>JAFIRS010001237.1:87500-406737 GCA_018342105.1 Gonioctena quinquepunctata | reverse complement strand
AACAATGCTTATTTGGCACGGGTATTTTGAAAAACAATTAATTTTCACTCACTGTATTAAACGCTCCTTAACACGATTCAGTGAGACTGACTTCAATTTCAATATTATCATCTCACCAGCAGACAAATATTACCTAAGAAAATGAATCTACTTGATATTATTAGTCAGCTGCATTTCTAACTAGGAAATCATATCGAAAATAATATACAATAGGTTGAGAGAAATTCTGGTCGGAATAATAATAATACTAGTGGTAATAATACAATAATAATAGCCTTTGTTAGTTTTTTTTAGGTCAAATCTTGCAAGCTGAATTAGGACCACTTCTAGTCGTCTGATTAAATTGAAATTTGATAGGTGTTTATAATTTTGGTGACAATGCATCAAAAATTTTTGTTAGAGAAAAAAAACGAAAATGATGGCTTTAATTGCGGACGAGATTTGTAATTTATGTTCCTATTTTATTGAAAAATTTGTTCGTGGGGTTTTGGGGTCGTAGATTATGATTACATTGTCAAAATTCGGGAAATTCAGAATGGCGGCCCCAATATCGTGGACGAGATTTGTAATTATGGTCTTCTTCTATTAAAAAATTGGTATGTGGGATTTTTGGGGTCGGAGTTATGATTAAATTGTCAACAATCAGAAATTCAGAATGGCGGCTCCATTATTATTATTCCCCCTATCCTACGGACTTGAATTTTTACATGTTGGTTTCTAAGTTTCACCATGACATATAGTACACCTTGGTTGGCTTCATACTATGACTTCTGTAATTTGGCGAGATGGGCTTCATTAGCATTGGTTTGAAATCTGTCTAGGAGAAGGAAAGCTCCAAAATCAAACCGGAACTGTTTCGTTGGGCACAAGTAAGCTTCAAGCTGAAATAAGTGGCGCCTACCTGAATGCATATGGAATTTTTGATAGGAAAAACAAAATGGCGGCTCTAAGATGGCGGAAAGTTTTGTGATTATGGTTCGATTCTATTCAAAATTTGTATGTGGGGTTTTGGTTACCACAGTACATAGTTTTAACTACCATTATCTTTTTGAATTGATACAGCCGATACTTGATAAAAAATCCATATTGAAGTAAACAAAAGACACTCACTTCACTTAATGAGTTTTACTAAACTGAGTTTACAAAACTACGACACGTGTTTCCAATACAATAGCTTTTCAAGTGGAGATAATCATACCGGTGTCCACGGAAGGTGGCTCCCCTATAACTTTTGTTTTCGGAGATAATGGAATTAAATTTGAGGATCTGTTTAATGCATGAAACTGCATTTTTTACAAGTAACTTTCGATTTTTAAATGGGACACCTGGTATATTTTCAGTTTTTTGTCTCCATATGACATTTAGAATAAAAACCATGTATCATTTGTTACAGTTTATGATAGTTTTTTTTTTTTTTTCGAAATAAATTTTCATTCTAGGGCTATGGATACATTCAAATAATTAATTTCAGTCCTAAAATGTTTGTAAAATACAACTTTACTATTTTCGATCAAAATGTTTCAGCTATGTGACGTTTGATTTTAAAATTGTTATTACTATTTTCTTCAAATGGCAACACGGTGGCTCGTCGGGTTAGAAAAAAGAGCATTTTATTACGATTAATTTGATACCGCACTCTATTAGGTTGTAAGAAAACTTTCGATAAAAACTGAAAAATATAACGTTAGAACTTTCGTTAAATGAAGAATCTTATTAAAGATTAAAATAAGATTCAAAATCATCGAGTACCTGTGACCAACACAACTGAAACAAAAATCATTAAATTGTTGCGGTAAAATTGAAGTGTCGACATATCAATTTACACCTCTACAAAGTCAATTAGGTAGTTATTGTACCTCATTGTTTGAAAATCATGTAAAATAAAATATTTATACAAGAACTGAAAAGTTGATATGTTATGGAGTTTTTGGAGAGTGTAGGCAAAATTCAACCGATGCTGCACGTCTCTACGCACAGAGATATCCTGATCGGCGTCACCCGACCCGGCACTATTTTCCAAAACTGGTTCAGAAATGCGAAATGAGCCTGGTAATAATGGGAACGATTCGTTTGTTGTGAGGAAAAAAAGAAATAGATGTTCTGGCATACATTCAAGTAAATATTATTACCATGTATCATTGTTACTGTTTGTAACCGTTTTTTTATTTTTGTTCTCGAAATAAATTTTTATTCTAGAGGGCTATGGATACGTTCAAATAACCAATTTCAGTCCTAAAATGTTGGTAAAAATACAACTTTACTGTTTTCGATCAAAAATGTTTCAGCTATGTGACGTTTGATTTTAAAATTTTATGAATATTTTTTCCAAAATGGAACATGGTCGGGTTAGAAAAAAAAAACATTTTATTACGATTAATTTGATACCGCACTCTAGTAGGTTGTAAAGAAAACTTTCGATAAAAAAACTGAAAATACCATAACGTTAGAACTTTTCTAAAATGAAGCACCTGTTGAAAATGAAATAATTATATTTGAACTACCTATTTACATATCTTTAGGGTTCCAGATGTTCAAAGTGACCTCCATCTTGTTGCTGAAAGGCGAACTTTTCATATTGTTGATCTTAAAACGTTTCTAACTGTCTTGGTGTAATTCAGAATTGCTGCCCTTACTTTGTCCTCTAATTCATGTCTGTGGCAGGAGGTACATCATAAACCTGTTTTAATAGATCCCAAAAAAAAAAATCTAAAGGCAGGTCGGGTGACCTGAAAGTTTTAAAAAGGAATAAATAGGGTATAAATTGAAAACCACCCTATTTTACCTCGCCGGCCACTAATCCAGTTTTCGTTGTATGTTTCATGCAGATATTCCGTAACTGCCCTCAGGTTGTGTGGTGGAGTACCATCTTGTTGATAAAATAATTCAACTCGATGTATTAATGGAACTTCGTCCAAGAAATGCTTAATTTCCGGTGAGGAAACTTAGATATCTAGCCCTGTCAGACATCGTCAAAAAATTAGGCCCAAAATTATCCCTAAAATCCCAACCCAACAATTGAAACTAAACCGTTCTTGGAAATTTCACCGTTCTCCAAGTGTAAATTTGCATCGGACCAATATCGCTTATTATTTCTGTTGAAATGTCCAAATTAGTGAAACGGCTTTCTCAGTATACAAGAATTTTTATGGGAATATGTCATCCTCAAAATATTTTCCAAAGAACCAATTGCAATACTCAAATCTCCTTGCATTATCGTTTTGGTACAGGTGCTGGTGTAGTTGATATTTAAATAAATGATATTTTGTTTCTTCAAAATGTAAGCTGCAGAAGACTTGAAATGTCACATTCTCTTGCGATCTCCCTGAGGACGTAGTAATGTTTACTTGAACGTATGCCAGAACATCTATTTCTTTTCTTCACTCACAAAAACGAATCGTTCCCATCATTATCAGGTCATTTGCATTTTTTGTACCAGTTTTGGAAAATAGTGCCGGGTCGGGTGACATGACAGGATATCTCTGTGTAGAGACGTGCACCATCCGTTGAATTTTGCCTACACTCTCCAAAAACTAATAACATATCAACTTTTTGAGTTCTTGTATAAATATTGTTATATTCCATGATTTTCAAACAATGAGGTACACAATAACTACCTAATTGACTTTGTAGAAGACATGTAGAATAATATGTCGACCCGTCAATTTTTACCGCAACAATTTAATGATTTTGTTTCAGTTGTGTTCGTCACAGACTACTTATTTTAATATCAATAAGATTCTTCATTCAACGAAAGTTCCAACGTTATATTTTCAGTTTTTTAGCGAAAGTTTTCTTACAACCTAATAGAGTGCGGTATCAAATTAATCGCAATAAAATGCTCTTTTTTTCTAAACCGACAAGCCACCATGTTGCCATTTGGAAAACATTCTTCTTTGCCTCATTCATCTCCATGAGTTCTTAATTAAGACTGGAATAGAAAATCAAATAACTATCTGAATGAAAATGCAAATTTTCAATTTCAGATTTTTTCTTTTGAGTTAGGGTCTTTTCAGAATATCTATCAGATGTAGTTCAATGGCTTTAGCCGGGGAAGTAGTTGTTTTAGTTAGACACTCACAAAAAATAACTTCATTTTTATCGTGGATTTTTCAATTCACAGAAAAATCTTTTTATCAATATCCAATTGAGAATGTTGCCCTTTTCAACATGAATACCCCACAAGAGGTTATCTTGACGATGGAAATAGTGATTAAGTTTATCTTTCAGTCGCAGATGATTCTACATCTGATTCTATGAACATCCTGTTCATATTTTCATCAAATCAGTAAAGTTGTATTTTTACAAACATTTTAGGACTGAAATTAGTTATTTTAACGTATCCATAGCCCTCTAGAATAAAAATGTATTTCGAAAAAAAAAATGGTCACAAACAGTAACAAATGATATATGGTTGTATTTTAAATGTCATATGGAGACAAAAAAACTGAAAATATACCAGGTGTCCCATTTAAAAATCGGAAGTTTATGTCACTTCCGGTGCATGAGGTTGAGTTACTTGTAAAAAAATGCAGTTTTATGCATCAAACAGATCCTTCAAATTCAATTCCATTATCTCCGAAAACAAAAAAGTTATAGGGGGCGAGCCACCTTCCGTGGACACCCGGTATACTATAATATTATCTCCGCTGGAAAAAGCTATTGTATAGCGAAACACGTGCCGTGGTTTTATAAACCCAGTTTAGTGAAAATCATTAAGTGAAGGGACTATAGCTTGGAAACAATTTTAACTCAGACGTAGTTTATCCTAACCACCTAACCACTTTTAGAGTATTACCTAACATTACTCTGCAAAATCGTTCCTGATAGTTGATAGCAGGGTTTTTGTGCATTTATTTTTCAAGTATTCAAGAATCCCAACCGTATCAATAATCATTAGAATTGTGATTAGAATAAAAGTAAATGAACATGAATCAACAAAAATATTACTCACTATAAAATAACAAAAATTGCATCGTCCGGGATTTGAAGCCGCGTGGCAGGCGACTGTCTGACATTCAACAACGTTCATTCCAATCGTGAAACAAAAAAAAAAAACACAAAAAAATAAAAAAACCCTTATTCCGAGAAAATGAAGAAAATAAACATATGTGGTCAAGAAATTAAGAAAAAAAAAATATATATATATATATATATATATATATATATATGTACAGGGTGTTATCTAACCTCTTGCACACCCGTAAATGACTGTATAACACCTTTTATAACGAATTACAGTGGTAAAAAATCTGAAGAAAAAATTTTAAAACACGTTTTGTTCTTTGTAAAATTCAACGCCGCCCGCCTCATTTCAGGTGACCTGCTCAGAAAAACTCGACATTTGAATAATGTAGAATTTTGAAATAATTGTGTGGTGAATGTACACATTACAGGCTGACTGAGATAGATATTCAATTTTAAAGTGAAGAAAACAACTAACCTTGTTATATCCAAACTGATGATAAAGTCAGAACTAGTTGACTTCATACTCTGCTTTGAGTCACTTATCATAATTATCACTTGTAAGAAACAAACGACAGAAACAGTATTGAAAAGGGAAGAACATTCGCAATTGAACATTGTTTCAAGAATAATTTCCATTGTAGTGATCAGTATACGTGGACTGAAAACTGTTGCCAAGTGATATTCTCGCATGCACGGTTTACAAAGCTGTCTACGAACGACAGCTAGTTAGATTCTACTAGTGTTTTCTGATTGGCTGGTGAATGAAAGATCTTAATTAACAACTAATCAGAAAACATTACACGATGTGCACGAGAATTAATTTGAACATTATTGTCTGTCTTTTGAAAAATTTGCCATTCTATCAAAAACTTATTTATATTATATTGATATTTCTAGTACGAAAACGCCCGCAGAGTGATTGGCGACTCCAGAATCCAACCATATACTATTGCATTCATAAATGCGATGAGTGATTTATCTTCTCTTGTACTCGTAGTTCAGTTTCAGGAGCCAGCAGAAGACAAGGACAATAATGTTCAAATTAATTCTTCAGTACATCGTGTACTGTTTTCTGATTGGCTGCTAATTAGGATATTTCATTCACCAGCCAATCAGAAAACACTAGTAGAATCTAACAAACTTTGGTTCGTAGACAGCTTTGTACATCGTGCATGCAATAATCTTGCTTGGCAACAGGGTTCAGTACACGTGTTCTGGATGTCTGAATCACTACAATGGTCGTGATATTATTTTTCAAACAATATTCAATTGCGAATGATTCCCTTTTCAATACTTTTTATTTCGTTTGTTCCTTACAAGTGACTGTGATAATTATGATAAGTGCCTCAAAGCAGAGTATGAAGTCAACTAGTTCTGACTTTATCACCCGTTTGGATAAAATGAGGTTAGTTGTTTTCTTCTCTTTGAAATTGAATATATATCTCAGGCAGCCGGCAATGTATACATTTACCATACAATCAGTTCAACATTCATTTTTCAAATGTCGAGTTAAATGTTTTCTAGTAGGTCACCTGAATTTAGGCGGGTGGCGCTACCCAAAATTTTGTCGAATTTTACAAAGAACAAAACATGTTATCAATTTTTTTTTCAGTTTTTTAACCACTCTAATTCGTCATAAAGTGGCATTATACACTCGTCATTCATAGGTAGGTGTGCAAGAGGTTACATTACACACTGTATAGTGTTCAATCACATTTTTTTGAAATATATCAATGAAAATATACATGGCACTGGATACGTGCAAACATGTGGCTCGTCAGTTTTTTTTTATATTCTGGATACGCTTCTATACATTTTATTTGGCTTTACAATTACCAAAAAGCGTTGAATGTCTAACACCTGGTATATGAAATTCTGTCTACGTGTCTTTTTATATTTATCGATATGATATTCTGTGGAGCAAGTTAATCAACATTTTAAATCATTTTTTTGTGTCTACAAGCCGAAAAAAATTATATAAAGAGAACACCTGTTATATGAAATCAAACCAACTTTTTTTTGGATTATATAAATGATGGTCACTTTTTAATGGTATTGTATTGGTAACTTCACAACTAAACGAGTTGAAAGATCGGTCAAATGGAAAAAAAAGTTAGGGATTTTGGATTATTTTCCAATCGGTAATATTAGGGCTGGTTCTTGTGATATTGGAAAAATCATAAAGATATTATTTTTATTTTTTATTTCTAATTCTGTTATTTCAAAAAATATCCAATAAATATCCTCCGAAATGATTTCTTATTGAATCTTTCTCACGCTCTGGACCCCCTCAATATTGACCTGGATTTTTTCCGTTTTTTCGCGATAATTTCTCATCCTGATTTCATAGGTGTATTTCTAGGTAATCCAACCACTCCCGAAATTACAATAGGTCAATACAATTTACAGTGAAAAAATGAATCCATTTCTGTTTGACGAAATGTAATTCAATCAATAAAAATTCAAATAAAATTTGAAAAACATATTTAAACTGGACCAATGGAATAACACGTAGGTGCTAGACATTCAAAACGTTTTCGTGGCTCAACCTGAAGAGCCAAAAAAATATACAGTGCTTCTCAAAAGTCCCCTCCCCCCCTCTTATTTTTGGAACGATTATACATAAACAAGTGAAATTTGGAAACTGAATATTAAAGGTTGTAAACTTCCCTACTAGTGATGATAGATGACGAAGTCGTCAAAGATGACGTCACAAGGCCATTGTGACCAATAATTTCGAATGGAACCCTACGGCAAGCGACACCTCTTTTAAAAGGTATCGAAAAAACCTATTCAATGATACGAATTTTGTTTGTGTTTATGGCAGGTTTAATGGCTCATTAGTAAACATTAAAATTTAAATTACATTCAGTATGATATTAATTACAGATTTAATAATCAGTATCTACTTAAAGAAATTGCTCGAAGTGACCTCCATTTACTTCCTGACAGTGAAATATCCCATTTTTAAACTCTTCTCGTACTTTTGCAAATGTGTCTGCGGAAACAGCCTCACATTCTGCAACAATACGTTGTTTTAAAACGTCAATATTCTCAGGTTCAGTGGCGTAAACCTTCGATTTAAGGTACCCCCACAGAAAAAAATCCAAAGCTGTGAGGTCTGGTGATCGAGCTGGCCATTCCGTTGAACCTCGTCGTCCAATCCATCTACCACGATACTCCTCATCCAAATACCGTCTTACTGCACCGTAATAGTGTGGAGGAGCACCATCCTGTTGGAATGTTATTTCCAAATTGCCTAATTCATCTGGATTATCTTCCAAAATTTCAAGGATTAACGGTTCTATTGCGTTTTGCAACAGCTCCAGATGAACCTCACAAGTTAAATTAGTATTTAAAAAAAGAGGCCCAACGATGTAGTTTTTCAGGATACCTGCCCAAACATTCACCTTCTGGGGAAATTGGGTATGTGTTTCACGAAACAGGTGAGGATTTGCGTCACTCCAATACCTCACATTCTGTGTATTTACATTTCCATTTAGATAGAAAGTACTTTCGTCACTAAAACAAATTGTTTTGACATAGTCTGGCTGTTGGTTAATTTTAGTTTCCATATTTTCACAAAATTCTAGTCTTCGGTCTGGGTCGTCGTCTGAGAGTTGATGAACCATTTTTAATTTGTATGCATGAAATTTGTTTTTTTTCAACACCCTGTGTACTGTACTTGGACTGACTTCACAGGTAGATGCAACGTGAGTTGTTGAAGAAGTAGGATTAACTATTACTTCTGCCAGTATATCAATTTTTTTCTCATCACAAATATGTGGTATGCCAGATCGTTTCGCATCATTAATACTACCCGTTGTTTCAAACTTACGAAGGAGCTCCCTCAAATAAGTCCTCGAAACGGGGCGATCGGGAAACCTCTCATTAAAAATGCGTTCTGCTGCATGAATATTTTGTCCAGTTTCACCAAGAATTAGGATCGCTGCTACTTTATCACCTAAAGCACGTACCATTTCGCTTCTTGAAGCACTTAAACGTTCGGCTCAATTTAAAAATTAAAAACAAAAATTAAAAGTACCAAAAGCTGCTGAAACAGTTAAACGTTCGATCAACAATACACAAATTATTTAATGTGCAAAAACTTGAGACAATTACAAAAACGTCGAATTAGGGAGACTAACAAAAACGTCAGCTTATTTGACAACTATCCAGAGGCGGAGCTTGAACTTGGAGTTTTAGTATTAACTGATTCAATTCATCACAGCTTTGCGTTTTTCAAGAGCGAGTTGCCAAAACTGCCATAAACACAAACAAAATAAGTATCATTGAATATGTTTTTTCGATACCTTTTAAAAGAGGTGTCGCTTGCCGTAGGGTTCCATTTAAAATTATTGGTCACAATGGCCTTGTGACGTCATCTTTGACGATCTATCATCACTAGTGGGGAAGTTTACAACCTTTAATATTCAGTTTCCAAATTTCACTTGTTTATGTATAATCGTTCCAAAAATAAGAGGGGGGGAGGGGGGGGGTGGGCTTTTGAGAAACACTGTATGAGTGAATACACAGCTTAACCGTAAAAAAAACCATTGGTTATCAACGCATCGCGGAATTAAAATTCAGCAACTTAGTTGACTTAAATGAAATTGTAATATGGTTGATTTAATATCTCCCCCCATACTGTACCACAACCAAATCATTTTTTCATATCAGTCAAAGCTGATGAATCCTATAATACACTCGCCAATATGGAGAAAACAGACCACTTTTCTAATTCGCTGGTAACTTGGTCCAATGCGCAAAAAAAACGACCTCGTGAATCTATAATTATAACTAAGAAATATATAATGTTAACATAACTTTCTTGTAGTGTATGCATTTTCTTGGTTTGTTTTGTCATGTATACCTCAATTAATAAATAAAAATAAAATAAAATTCGAAGTGTGAAAATAAGTCTCCAGAACATTAGAGCGAACCGACTGTTTTGCGAATTTCTCAGTTTGAGACATAGCATAGTCTACGTGTCCATTCGGACACACTGTCTGATAAAAACTCTGGAAGTTATTTTTAACTTCAATCTGCATCTGTGCAATAAAGGATCTCCAAAAGAAGTAGGTATTCGGAAGAAACTAGTGAATACATAATGAAAGAGCGGAAATAAAATGTAAAAACTTACCCATAATATGTCATTCCAGCTCCTTCGGGACCTACCTGCAAAAAATTAGTCTCAATGAAATAATTTCTTATGCCACATGATTATTTTTACTAGCTTTCTCTATAATCAACCAACAATTGCCTAACAAGGATCAAATTCAGCAATTTCAATTTGAACCACTTTTAACCGCCTTTAGATTTTTCGCAATGTTTCTCAAATCAATTGCACTATAGATTTCCGTCGGCTTATATATATATATATATATATACAGTGTCACACATAAAGTTCGCAACATATTGATTTTTTTTTTATTAAGAGGTATAAGGAAAATTTGACTTCGCAGTTAGTTTGTGCTTGAAAAATGAGTAAAAAACAGCCTCTTTCATTTTGTCATGTGCCACTCGAAACCTGTCAAATTTGACATTTTTTTTGAAAATCCTCAATAAATCAGTTTTTTTATAAATTTCGAAATATGCCAAAAAAAAAGTTGCTCAGTTTCCAATGTTATACCTTTTCTCCAAATTTGGACTCTCTACTGTCACTTCGACTTTTTTCCAATTTTTTTAATTTTTCGAATCTTTCGCTCTACCGATTCGAACGAAACGTGATTCAAATTTCATAATTTTGATGAAAACGAGGCTTCAATATCATATCTTGCCCAAAAAATACTCACATTGGCGAGACGAGAAAAAAAAATACCTCCAGAAATTCGTCTTTGTTGTTGCAAAGTTCATCTAGTTTTTTCATTTCATTGTGAAACTGATTCCGATTTTCGGAGTATGGACGTTAATATGTCAGTAATCAAATGAATGAATTTCTCTTCATTCTTATTACACTCGTATTTCTTTTTTTAATAGATTTTTATCCAGTTTGATTATTTTTCTGACCAATAATTCAGTTACAAACAAACCCGAAATATCATACTTTTCTGTAAACTAAACAGTTTCATAACTATTCAAAAGACTTTCGTTCTAGCGATTTGTACTAAACATGATATAAAATTTCGTGAGTTCAAACAATACAAGACTTAATGCAACATCTCGGGAAGAAAATAGTACAATTGAATCAAAATAAAATTTTCCCTTAGTAGGCTTTTGAAACAAATTTTTAGTTTTGGTTAATGTCAAATAATTGCGTTTAATAAATCGAGTTGTTTTGTGTACAGATTTTGCTACATTTATAATTCACAAATAAGTTTTATGTACAATGTTATCCACACAAGACAAAGTGGAAGTCGTTCTTTTATGAATGAATGTGCCATATCCAGATGTTGCTTGTATTTTCAATCACCGGCATCCAGGAAGAAATATTCACTTTAGTACCGTGGAAAGGATATTGAAAACATTCAAAGAAACTGGCTCTGTGGACAATCGTTTCAAGAAACCACAGAATCTAATAAGGTATACACCCTCTTAAAGAAAGAGATTTCGATATTCGAGCAGGATTTTCCCTACAGGATTTTATGGACAGACGAGGCAACTTTCACGTCGAACGGAACAGTTAGTTCCCAAAATAGTCGCTGGTGGTCCAACAATAATCCAAATTTTGTAATAGAATGCCGTGACCAATATTCATTCAAGACAAATGTGTGGGGTGGTTTATTACATAACCACATAATTGGACCATATTTTTTTGGAGAAAATTTGAACGCAGACATGTACAGAAATTTCATTATCAATCAGTTGTCTGAAGTTATGAATAATCTGCCTCTGACGAAATTTGTGGTATCAGATTGACGAGGCACCGATCCACCAAACAGTGTCTCAGTCAGATGTTTAGGGGCAAAGTGATAGGACGAGATTGGGAAGATTATTGGCCACCAAGATCACCGGGCTTATCTCCAATAGACTTCTTTCTATGTTATCTGAAACAGAAAGTGTTTAAGCACAGACCATTTGCAAACAAAGAACATCGAGAGAATACCATTCGGGAGTGTTGTGCTAATATAAATCCCCTATTTATTAAAAATGCCACAAAGTCTGTGAATGAAAGGACTGTAATTTGTATAGAACGGGAAGGACGGCATACTGAATGATGAATTCGGGTTCTTTATAAGATTATTGAGATAAATCAATGAATGTTACGATGTTTTGTTGTAAATTTGGTTATAGTTATTTTGGTTTAATGTTTTTACACATCTATTGGTGAAAATAAAGAATATGAGATTTATTAAATTAATTCAAGAAACGTTGCGAAAAATTATTATTTGCTCGAAAATTACATCAAACAGTTTACATCCAACAGTCACACTGTTGGGTGTAAACTACATCAAAATATTTCGAACTCATCTGCAGCTAACGGGATACAAATCTGTTAAAAAAAGAAATACGAGTGTAATAAGAATGAAGAGAAATTCGTTTATTCGATTACTGACATATCAACGTCCATACATTGAAAATCCGAATCAGTTTCACAATGAAATGAAAAAACTAGATGAAGTTTGCAACAACAAAGACGAATTTCTGGAGGTGCATTTATTTTTTTTCTGGTAACAAGCCAATGTGTGTATTTTCTAGGCATGTATGACATTGAAGTCTGGTATTCATCAAAATTATGATATTTGAATCATGTTTCGCTCGAATCGGTAGAGCAAAAGATTCCAAAAATTAAAAAAATTGGAAAAAAGTCGAAGTGACAGTAGTGAGTCCAAACGTATAAAATTGGAAACTGAGCAACTTTTTCTTTGGCATTTTTCGAAATTTCCAAAAAAAACTGATTTTTGGATGATTTTTGAAAAAAATGTCAAATTTGACAGGTTTAGAGTAGCACATGACAAAAGGAAAGAGGCTGTTTTTTACTCATTTTTCAAGCACAAACTAACTGCGAAGTCAAATTTTCATTATATCTATTAATAAAAAAACTTCCATATGTTGCGTACTTTATGTGTGACAGTGTATATATATATATATATATATATATATATATATATATATATATACACGAATCTATTAGACAAGTCATAACTCTGGATATTAGTGTATCAAAATGAGATTTGGTATAGGTAAATGGTATGTGAAGATGGGAGTTTTCACATATTTTTCACTTTCCGGTCACTTCCGGTTCCATCAGAAATGGCTTCGGTTTTGAATGTTTAAACGGAACACCCTGTATCTTGTAACATTTTTGGATTTCTGAGACAATTCTTGATCAGAATGTGACATTTTAAAAAGTTTTTACGCCTACTTCATTTTCTTAGAGTCACTTTTAATATTGCATCTAGGTGGCCATGAGGACCACAGGTGATGTCAGAAAATTACAATCGCAAAGTTTTAGTGACTAGTACGATAGATAGGAATAAGACAAGTTGGCAAAATTACATTTTCGTGACTAACTATTATTTATTATAATGTAGGCGTAAAAACATTTTAAAATGTCACATTCTGATTCTGAATTGTCTCAGAAATCCAAAAATGTACAATATACAGGGTGTTCCATTCACAAATTCAAAACCGGAGCCATTTCCGGTGAGACCGGAAGTGACCGAAAAGTAAAAAATATGTGAAAACTCTCCTCTTTACATACAGTTTACCTAGACCAAATCTCATTTTGATACACCTAATATTCTAGAAGTTATGACTTGTCTAATAGATTCGTTGTCACCCAGTGTATATATATATATATATATATATAGTTGTTTTTGTATTTTGTACAAGATTAAAAAATATGAACAGGTCAGTTGATTATTTATAACAAATTGTTCATACAATAAACAATTGAATTATCGACAAAAAAATCTATCTCATAAAAAGGATTGCAAATAAAAAAAAAAGTAAAAATTATTCCTTTATTATTTTTATTTTTGAATATCTTTATTTGCTCCAGAGAATTGAATACGTGAAGATATTCCAAGATATTCAATTAATGCATTTGTTTGAAAAAAAAATATGAACTGATTGAAAAAAAAGTTTTAACGACGTTCTTTAATATAAAAACAGCAATAGCCATATATACTTCCGCAAAAAAAATTATTTCAGTTTGTATTATTTGTTAAATTCAAAAATTCATAACTAACAATATAAAAACTGAAAATAATTCAATGGTTTAATCTCATGAAGTACACATATGAACAGAACTCTGCGAGTATTTTTATAGCCGTTTCTTTGAACAATCATGCGGTTATTAATGAAATCTGACACTCCAAAACATTACTTCATCAACAATGGGCTCATTTGTTGAGAAATAGATTAAACAAAAAATTCCAAGCGGAATTTTATTTCATCAAGTGTCTTGATATCATTTTTTCATTTTCAAATTGATATTCAATGCTATACAAAAATGTTTTTCTTTACAAGGAATCCTATTTTCAACATTGAATTACACATTCAAATAATTGGGGTATAGTTCCGAGAGTCGAGACTTTTTTGCCGAAATATTTCTTCCTCTTTAAAGAAAAATGTGCCAAAAGCGTGTATTAGCACATAAAAAATTGCAAAAGTTATAAACAATTGAAGATGAAAAAAAAATGGCATTTCGTTTTTTGCCAATATTTCATGAACTATTGATATTCAAGCCTAGCTCCCGGAACTCTATCTCCATTATTTATAATTTTAATTTATCGCTGAAAATGGGGCTCCGAGCTACATTTTAGGTTGCGCGTGCGACGTCAAAAGCGAGTACGACACATTAATTAATTTATTTAAGGTATTAAATATGTTTATTAAATTTAAAAAATCATGGTGTATTTGGAACACTATGAATAATTTATTCCCGGTGGAAATTTTACTTAACGTTGATTTTTCAACAAGTTAAACGATTGTTAACTAACAAAATTTTCTCGAACTCCTGTCTTAATTGTAAATGAAAAAAAATGTTTAAATAATTGTCGTAAAAATGTTTCGCTTCGTAGAGCTTTTCTTAGATACATACTCAACAAGATCAGGCCATAAAAGTTAGAAAAATATTCATACTTTGTTTATAATAATTTTTGTACTTGAACAAAAACTAAAAAATCCAAGTAATGTTATTAAAAAAAATTTTTTCACCTCAATCATCATATTATTGTTTTTTTAATAATACTAGATATAAATTGATTTGCAAAAAAATTTTTTCCCGCCATTTGTTGATGAATTTTTTATAAACAAATTGATTATTTCGATATTTTTGAAAAAAATTTTTTTACAACCTCATTTTATTACAAATATTATGATTTTTGAAAACAAATTTTTTTCTTAATAACAATAATTAATTGAAATTTTTAAAAAAATTGTCCTCTATGAAGTAACAAAAAAACAATTTTTTTATCAACAATTCCATTTTTATTAACTTACCAAATTGTTATAAATTAATTTTTAACTTTGTTAGATTTTTTTCCTGAAACTTCCAGAATTTACAAAAACAACCATATATAACAAAGTATGGAAAAAAAAACCAATTTTTTATTGTACTTTGGGAATTGGAATTGGGAAACATTTTTTCTATACTTTTTGGTTAAAAAAAAAATTAATTTTTTAAAAATTGGTAAGCTAATAAACAATGGAATTGTCATAAAAAAAAATTTTTTTTTATCCATAGAGGACTGTCAATTATGATTTTTTGAAAAAAAAAAACAACTTATTATTTAAACAATAGAAATAAAAAAAAAAAATTATAAACAATTGAAAATTGTTATTAAGAAAAAAAATTTTTTTTTTCAAAAATCATAATATTTATAATGAAGTTGTGGAAAATTTTTTATAAAAAAAAATGGCGGGAAAAATTTTTTTTGCCAATCAATTTATATTTGTATTGATAAAAAAACGATAATATGATGATTGAGAAAAATTTTTTTTTTCAACAACGTTTTTTGGATTTTTTAGTTTTTGTTCAAGTACAAAAATTATTATAAACAAAGTATGAATATTTTTTTTACTTTGATGGCGTGTTGAGTATATATATATATATAAGAAAGGCTCTACGAAGCGAAACATTTCTACGACAATTATTAAAATTTTTTTTTTCATTTACAATTAAGACAGAAGTTTGAGAAAATTTTGTTGGTTAACAATCGTTTAACTTGTTGAAAAACAAACTTTTAGTAAAATTTCCAACGGGAATAAATTATTCATAGTGTTCCGAATGCACCATAATTTTTTCAAATTTTTAAAAAAATATTTAATACCTTAAATAAATTAATTAATGTGTCGTACTCGCTTTTGACGCCGCGCGCGCAACCTAAAAATGTCGCTTATTGGAAATTGCCTCCTCTTTCAGAATATTTTTTTGAAATTTCTTAAATATTGATAGTTTATGAAATATTGACAAAAAACGAAATGCCATTTTTTTTCATCTTCAATTGTTTATAACTTTTGCAATTTTTTATGTGCTAATACACGCTTTTGGCACATTTTTCTAGGCGTTATTCCGGATCCAATGAGCTATCACACATAATGTTAAGAGCAGTATCTCTATTTTAGACCATTTTCAACTTGTCGAGTAGACTATTACACATTTTCTGAGAAATTAATGTTTTTTTTAATTGGCAATCTCTTCAATTGCTGTTAGGTGCCTCCATCACAGATTTCAATGAATCTCGTGTAATTTCGCCTGCTTGGCTGCTGAACACGAATCTGCCATCATATCTTTGAGGTCTTGAATATTTCCGGAGTTAAGTCCCTCACAAGGACAATGGGTCTGATTTTTATACTTCCTTCTTCCGCAATAAAAACGAATACAAAGACATTTTGTCCTTATTCAACCTTCTCACCTGTAAATATATTTTGAACTATCGAAGAAGGTTATACACGCGAAAAATAGCGTTTCCAGTACTCTCGAATGTAACCCCCACACCCAAGTAATTTTTTTTCCAAATATTAATATCTGAAAGAAAGCAGACTTTGACAAAACTAACCATTTTCGACGCTTCAAAATGTACATTTAAGGAACATTTGAAGATGAAAAGTATATTGTACGACAAAATACGTTTGGAATCATTTTTATTCGAAAAAGAGGGTAGAATTGACCTTCGAAGGGGGTAAATATAAAGTAAACGTACACATGCTCTCTGAATATAGGTAAAAAACTTTTCTCACGTGTTTCCGCCTTCTGAACACGAAACCGGCGGTCTCATACCGTTTTCGAGTTAGAGCACTTTTAATCTTTTTTCAACCTCATTTTCAAGCACAGTTTTCTCGCACAAAAATCACTCAAAATTCCTCCTTCTTTTTACCAGCATAAACAATACAACCTGAATCACTTATTTTCGGCACAAATTCGCAAAAAATAATGTCATTTTTATAGAAAAAATCATCCTTCTTATACAGTTCCAAATAAACAAACTTGACACATGTGACAAATGACATTTCGTAACTTTCCCTTATTTTTCATGTTGGTAAAAAATGAATCACCGCCAACTTTTCGAATTCAAATATAAGTAACAGTTTCTCCTTCATTTATGTTGGAAATTGTTTTTGGGCACTATGATTCATCATGATTCATTCATTACCAACATGAAAAAAAGGGAAAGGTACTAAATTTCATCTGTCATATGTGTCAAGTTTGTTTATTTGGAGCTGTATAAGGAGGATTTTTCCGATAAAAATTACATTATTTTGTGGGAATTTGTGTCGGAAATAAGTGATTTTATATTTTATGCTGGTAACAAGAAGGAGGCATTTTTAGTGATTTTTATGCGAGAAAACTGTGCTTGAAAATGAGGTGAAAAAAAAAGTGCTCTAACTCGGAAACGGCATTTTTCTTACACGTAAGGAAAGTTTTTTACTTATATTCAGAGAGCCTGTGTACGTTACCTTTATATTTACCATACAAATATCTAAAAGAAAGCAGATTTGGACAAAACTAACCATTTTTGACGCTTCAACATTTGAAGATGAAAAGTATATTGAACCACAAAATACGTTTGGAATCATTTTTATTCTGAAAAAGAGCGTAGAATTGACCTTCAAAGGAATATAGGTGATTAAAGGTGTTCAGCAGAAAAAAAATTCATTGAAAACAAAGCTGGAGTCATCTAAAAGCAATTTTACCTATTTTCCATGCATAAAATTATCTGTTCATATTCACTGTCATATTGCTAAATCCCTAATCATCCTACCACTTTTCCAGGACATCAAATCACTCTCCACGAAATCAAAAGAGTCCCAACTCACACACTCACACACATTTTCATGAAAAAAGGATTTCGAAAACACAATCCTTTGTCTAAAATGTTTGAACCGCGCGAAATCAGAATACGTCGTCAACTAACTACTAGCGTATTAGCGTATATCTGACTGTTTCCCGAAAAAACGGTGTTTGGGATTGCAGTTTTTTGTTGTGTAATGAGTAAGCAGTGTCGGCAGAGGAGTTTTAACGATATGCGTAGGATGATATCAGTTATTGATCCACAAAAACAATAAAATGAGTTCTGGAATTTTTATTTGCATGTCCCTCTTCAAGCCATTTTTAAAATAGTTAACATGGCACTGTACAGGGTGCTAGAAATTCTGAAATGGTTCAGTCATAACTCTAGAAGGTAGTTGGATAGGTATACTGCAAATCAGATGTACCGGGTTGATGAAGTGCTATCAAAAATACAGTAGCGTGCAGATTTCAGGGGATTTTTGAATTTATGAAATGATATTTTTTTCCTGATTTCAAAAATACACCATATGTTACCCCTATCTTATACCGTTTTTGAGTTATTAAACGTCGAATAACTTAGACTAGTTGTCACTGTAAATACTTTTCCTATAAAAGTTAAATTTTTTAAAGTAAGCTAAGAAAATGACAACTATATTATGTTTGTTCAGTGACATTTCGTCAATGGAATAATCTAATTGTTCACAGCGTGGAAGAAAAAGTACAAATATTTATACAAAAATAGATAACAAAGATTAATTTAGGAAATTTAAGTAACATGATAATTCATAAAAGTTGTTCAATGTGTCCACCATTATTGTCAATGCATAATTGATAACGTCTTCTTATATTTATAAGTGCATTGGAAATTGCTTTATTATTGATATTCAGATTCTTTAAGTCAAATCGATGAATTGAATATTATTATTATTAACAATGTCTTTTAGAAATCCTCGGAAAAATTAATCCATGGGGGTTAAGTACGGCAAGCGCGTATTTAAGGGGGGGTAATGGGGTAATTACATCCCCACGACAAACATTTTTTTTTTTTGTGGAATGGCTAGCACACTCCCATCTACTCAAATTTTTTAGATTTTTTCCGCCGACAAGAATTTGCAATTTATAAAATAAATAAAACGGACTCAGTTTTTTGGCAATAGTTAAAAAACTATTGATGATAGAAAAAATAAAAAAACAGGTTCATGAAGAGGTACTCTATCTCAAGTATTTATAATTTTAATTCAACGTTGAACATTGGGCTCCAAATGGGCGTTAATGCAGGAGTAAATGCACATAAAATATTTTTTTATACTATTAAATATAAATCAAAGAATTAAAAAAAAAATTGTATTATCCGAATACTTGAAAGAATGTAACTCCGTTAGAAGAGAAATGTTTCATTGAATTTTGATAATGCGAGGCTATTGTTGATTAAGTAGTTTTTTTGGAACCCCGGATTTTATTAGAAATCGAATTGTTCGCAGAATACGGCCATGATTTTTTTGCTTCTAGGAGCACATTTTACATGTGTTCTGAATAATATCACGCTATAAAATTGTTTAAAACTTGATTATTCTGTTAATTATTTCTGAAGTTAACAAAATATGAGAAATCGAGTAGATATTGTAAAAAAATAATTGATATTTCACATTATCAGTTTTATGTCTGACAAAGACATTTTACAACGTTTTGAAAAAAATACGCTATTTGTTTAAAAAATATTCATTAACAAATGGATAAGATGAATATTTTTCAAAAATTGTTTTTTGCATTAGGTTGCTAATAGTTTATTATAATTAAATAAAAATCCCCATTTTTTTGTTGTTTACAATAGTTTCTTTAATTTTTTTATTATTTAAATAATTAATCATTGGTTCGTCTCTACCTAATTTGATTTTTTTTCATAAATAATGTAATTTTGTATTTATTTAACAATTAAACAAACTTTGATTGCAGCAACCTAATGCAAGAAAACCATTTTTGAAAAATATTCAACTTATTCATTTGTTTATATGTGAAATATCAATAAAAAAATGACAATATTTACTTGTTTTCTCATATTTTGTTATCTTCAGAAATTTATATTGATAAAATAATCAACTTTTATACAGTTTTATAGCGTGATATTATTGAGTACATCATGGATCATCCTCCTTGAAAGCATGCAGGATTTTCATTTTATAGGGATGAAACTTTCATTTTTTCAGGACTCTTTGGACACTTTTTGAACCTACTCCACAGGATTCGGCAACTGCAGACGTCGACTGAGTCGGATTGATTACCATTTCAGCAACAATGTCTACCTTTTTTTCTTCTGAAAGAGGCGGTCTTTCTGATCTTGGAGCATCTTTCAGCGTACCAGTTGCTTGGAGCTTATCTAAAAGTTTGCGCAAATATGACTTCGAAATAGGATTCTCGGGAAATCTATCATAAAACATACGGACTGCTGAACGATAATTTCTTCCAGTTTCCCCAAATATCAAAACTGCTTCAAATTTATCGTCTAAACTACGAACCATGATCACACATTTCATAAAAAAATTTAGGCGCTCAACGGACTATTTGACAGTTAGCAGTTCAGTTTGACAGTAAACAAGGTGTTACCACGACGATTTTTTGCAATCAAACTTGATTGAAAGCAACATTAGTGTTTGTGGTTGGGTTTGAAATGACCAAAATGTCACTTTTCAAACGTTAATATTTCGAAAACAATTGAATATAGGAGTAAAGTGTATTAGAGAAAACTATTGAGAATTATGAGCAGATTTCAAAAATGGAATAATATACGGGATGTTCTATTTAAAAAAAATATTGAAGATGGCGCTCAGCCGCCATTTTGAAACTTTTAGCTGTGATTTTTTTATGAAAAAGTAGGTTTTTATTTCCTTTTCAAGCCCTCCAAATTTCGTTGCGATATACCAGGTGGTTCAAAAATTAGTAGGGGGGGAACGAACTTTAGACGAGCACTGTATATTTGAAAGTTTTCTTCCTCACTGTAAATCTTTTTGATTATTCCATTAAAGAAATGTCACTAAACAAACATAATATAGTTGTCATTTTCATAGCTTACTTTTAAAATGTTACCTTTCATGTTACCTCTTCACGGAACTTCTTCCACGATTACCTTTTTGCTTTTCTGATTTCTTTATTGTACTGCGTGAGTGTGGCTTTATATTCTGCCCGGTCCTGATTGATTTTGGCTCTGTTAAATAGCCTACGCACTTCCTTTCTGAGGGTTTCTAAGTGTTCATTCCACCAGACCGTTTTATCATTCTGTAGCATTGTTTTTTCGGAACAGCTTTCCTCGTGAGCTGCGAGTATTGCCTTGCTTACTTGGTTCACTGACTTCTCGAGGCTATTGTCGTTTTCTATTCTTCGAGAGCCTCTCTGAGTGATAACAGGTATCTATCCCAGTTTGTTTCCATGGGGTTTTGGTAGGTGATTGAAATTCGAGAAGGAGTGACAAGGTCATCTGATCTGTCTATGGTAGGAGCATGAGGGGTCCTCAGACAGTTGGCTATCTTATCACATGCTTTTCCGACGGGAGTGTGATATCTAATACCTCTTCCCTTCTTGCAGTGACAAAATTTGTTTTATTGCCGACGTTAACTATTAGTAGGCTATTTGTTAGTATGCTATCTAAAAGTGACTCACCTCTAGCATTGATATATGTGCTTCCCTATAGACTATGGTGTGCATTTGTTACGCCACTGATCTTTTATAGATGGTACTCTTCATCAAAGACCAATAAACCCTAAGGAATTTTCAAATATTATGAATAAATCACTTTACTTGATCCTTCCTTTCTTGTTAGGTTGAGAAATCTAGTAATAAGAGCATCGACTGTATGAGGGCGGTCGAACCGAGATCATTTCTTGAAAGCGACTTCAAGAAATATCCCTTTCTCTCAATACAGGGAATGTGGGACGTTTAGATAGAAGCACGTACTGATCTCAGAAAGATTGTTAAATAATGCACTCGGAAAAACATTAGAATATACATATATATTTTATAATAGTTACATAGCATTTCCATCAGTTCTATATTCTGTCAAAATGATAATCTAGTCAAAGAACAGTGGATATTTCACATTAGGCCAGTTTTTGACCTTCTCAAAGTCAGTGGACTGAATACAAAGTCAGTGAACTGTTTAACCGGTATTCACTTTATGAAGTCATTACTCGTGCAGTTTCGGTTCGACTTGATTGGAATTATCTTCCTTAATAATTTCGCAATTTCATTGCAAGATGATTACTTGTCAATAAACTCATGACTGATGACTGTCTAGTCAAGAGCTGTTACTTGGTTGATAGCTACCGCACTTCTATAGGTTATATTGTTTTATGATTACAATGTGAAAGTTGAGCACTTCTCAATTTTTCTGCACTACATGTCAATTGAATGAAAGTTTAAACACCTCTGAGAGGACATGTTACTTGAACGACGTCTGTTTACCGAATCATTTCTTTGCCCGCCGTTTCGCGCTTTTATATGATCTCCCATTCCATGTATCGTTCTTTGTTATCTTCTATCTGTCATGATAAATCACCGTCTTAGTAATTAATGGCTCGTTACTGTAGCCGAAAGAATGTAAAAAAAACGAATGATTTATCTATTTCATGGTCGCATTGCATTAATGAGCTGTCAAAACCTATAATTTATAGTTTCTTTGTTTACCAATGAAATTCCCTAGATTCCGTTGTAAAAAGGGTGCCTGTTTGTTATATGCATTCCGGGCTAACAGGTGTTTATCTATTTTTACGTGACCAGTTGGGTCCAGTATTTGTTTTCAAAATTTATTTTCATTCCCAGTGAGTGTAATTTTCTAGCCTTATAGTTCATATTTATTAATAACTTGTTGTTTCTCATGTTTGAAAGTTTTTCTGTACTTATGGGGTTATGACACATTTCACAATCAATATTTTCGAAAAATATAAATAAAGAACCTTTTATCTTACATGTAGCAATCGAAAAACAAAAACAAAAATACAGGTTGCCATTTAAAAAAACAACTCGCCCAGAAAAAAATTTACACCTTGTGTGACCGGCAATTTTTTTATTTTGTTGAGCTTGAGCATTGGGGTAACATTATAAAAAATATATTCCTATCTGTTTCCTTAATGGAGATATGGAACACCGCTCCACTGTGGCAATATATTCACCGTCTTCATCATCATCTCATTGGTGATACCCAATAAGATATAAGAAATTAATTGAAGTATAAATAATAGCGTACTCTCATTCATTTGATCAATTTCAAAACCTTCGATGTTATTTAGAATTTATATTGGTCTAAAATTACTGTTGGCATTGAGCTTTATGACTAGGTCAAACTTTGTCAATTTTCCAAGATTCTGAAAAAACTGAGATTCTCAATAAATAATTAAATTGAAAAGGATTTGTAGAGGGTGAACTAATACTTTCAAGGAGTGTTTCAGAAGAAATTGAGTTCGGCATAATGATTTTTGAACCCATTACAATTCCACGAGATGTAGAGAGACGAAGTATCATTATTGAAAAAGTTATTTTTTCAGCATGATTTCCGACTCTCATTCACCCGTAGTAGTCTTCTTACTCATTTCTATGTAAATAATTCAGAATATAGAGTAAATTCAAATGTTTTTTCTCTTATACCAACTACTGAATTAATCACTTCCAGCAAATAAACTGAAACAAGTTATCTTGACTGAATTCAAAAATTCGTTATGTACACGTAATTACATGCAAATTATGTTTTACTATTCCAGATTTTACATTTCCATTCAAATTTCCAGTCCGGAGGATCGTTATTATTTAATTCCCTATAGAGATGTTAATTAAATGGAGTATTTGAATTGCGGGTATTTTTAACAATGTTTAATCAGTGTGATTCTAATTATTTTTATGCAGTAGAGAATTGAAGTGGTCATACAATAGCGTATTTGCAGCTTTGGTGATTCAATGGAGGGACTAAACCACTAATTGTCTGTTTTTACATTCGAGTGGAAAGTGGTTATTGAGTGATTTATTTTCAATCGTTCAATTCGTTCGGTCTAGCCATTTGTTAGGTGTTTAAATTTTTTCTGCATTATAGAGTTTCTATGTATTACAATTCATCAAATGCATTCTTTCCATTGGAACAACTCACCCTATTCTTATGGGCGAATCCCATGATGATGCCTCAATGAGCTGTCGTTATTTATTGATTGATAAATTCAGGGACGATCTTCTTGCAAGTTTAAAAAGGAGCTGTCGAAATATTGAACGAATGGAACTGATTTAGAACAATAGTTCATTACCTGCCAAATGGTATAAATAGCCAATTACACCCGAGACTTTTCCTACGACCACTTTTAATTCCCTTACAGTTTGCTGCTCAGAATTATTGGAACGAACTCCCGGAAACAAATATTGAATAATAAATAATACTTATAACTTATACAAATCTAGCCAATCTCATCTCGTGAAATTGGAATGGGTTCAAAATTAATTATGCCGAACTCAATTTCTTCTGAAAAATCCTTGAAAGTATTTGTTCACCCTCAACAAATCGTTTTCAATTTAATTATTGAGAATCTAGTTTTTCCAGAATCTTGGAAAATTGACAAAGTTTGACCTATTCATAAAGCTCAATGCCATCAGTAATTATAGACCAATATCAATTCTGAATAACATTGCGAAGATCTTGGAGACTGTCTTGTGAAACCGCATCTAAATATCTATCAGACATACAGTGCGGCCTTTTAATAGTCCCTCTCCCCCCAGTTAACTTTTGAACGGTTTAACGTAGAACAATGAAAAAAAAAGGTATTGTATGATCACCGATACTACTTTCTAAAATAAAAAATATTATGAGAGATAAGTGCCATGTGAAGTGGAATGAATAGAAAATTCGAATTTAAACGGTTTTCTTCACATAAAGGATTCAATATAAAATTGAACCAGAGAAAGGTAGATCTCAGGTGAAAAACAACTACTTTCCTGGCAAATACCACGCAGAACGTTGAATGATATTCACCTGAAAATCCATGCATACTTCCATATAATATCAATGGACATTGAATGCAAATGTTTCTTTCTGATAAGCTCGATTATGTTTAATTTATGTCGTGTTCACCTAACAATCCGCATACCCACAGATAAATATACCTGAAAAGCTCTTTATCTTGGCCCCCATCAGTACGGAGTAGTCAACCAGCCAAAGGTCCAAAGAACTCTGGCTGAAGTGAGACACAACGTAAACAAACCATCATCGATCTTGTAACACCTATAGGTACGCCGGAAAAGATAAACTTTAACTGGCGGTACCTAGTGACAGAAAGAAACACCCCGAAAATCTCCCACCTCGATAGGTTTCTAAATAAAAGATTCCTTCTCAGTAGGAGTGGCAAGCCCGTCTAGCATATAGTGAGAGATAAGTGCCATGTGAAGTGGAATGAATAGAAAAATCGAATTTAAACGGTTTTTCTTCACATAAAGGATTCAATATAAAATTGAACCAGAGAAAGGTAGATCTCAGGTGAAAACAACTACTTTCCTGGCAAATACCACGCAGAACGTTGAATGATATTCACCTGAAAATCCATGCATACTTCCATATAATATCAATGGACATTGAATGCAAATGTTTCTTTCTGATAAGCTCGATTATGTTTAATTTATGTCGTGTTCACCTAACAATCCGCATACCGGTTTCAGGCTTCTTGGCCCTCATCAGTACGGAGTAGTCAACCAGCCAAAGGTCCAAAGAACTCTGGCTGAAGTGAGACACAACGTAAACAAACCATCATCGATCTTGTAACACCTATAGGTACGCCGGAAAAGATAAACTTTAACTGGCGGTACCTAGTGACAGAAAGAAACACTCCGAAAATCTCCCACCTCGATAGGTTTCTAAATAGAAGATTCCTTCTTAGTAGGAGTGGCAAGCCCGTCTAGCATATAGTGAGAGATAAGTGCCATGTGAAGTGGAATGAATAGAAAAATCGAATTTAAACGGTTTTCTTCACATAAAGGATTCAATATAAAATTGAACCAGAGAAAGGTAGATCTCAGGTGAAAAACAACTACTTTCCTGGCAAATACCACGCAGAACGTTGAATGATATTCACCTGAAAATCCATGCATACTTCCATATAATATCAATGGACATTGAATGCAAATGTTTCTTTCTGATAAGCTCGATTATGTTTAATTTATGTCGTGTTCACCTAACAATCCGCATACCGGTTTCAGGCTTCTTGGCCCTCATCAGTACGGAGTAGTCAACCAGCCAAAGGTCCAAAGAACTCTGGCTGAAGTGAGACACAACGTAAACAAACCATCATCGATCTTGTAACACCTATAGGTACGCCGGAAAATATAAACTTTAACTGGCGGTACCTAGTGACAGAAAGAAACACTCCGAAAATCTCCCACCTCGATAGGTTTCTAAATAGAAGATTCCTTCTTAGTAGGAGTGGCAAGCCCGTCTCGTATGATATTCACTAAAGGATTCAATATAAAATTGAACCAGAGGAAGGTAGATCTCAGGTGAAAAACAACTACTTTCCTGGCAAATACCACGCAGAACGTTGAATGATATTCACCTGAAAATCCATGCATACTTCCATATAATATCAATGGACATTGAATGCAAATGTTTCTTTCTGATAAGCTCGATTATGTTTAATTTATGTCGTGTTCACCTAATAATCCGCATACCGGTTTCAGGCTTCTTGGCCCTCATCAGTACGGAGTAGTCAACCAGCCAAAGGTCCAAAGAACTCTGGCTGAAGTGAGACACAACGTAAACAAACCATAATCGATCTTGTAACACCTATAGGTACGCCGGAAAAGATAAACTTTAACTGGCGGTACCTAGTGACAGAAAGAAACACTCCGAAAATCTCCTACCTCGATAGGTTTCTAAATAGAAGATTCCTTCTTAGTAGGAGTGGCAAGCCCGCTAGCATATAGATAAGTGCCATGGAGTGGAATGAATAGAAAATCGAATTTAAATTTTAAGGGCAAAGATAAATTGAACCAGAAAGGTAGATCTCAGGTGAAAACAACTACTTTCCTGGCAAATACCACGCAGAACGTTGAATGATATTCACCTGAAAATCCATGCATACTTCCATATAATATCAATGGACATTGAATGCAAATGTTTCTTTCTGATAAGCTCGATTATGTTTAATTTATGTCGTGTTCACCCAACAATCCGCATACCGGTTTCAGGCTTCTTGGCCCTCATCAGTACGGAGTAGTCAACCAGCCAAAGGTCCAAAGAACTCTGGCTGAAGTGAGACACAACGTAAACAAACCATCATCGATCTTGTAACACCTATAGGTACGCCGGAAAAGATAAACTTCAACTGGCGGTACCTAGTGACAGAAAGAGGGCCAAGAAGCCTGAAACCGGTATGCGGATTGTTAGGTGAACACGACATAAATTAAACATAATCGAGCTTATCAGAAAGAAACATTTGCATTCAATGTCCATCGATATTATATGGAAGTATGCATGGATTTTCAGGTGAATATCATTCAACGTTCTGCGTGGTATTTGCCAGGAAAGTAGTTGTTTTTCACCTGAGATCTACCTTTCTCTGGTTCAATTTTATATTGAATCCTTTATGTGAAGAAACCGTTTAAATTCGATTTTCTATTCATTCCACTTCACATGGCACTTATCTCTCACTATATGCTAGACGGGCTTGCCACTCCTACTGAGAAGGAATCTTCATTTAGAAACCTATCGAGGTGGAGATTTTCGGAGTGTTTCTTTCTGTCTCTAGGTACCGCCAGTTACAGTTTATCTTTCCGGCGTACCTATAGGTGTTACAAGATCGATGATGGTTTGTTTACGTTGTGTCTCACTTCAGCCAGAGTTCTTTGGACCTTTGGCTGGTTGACTACTCCGTACTGATGAGGGCCAAGAAGCCTGAAACCGGTATGCGGATTGTTAGGTGAACACGACATAAATTAAACATAATCGAGCTTATCAGAAAGAAACATTTGCATTCAATGTCCATTGATATTATATGGAAGTATGCATGGATTTTCAGGTGAATATCATTCAACGTTCTGCGTGGTATTTGCCAGGAAAGTAGTTGTTTTTCACCTGAGATCTACCTTTCTCTGGTTCAATTTTATATTGAATCCTTTATGTGAAGAAAACCGTTTAAATTCGATTTTTCTAAAAAATATTATGATTGCCCGATAGATGGCACATCAACTTCAAAATATTAAATTGCAAGGGGGGGTCATGTGGCACATAATTGTAAAGAGAATTCAATTCTCTTCACGTCTACTCAGTACTCATGATTCTCGGACTTAATGATCTCTCACCTCACGGATGTGGGGAGCTGTCACATCTGCCCTGTGTAGTTCTACTATATTGATGTTCAGGGCAGTGTATTTTTAATAAAAATACATTTCTTTCACCCTCGTAGTCCAAAAAGACATCAGTTCGGCCTGCGTGCGAAGGCAGGTCTTTTAGATCTTACTATGACTTCTCTGAGGTAAGAGAAATGAAAGGCAACTTAAAAAAATATCTATTTAATAAAGAAGGTAAAAATAAACAATACAAACAAATTCTTGATTAGAGAAAAACGGCAATTGTATCAAAATATTTTAGTGAAAATACATTAAAAAAAACACCTAGACATGATCGAAATATCAATTCCTGGAGCTCAGCAAAATGTGAAGTATTTATCTCCAAAACACATTTGTATTCATTCAACAGAATGGAGTGGAAAGAGACGAGTACCCTGTATCGATTATTCTCATTTGCAAAAAGCGTACTGTACAACTTAAAATTGAAAAGAAATCCTCCCCAGAGATTATAAGTGGTTAGTCACATTAACATACAGCTTCAAATCGCTTACCCTGTGTGCTGAGTTGCTATTCCCTACCAGTGGCAGATAATCCAGAAACTTCATCAAATCCCCGAATTCACGAATTGTTCTCCAGTGCACGATCACTGTCACTATTTTCCGTTCCGTAGCGGGTTCTACGCTAAACACACGCGTGTACTTATTACCACCGAAACGATACTTAACCCTTAATCCAGGGCGTCGCGACGCAACCTCGCCTTAAACTCTCGACGCGTTTTCGCCGTCTCCCCGTATTGCCCACTTGACCGTCCGATTCATTTCGCGAACCCTGACCGACTCCCTTGCCCGCCTCCAAAATTATTATTCACTCCCTTTGTTTTTTAAAACGTTCAATTAGGCCCACCTTTTAATCCCAATTTTTCTTTTACAGCCCCGCCTTCAATGCAATGGCGTTTGTAGTTTTTCATTTTATTATCCCTTCAACGGCGATCTGTATAAATCCCACGCAAAAATTGGTTATCTTAAAGTTTCCAACTCAGCGTTTCTCAGTCGGGCGAGAAAAATGATATGTTTTTTTCTGCCTTGGGTGGTCCTACTTATCGTTATGAATAACCCATTGATCGTTTTATCAAGTCTAGACAATTCTTTAACGATTCTGTATCTGCAGGTGTCTGGGCACAAGTATCTCATTTCAGTGACCGATATGATTATTGGAACATATTTCCAATCGTATACTCGAAAATATTTGCTGAACGAAATATGTAATGAACTGAGTTCGTTTGTACAGGGTACTACAGAGCGGTCATTGGTTTATGTAACCAGCACGCCCTTCCGAAGAGGTCGGAGCTCCGGAAGTAAGAGACGACTGGAATGGTTCAGCATAAATAATAATAATAATAAAAGATTTATTGAGCAGTACTGAGGAATAAAATAATTGTTAAAAAACCTTTTTAAAGACAAGCTTTCATTCAAGTGCACGAAAATGTAAAAAATAATTGCTATGGATGTGTGACGTAGGCTATTCCCTGGGTTAAAGATGCCAAAGCTTGATTAACTCATTCGCAATCTTGGAGTTGCCATCTTGGAGTTGCCATCTTCAATTTATGAATGAAATTCATGAAAAAACTAATAATTTTCCACTAAATTCATAATCTCCGACCCCAAAAACCCCGACATACCAATTTTGAATCGAATCGGGCCATGATTACAAAACTCGTCCGCCATCTTGAATTTGTGAATTTTGATAAAACATTCATGATCTCCGACCCCAAAAATCCCCACATACCAATTTTGAATAGAATTTGATCATAAACACAGAGATCATCGTCCATCTTGGAGCCGCCATTTTGATTTTATAAATTTTCAAAAAAAAACATAATCTCCCACCCTGAAAACCCCCCACTCACCAATTTTGAATCGAATCGACATAAACCAAATCTCGTCATCTTGGAGCGCCATTTTGTTTATTCCATACCTTATTCCAATTTCAAATTTTGACAAAAAATTCATAATCTCCGACCCCGAAAACCTCCACATACCAATTTTAAATCGAATCGGACCATAATCACAAAACTTGTCCGCCATCTTGGAGCCGCCATCTTGAATTTATGAATTTTGACAAAAAATTCACAATCTCTGTCCCCGAAAACCCCCTCGTACAAATTTTGAAACGAATCGTACCATAATCACAAAACTCGTCCGCCATCTTGGAGCCGCCATTTTGTTTTATTCTCTAACAAAAATGTCATTATGCATTCTTCCGGAATTATGAACACTTGCCGAATTTCAGCTCAATCGGATGTCGGCAAGTGCTCCAAAAATAGATTACAAATTTTGAACCGGAAACACATACGAACGAAGCAAATTAAAGAAAAGATTGTAAAAACAATAATAGAACTCCTGAAATTATGTACAGAAAAATCTTATTCCCAATTCAAAACTGAATACCATCAACAGGAGTTCGGCATGGCTATGGGATCCCCTTTATCTCCCATTTTGAGTCACGTTTTTATGGAACACTTTCTTATACATCCATTGAAACCTATCAGAATGGTCCAAAAGTGTGGTGGTGGATCGATGATGTTTTCGCCATCTGGAACCAAACTACAGATTAATTAAATTCATGTTTAGACAAGAACCAACGATTAAATTCCAATTGTAACCAGAGCAAAATAACCAACTTCCTTTTCTAGATGTCACGATCAAAAAATCTGATCATATCAACACTACTGTTTTCAGAAAGAAAACCCACACTTATAGATATCTCAATTAGAACTCGAACTATCATGCAAAAATCGAAAAACTATAGTTAAATGCTTCTACAATAGAGCTAAAATGATATGCAATTCCTTACTGAAGAACAATGCGTATCTAGATAAATTTGTGGAAAACACTTTCATTGAAATTTCAAACAACAATACACAAAACAACCCAGTGATAAATTCAGTACAGACACAACCATTAAAAGTGCGGATTTAACGATCCAATAAATTGGTCAATTTCGTGACCTTGAATTTTATTGATAGGGGTAAACAGAAAATTGTCGTCAATTTGAACTTGACCAATAAATTGATGAGTTTAGAATCGGTTCTAATTTTTCATCAATTTTCAGTGAGAATTTGCAGTAACTTTCGGTCATGAATTTGATGCCTGCTAAAACAGAGATTTTCAGGTTATGTTATTAATTACGCGATTCCACATACCCTACCCCGACCGCGAGAAAAATGATTGTGCGAAAAAAAAATATAATTTACGTTGCATTGAATTCGCAGCAATCTGCATTGCTGAATATAGAAAAAGAGATGTAGAGGATGGTGGATTAGACATTGGGTTGTGAAAAGAAAGAAAGGAAACTTGACATTAGTCCACGATAAATGTCTGAGTGTAGTTTCTGCTCAATTCAAACGATATTTAAGAATGGATCAGAGCCGATTCAATAAGCTATTGAATAATATTCGGAACTGTTTCTATAGTTGAACCATTTCTTGTCAATATGTTGGCTCTCTCAAGATTTAGAAGAACAAAAAATCAGCATCATTGGGATTATTATAAAGAAATGAGAAATCTCACGAATCGGACTGTGATACTCGAAAAAAAAGCATACCTCAATTATCGTTTAACAAGAAACAAACAATTATGGAAAGAACTAGCTGATATGAACGTATATAACAACAAAAAGGTGCAGAAAACAATTCCGGAACACCTAATGCATGTTGAAGATATCAATAACTTTTTTAGAAGCATTTCAAATAATAACTCCACGCCTGACGATGAAATTATTGATTTTTTCTCAGGTAATGCACTGAACGATAATCATTTTTCTTACCATGAAACGAATGATGATGAAATTTATACTACATTACTGGGCTTTAAATCGAATGCTGTGGGACCTGACAAAATAAGTATACAAATGTTATTACATTGTTGTCCCATGATTCTAACGTACATATCACATATATTCAATTATTGTATACAAAAACATATGTACCCATCGAGTTGGAAACAATCTCATGTCCTACCATTGGCAAAAATCACCAATCCAGAGAATATGAGTGACCTTCGTCCAATTAGTATTTTGTGTGCCATCTCGAAAGCCTTCGAAAAAATATTGAACTTACAAATGCGATCTTACTTAAATGAATTCGATATATTGCCATCCTGTCAATCGGGATTTAAAGCTGACCATAGTTGTACAACGGCCCTGTTGAAAGTTGTCGATGATGTGCATATCTCTATTGACAATAACAAACTCTGTCTCTTAGTATTGCTTGACTACTCGAAAGCATTTGACCGCATTAATCACAAACCAGTTATAGCTATTCTCAGTTACCTAGGGTTTTCCTCGGATGCCACATCACTCCTCCTAAGTTACCTTCATAACCGATCTCATTGTGTTATACTTAATAATGAAAAGTCAAACTCACTCATTCTAAAAAATGGTGTTCCTCAGGGATCAATATTGGGCCCCCTTCTCTTCGTCCTCTATACCTCCCAATTTTCAAAGTCCTTACGTTATACTTCAATGCATTGTTACGCAGACGATACACAATTGTATTTAGAATTCGAAGAAGACTATCTCAACCATGCACTCGAACAAATGAATCAGGATTTGAATTCTTTAATAACGACCTCTAATAAATACTGTCTCACTGTTAATGCGTCTAAATCTTATGTCATGATTTTTGGAAGAACAGAATTAAATAGTTACTGTAGCACTGGTAATGCGTCTAATCTATTTAGGAGGGTACATGAACCTTAAAATTATTTATTCAAGTAGAAATATATTAAACAAGAAAAGTAAACTCATGCTATGTGATGCATTAGTACTTTCACATGCTAATTACGCAGACGTAGTTTATTACCCGGGACTACTGAAATCAGACAGAATGCGGCTACAAAAACTTCAAAATTCTTGCATCAGACTCATCACAGGCACAAGAAGGCGGGAACATGTTTCACAGCATCTTAAAAATCTTGGTTGGCTCAATATGGAGGCCAGGTGCATACTCCATTCCGCTTCGATCTTCCACAAAATCATTACAACTGGAAAGCCACCTTACCCATTCAGAAAGTTATCTTTCAGAACAGATATACACAATCTGAACTTGAGATTTCGGAATAACGCCTAAACATAGAACTTCTTTCTTCCGTGGCTCCTTCTCGTATCAGATTGTTCGCTTATACAACCGGCTACCGACTGAATTCAAATCATTTTCACTCAATACGTTCAAAAAAAAACTGAAACAATATTTAATCGAAAACAGCTTCCCGTATATTGAAATATGATATAAAACGAACTTGAATTGGCACACCCCTGTTTTCAACTTCTATGAATATTTTCGTATTGATTTCCTGCAATATTTTATTTTATATATAGTTTTTCCTATATTTTTGTTCTTTTTCTATTTTTATTGTTTTTTTTTATTTTTGTAATGAATATTTTTAAATTAAGCATGATTATGAATATATTTTGATGGTTGGATGGAAGAGCAAGCTCTGCAATGATGTTTCATGCGCAGATATTGAATCCTGCCTTTTGTTAGGTTCTATGTACAGAGTATGTAACCTTTCAATAAAAGCATTTATTATTATTATTATTATTATTATTATTATTATTATTATTATTATTATTATTATTATTATTATGTTTTTTGTTTTTAACACTACCAGTCAGGCCCTAACTTCCGAAGCTCCGACCCATTCGGAAGGGCGCGCTGGTTACATAAACCAATGACCTCTCCCCACACCCGTGGGGTGAGAGATCATTGGGTCCGAGAATCATGTGTCCTGAGCAGACGTAACGATCCGAGAATGACTGCCTTCTGCATGCGGCCGGCTAGAGATTCTGCCGATTTACGGCATGCCGGTATAATTTCCAGGTTTGAGAGTAGCGTTGGCATCATTCCACCAAGGGCCCCTATAATCAGAACCACTATCTTTACAGAATGGTCTGGATAGAGTCTGCGGAGCTCGAAGAGTAAATCTCGATACTTCGTCCGTTTCTCGTCCTCTTTTCGCACGATATTCGTTTCGCCCGGAGCCGAAAACTCTATGACGTATATCGTTTTCTGCTCGCGGTCGAAGAGGACTACATCAGGCTTGTTGGCTTGTATTTGCCTGAGGGTGGGGAATGAGTAGTTCCAATAAATTCGGCACTTCTCATTCTCCACAACGGACTCAATATCCCCGGAGCGTAGGGCAGCACCGGTGTCTCATCAATACCGTACGAGTGTCGTAAATGATAATACAGCACTCGTAACGCCGCGTTATGACGATGGATATAGGCTGAGACCGCATATGCTGTACATGCTGACAGCAAGTGCATGATGGTCTCAGGCGCTCCACGGCAGGCCCTGCATCTCGTGTCAGGGACCTCTATACCCATCACGCGGCTTCGGTAGACGAGAGTGTTGAAAACACCGTCCTGGCAAGCCATGATGAATCCCTCAGTCTCCGACTTGAGTCCACCTGACCTAAGGAATGCAAAGGTCAGCCTTTCGGATAAGCCGTGGTCTTCAATGTGTTTGTAGAAGATTCCATGCATCGGCTTATCCTTGTGGAGCTGCAGATGTACAGTATTCTCTGCAGCTTTTATGTGGACTCTCCGTCGAGCGGGCTTCAACTCGGTGATAGAGTCTTGGATATCCCGCTCGGTGTCGAATACAAGACCGAGTTCATCGGCTGCACGGATTGCTGTCTTTGACCATGCAGAGAAGGGGATCCAAGCTCCTGATGACTTTACAGGCTCCATCCAGCACCATCCTGTTGTGTAGACACTCCAAACTCAAAAGTCCACGGCCTCCTTGTTTTCGGGGGAGGTACAACCGTGGAACGGACGATTTCGGATGCAAACTACGATGTAGGTGCATCATTTTGCGAGTCTTTACGTCGATTGCACGCAGCTCTTCCAGGGTCCACTTCACGACCCCAAAGGAGTAGATTAGTATTGGAACGGCAAGCATGTTGGTGGCAGAAACTTTGTTCATGCCCGACAGTTCTGATGACCAGATCTGCCGGAGTTTCTGCTGATACTTGCCGCGGAAAGCGTTTTAACCGCCACTACCTCTTGGGTGCAACGTTGTTGCACTCCTAGGTAGGTATACGCCTCTCCGGCATCCAGATGGCGGAGGATGCTTCCATCTACCAGCTGCGCGTCCTCTCCGTAATCCTCGCATCGTCCTCTTCTGAGATGAACCAGTGCACATTTATCCATCCCGAATTCCATACCGATAGCATGCGTGTACTCTTGCACCACCCTCAGAGATTGCTGCAGATCTCCCTCACCCGAGGCATAAAGCTTCAGGTCATCCATATAAAATAAATGGGTGACCTTATGCCTTCGGTCTCCGGGGGTGCCACAGTTGTAACCACGGGTTTTTCTGAGCGCAACGGATAATGGCATAAGTGAGATGCAAAAAAGGAGGGGGCTGAGGGAATCCCCTTGAAACACACCTCTCCTGAAGATAACCTGCTCCGTTTGGACTTTGGCTCCACCTGATGTTATGGTGAAGCGAGTCCTCCAGAGTGGTATCAACTGTTCAATGCATCTCACTATTTGATCGGGTACCGCAAGGCATCTGAGCAAATGCAAGATCAACTCATGCGATGTTGAGTCAAATGCCTTGCGGTAATCGATCCAGGCCATCGAAAGGTTGCGCTTATACTGCACGGAGTCCTGCGTGATACATCTATCGATCAGCAGGTTCTCCTTGCAGCCACAACACCTTTCTTTGACCCTTTCTGCTCATATATCCGTTCGTACACCGTGTCAACTGCGAGGAGTATTCGCGTGTACAAAATGCGCGTAAACAATTTGTAACACGTGTTCAAGCATGTTATCGGTCTGTAATTCTTGGGATCAGACAAATCTCCGTTTTGGGGATTAGCACGGTTCGCCCCTCGACAAACCAAGCCGGAATCTGCTGTCTCCACTAAGCCACGAGTTGAAAACTCTGGCTAAGTGGTGGTGGGTACTAGAAAACTTTTTCCACCACAGGTTGCTCAACATGTCTGGGCCTGGAGCACCGAAGTTCTTCGAGCCCTGTAGAGCTTTCCGAACTTCTTCCGGGTTATCGGTTGGCGCAGTTCATCGGGATGAGGCTGCTGAAACCTCCTACAGAAGGCTCCAAACTGCGTCAGGGCTGGAGTGTCTATATTGAGTGGCTGCGGATATTCGTAAATCTCCTTCCAGAAGTTTTCCACCTGATCAGCGGTCGGCGGGTTTTCCACAACAAGCGGCGGTTTCTGGAATAAGCGAGAGGGTTTCTCGCGGAACTGTTTGTTTTCCGCGATTCCTCTCGCTCGCCGTACTAGTGACTTTTGGCAGCCACTAGCATTCGTATCCTATCAAGACAGTGTTGTTTGATGGTTAACAGCACTCCTTGATTTAATGTGTGATGGACTCGTCGCAACTTAGTTGCGATTCGCCGCACCGTTCGCGTAAATGGCCTATTGGCCACTACGTAGTCCATCACACATTGGATACGAGATGCGTGTTGTCTCGCCGACTTGATTTTTGCTTCCATCTTCTGTATGCGTCTCTCATGCTTTCCAGTCGGAGACGCATTATTCTGCGTATCCGCACGGGAAAGCACAAGAGCAGCGTCATACACGGCGGTGTTGATTTGCCAGATGTCAGCTTCTTCTGGAAGCGCTTCACGAACCTCCGCATCCACTCGAGCCAGATCTTGAGGCTTCAGGGGCTTCAAAGTGCGGAGCACCCTGCGTGTTCTGATACCCTCTATTGGTGGAATATTGATACCTGCCACCTCTTCGACTGGTTCGACTCGTGGCACTTCTGCCACTTCGGCCACTTCGTTTACCTGTCTAGGAGGTGGTCTCACATAGCCACGGCCACGAAGGTGGGATACATAATCCCGTAGATTTTGTTTGGAAAATGCGGCATACTCTGGGTGTGCCACGCACCACAGAGCATGCATTCGCGCCATGTATCCCCTTCGGCGGGCTCGCTACTCTCGTAGCAACGCAGAAGGCCGTCTCTCATTTCGTCTGTCCACTCAGAACGTTGTCCATTGCGTGGGTCGTCATAAGGCTGTCCGTCGATTTGGGCCCCACCACCTTGCCGTTGACCTCCATCCGGATGAGGTCGGTTGTGGGGGCCCTGTCTCCTCCTTCTAGGAACCAGAGTATGGTCCTGCGAGGGGGTTAGCCTAGCAGGAACACGGCCGACACCAGAGGAAGTATTTGCTTTTTTCCTCCCGGATGCGCTTAAGCTGCCGGTCCGATTTTGCATCCTTGGCTGGGTTAAGTGGTGGCGCCACTCACCAAGGTCTTTGCTGGTGTTGTTTGACCTACCCTGCTTATATTATTATTATTATTATTATTATTATTATTATTATTATTATTATTATTATTATTATTATTATTATTATTATTATTATTATTATTATTTTTCGTTCTAAACACTTCCAGTCAGGCCCTAACTTCCGAAGCTCCGACCCATTCGGAAGGGCGTGCTGGTTACATAAACCAATGACCTCTCCCCACATCCGTGAGGTGAGAGATCATTGGGTCCGAGAATCATGTGCCCTGAGCAGACGTAACGATCCGAGAATGACTGCCTTCTGCATGCGGCCGGCTAGAGATTTTGCCGATTTACGGCATGCCGGTATAATTTCCAGGTTTGAGAGTAGCTTATTATTATTATTATTATTATTATTATTATTATTATTATTATTATTATTATTATTATTATTATTATTATTATTATTATTATTATTATTATTATTATTATTATTATTATTATTATTATTATTATTATTATTCCTGAGTAAAAACTGTTGCCAAAAATGACCAATAAATTGTCAGGTGTAAATATAACCCATATTGGTCAATTTTATTGTTCAATTTTTTGTTCAATTTTATTGGATCGTGTAAATTTGCATTTAGACATCCCCGGATTTTCTGATAAACGGATTAGCAACAAATATGACGCAGAACAACTTTCAGAACAAGTAACACATTAAGATCGATTCTTACACAAACAAAACCGAAAAACACTGAAGAAAAATCATAAAATTGTGTATGCAATATACCTTGTTCTTGCAGCAAAAGTTATATTGGTGAGACATCAAGACCGGTTAAAGTGCGTCAGAACGAACATCGAGATTATATTAAGAATCGACATATCACGGGTTCAAAATTATCATGACATTTTGTGAAATCCAAGGGTAGAATGGAATAAAACGATAATTCTAGCCAAGGAACCCCATAACATGAGGAGAAAACTAAAATAATCCGTCTTCATTCTACTATCTGGTGAAGGTAAGTGGAATTTTTATTGAAATGCGAGGTAGATTTTCCAGGCCATCCTCGAACCTTCACACAGGGCCCCCACTACCATATGTGCAAAGTGTGCAATGCACACGGGCGCCATCCACCCAGGGTCAAAAATTGCAAAAAAAAACAAAAAACAAAAATTAATTTTAAAATAAAAGTTGAGAAATTAAATAGGATTAGGTATAAATACACATGAAATTTTATTAGTATATCATCCAGTTACTGCCGATTCCTATGTTGCGAGAACATGTCAGGCGGTAGTTTCTTGATTTTTCCTGTTCAGACATGAATAATGCATGGAGCGCTATAAAAGCGATGCATCGCCAGAGGTGTTTTTAAACCGGTTAGTTCACTGGACCGTGCAACAAGTGCATAAAAACAAGTAACAAGTAATCCTATTAATTTTTACATTTAAAGTTATTTTTATTTTGTCAAGGGTTGTGTTGTATAATATTTTGTTTACTACTTTTTTTTCTAAAAAATTAAGTGCTGAATACCTGCTGACTGCAATTTCAACGGTTTGATTTTTTATAAAATGGTAAGTGTTCCCTACTTTATACGATCAACATCAACCCTTTATAGGATACTGGTTATAATTATTTATTTTTTTACCCAAATATCTTTTTATTAATTGAAATGTCATGTACGAGTTTAGAAAAGTAATTGGTTTTTTATCCATAACTCGCTTAGTTTTCATGCTATCGATCTTTTGAAAAAATCATTTTGTAGAGTTTTTTAAGGGCTATAAGATCAAATCAGTGAAATATTTTTTCTGTCTTTATTTTTGAAAGGGTTTAAGCTGAAAGGGCTCGAACAAATTGCTTTTTACTCAAATATGCAAACTTGGTGCTTATTATTGTGCTTACTTTAGAAGTTAATTCCTAATTCCCATGAGTACTAATTGTTTATTTGCTTTTCCAGGATAAAAGAAAGAGGCCTTCAGGTACGAAGTTTCGCGAGCAAAAGAAACTGAGACTACAAGAAAGGGAAAAATGAAATTAAAGCGTTGAAGTTGTTTTCATTACCTGATGATACAATATATATTTGAAAACAATTTAATCTCCACCCTTCCAAACGTAAGCATTCCACTAAGAATTCTTCTGACATTGCCTGTATCTGTAGCTTCTGGCGAGCGATCTTTTTCAAAGTTAAAAATCATTAAAAATTATTTAAGATCTACAATGCTTCAAGAAAGATTGTCTGGGCTAGCAATATTAGCAATTGAACAAGAATTTTTTGATGGTATAAATTTTAGCGATGTAATTAATGAATTTGCAACAGCAAATTCTCAGAAAATATCGCTACTACAATAGCTATTTTTTATTTTTTTATTGTACCTAGCTATCACTTTTGATTTTAAAACGAAGTTACCTAGGTATTTTTTATCAGCAGTATCTGCATATTTTTTTAAATATCTAAGTAGAAAGTAGTACTTATATATATATATATATATATATATGTAGACATTAGTCAATATTTCTGTTATTTGTTCCTAAAAAAGATGTGATTTTTAGTTTTGGGCTATTTTCTAGTATTTATAAACAACGTGTCTGTACCCCATTAGTTAAGTAAATGCTTTAAAATGGGTGTAAACAAGAATTTATTTCAATTTATTTTGTTATGATTTTATTCTGTTTGTTTCATTTTGATAATTTAGTCTACAAATAAATATGACTTCTAAAGTTCAGTTTTTTGCTTTATTTCAAGCACCTACCTACCTACCTACCTTCAAAAAAATAAATAAAAAAACATGATCCAAAATGCCTCAAGGGGCTCCAAAATCCTTTTTTGCACACAGGCGCCAGTAGCCCTTACGGGGGCCCTGCCTTCACATACAAGTTATTGATAATGAAAAAATAATATAAAAACGAAACGAAACAGTTCCTAAAAGTTCAGTTCATTTCTGAGTACACCGAATAAAAATAGTTCGTGTACACGTTCAAAAAGTTATTATTTGCCCGTCCTACTGGATATTGAAAGATTTTCGAACTGGAAGGAGCTGGCGGTATGAATTCAGATCAACAAAAACTCACGTATGCCTTTCTAATGCGTTCTTGATGTCAACGTGGAACACGATATCACGAAGAAAAGATGAAGTAATATGAGCAGACTTCGACTGTTTTTTTTGTGTTGGTTTCTGTATTGGGGGAATCGGAAAGGACAGGATACAAAGTGTTTTGTTACGTTTCTGGGGCGGAATTATTTTTTCAACGTGTGTTTTCTTTTCGGATTCTATCCATTGAGGCAAGGACATTCCATGGGATTTGACTCTCATGGAAATGTTGGCCGCCGGTAATATTTTACAAAGAAACGTTCAGTTGTATCAGGAATCAAATATCCCAATCAGAAATCTACTATAAATGTCAAAACTCATGTGCTATCTTGGGTTCTAGAATTTCTTTTTTTTTCAGGGAAAAAAGTCAGATTGTCGCCCCCACAAATTGTTTAATGTTCTTCATGGAATAATGAGAGAAGACATGTTTCGAACAGATACAACAAATATGTTCATCTTCAGTTCATCAGGAATAATTGTACAACTATTTAATTATGATGATACTGAAATGATAAAAACTAATAGTAACAATCTAACAAAGTATTCATGGTGAAGTGACACCAAAAATAAACAAATTTAACTGTAGCAGATCTCAGAAAGAATAAAATTCTATTTAAATTTGGGATTGTATCCCCAAAATTCACCACAAATAACATATTCAAAGGTTCAAAAAGCAAAAACTAGCTTGGGTGAAAACAATGAAAAACAAAATGAACGATAATCTACAAATTTTTTAAACAATAAGGTGGTGCCACTTTCAGTATGGACTACTACATTTTTGAGTTTTAACGCAGGGGAGTAGGTACTGTACTTATTTTTGTAAAAATATTATAGTCTACATTCGACAAAGGAATATAAAAAATATCGGATTTATGATTGTTTCAAACATTGAAAAAAAGCAAGTGGGAGTGAGTTTCAGTGAATCAATCCACAGAGTGATTTACGTAGGGCGTGCATTGGATTATAATCTTGAAATTTGGTATGCGATCATGTCCGTTCCACCGAATATATTTTCAGTCCTACAGCTATACATGGCGTACCAAAAGTCGGTACCAACTTCCTCATTTTAAATGAAAACCTTTTTTTTACATGGTTCAATTGACCTTCTAATTTTGGGTTATGTTAATTTCTCTATTACAGTCTTTGACATATGTCGATTTTTCTGAAAAAAAAATACCGCTGTTATTTACGGAAAAATGTGCAAGCGCAAGTTTAAACAAGTTGTACTAATTCTTGAATAAAATTTATTCGAAAATGAAAAATGATTCAAACGAAGGTGTGTTAGACTTGTTTGTCCATGTACATGTGCCCGTGAGTTCAATTTGAAATATCCAAACATTTTTTTATGGGGTGGAAACCCTCATGGGCACTGTCCGCTTATGTTCTATCACAAGCCAGTAGTGCCGGACTCTTACCGGCTGAAACCACCCCGTGCTTCCACTGTACTTGTAACCGTCCAGGAGGATATTTCTTCAAGTGCAGTAGGCGTCTTCTTTGGCCTTATGACGTATCATCAGAGTCAGGATTAACATCCTAATGTGGCCGTTTGTCATCGGTCTTTCTGTCTTGGGTCTTCCCTTTCCTGTCTTTGGTTTAATCGTTCTTCCTTCTCCTTATTCCTCATTACCTGGCGTAGGGAGCCGGCTCTGCAATACAAACCGTTTTACACCGTCATAAGCTACATCCTTTTTGATTCATAAGACTGCAAACATTACATACACCTCCTCCTAGGCCCGCCGTGTGTCTCCAGAAACTACATATTTCTCTGACACTCCTAGGATAAGCTACCCCTTTCATTCGGATAGACTCAATCATTAATGAAACGCTAGATATTATTTGTTTAATTTGGATGAAGAGCATTTGTATTTGAACGTTTACATCTTATGCTCAGTGAGAAAGTGGTATTCATTTTGTTATTGTTTCGATGATTTATTAATGTCCAATTAAATGTTCGAAATTTTGCCCATTTACTCTAACACACAAAACCTGGTCCTTTCCACGGTACACCTTATGACACCAGTGAGTTCGTCCACACCGATTATTTGTACTACTCCCTGAATTCTCTCTTTCAAATCTTCCAGCGCTGCAGGCTGACGAGCATAAACGTGGTTTTTGATATGACCCCATAAATAAAAATCGAGAGGAGATAGGTCGAGAGATCGTGAGGTCCATCTGACAGGGCCGTTTGTTCCAATCCATCTTTTTCCATGTCTCAACCAAATACTCCTGGACTGCTCTTGAATTATGTGGGGGAGCGCCATCTTGTTGGAAATACATCTCTCTTATTTCCTGCAGTGGCAAGTTGTCCAAAACATTCTGAATTTCATTCTGTAGGAACCCGAGGTATCGGTGCCCTATAAGAGTGCCTTCGAAAAATATTGGACCTATTATTCTCGTTCCCAATATACCCATCCACACGTTTACACCAAACCTTCCTTGAAATCTTAAATTATTTCGGTTGAACATCCCATTGTTGGTAAATATCGTTCATCAGAAAATAGTATGTCCAAAGTGAAATTATTCCAGAAAAACCGGAAGTCCGTCATATAGGATTGTAATGTGATCAAATCCGAAATGGTTGCTTATATAACTGTACCAAATTTCACGAATGCAGAAATTACAAGAGTGGCCCGATATCTTGTGTCACCCGGTATGCTTACTACTCAAAAACACCATCATGCAAAGTATGAAAAGTCTCCTATGTTCGTTGGTATCCGTCTCTATAACATGTTGCCAAGCGATATAAAGACACTGTCATCTCAAGTTTTTTCAAAACGGTTGAAACCATTCGTAACAGAAAAATGTTTTCACACAGTAGATGAATTCACCCTCGAGGATGGTAATGTCGGATCACCTTCAAATTGATGAATTTATTTCAATATATTTCAATACCAAGTGAACTAACGACCAAGATGAAGCTCGTCAACGATAGTTGAAATCATTCAATGTTGAAAGCTAACGTTTTCGATATGAATTCATAACATCATATTACAATTAGGAGTTTGCATGAAAAATCCACTGAGTACGTTTGATGGAGGATCGAGAATCTCTCGACACGTTTTCATATTTTTTTTGATTCATTAAAAAATGGAAGAAATATTGAGATTTGAAACACACTCGTACAGTTGTATATTAGTACGATAATCCTACAACTGTGTTTCTCCCATCTTTATGTTAATTTTTTTTATTAATCAAGAAAATGATTCTTACGTGTCGATTACATTTCAGTCCTCCATTCGGATTCAATGGAATTTTTTAAGGCGAAAGCAGTAAGAAAGTCGAGTGGAAAGGTAAATTATAATTTTATTTAATTCCAGAAATTGAATTTGAGATGTTATATCGATCTCACAAATTTTTATTTTTCCGCAACGTTTCTGTTTGATGATTATGTACTTGCGAAATTTACAATCGAAAACGTTTTGATATCCTCACTTCCATAGAGCATCGATTATTCATTTCAAATCTCTTCGATTGCTATAAAGTCATGTTGTAACAAGTGAAAATTTGACATGAAGAATGATTGCATATCGTTTTTCTAATGCGATAAAAAATGAATGTCTTCCAATAATCTTCTAGCAGAATTCAGCAAAATTTTGTACTCTTTCAAACAGTGATTGCTTCTAAGATTATTAATTAGTTTCAAATGTTGTACAGATTAACTATTAGGCCAGTAGATATAGACAATCAATTAACATTAATTCCAAAACTTTTCAAACTTCAGGGGTATGTTAGTGCATTAATGATAACAAACTATAAAATTTAGCACAAGTCTGCGATGAACGGAACATTGTTATGATTGCAAAAATAGTTTCAATGCTTTATTGTGGCACTGAAAATTGCAAAAGTTCTGCAAAGTAGGCATACCGATAGTAATGATGTTTTACAACATGCATTAAGTTTGCAACCTTGTGAAAGTTACGGAACCTTGTTTTTCGTCATTTGTTTAAGTTTTTCATTGGAATTTGTTTTAAAAAATTACAAAAGTTCTGCAAATTGGATAAGTGAACGGAAAAAAAGTTTAATATATTCACGAACATTTGCAACCATTTCTGAAAAACGGATAATTGATTTATCAAACTTTTTTAGCGACGCCGCCATATTCAATACACACAAGTATTGAAATAATTACAAAAGTTTTCTATTGTGGTTGCAAAAAAAGGAACCTTTTTAATTAATTTTTTTTCATTTTTACAACTCTCGAAATAATTGCAAAAGTTCTGAAAATTGCAGTCATAATTACGACTAATATTTTACCTGACCCAAGAGATTTGCAACCGTCATTGTTCAACGGAACATTTTTTTATTTAATGGTTTTTTTTCTATATTAGACTGGCATACGTCTATAGTGGTCCAGTCAAATACTTGAATATCCATCATCCATCGCGTATATCTGTTATATTTTGTACTGGTTGATTGGAATTTTATTCTGCGATGTTTATTGCAGATCGGTATGTAAAGCTATTGTTTCGGATGTGAATGTGGTGTCCACTGATATCGTTTGTGACATTATATTAAAGAATTCCGCTATGGCTGACAAGTGTTTAATTTGCGGTGAAAATTGTTCAGCGAAGACGAGGAAAGTTCGAACAAGGCTCGACTGCATAAGAAGTTGAAACGTTCATAATTGTTCTTATATTTTGTCATAATAATCCATAAATAAAATATTTGACCAACATATTTTTTACAGACTGTTGCACCGAATAATGATACGGTTACGTACTCAGTTAACCACTAAAAAAATTGAAACTAATCTTTCAAATGCAACAATCGAAGAGTATACAATTTTATTTCTACCGTAAAACGATATTCTGCTAAAAAACTATTCGAAGACATTTATTTTTTATCGCATGAAAAACGACATGCAATCATTCTTCATTTCAATTTTTTACTTGTTACAACATTACTTTATAGCAATCAAAAAGATTTTAAAATGAAAACTCGACGCTCTATGGAAGGAAGGATATCAAAAGTTATCGATTGTAAATCTCACAATTACACAATTTTCATCATCAAACAGAAACGTTGCTGAAAAATAAAAAAATTTAGAAATCCATACTATATCTCAAATTCAATTTTTTTAGTGATATGACTCCGTACAGGGTGTTATTAATTTAGAAACCCTACACTTTAGTTTACTTGGTTGAGATGTTACCAAGTTTATGAAAGGATATACTGGGGATGAATAATTCATAAAAACTCACTTGCGATTTTTATTGAGCGGCAGATAAAAATCGTCCTCCCAATATATAGATGTTATAGACTTTCAGAGAACTGGTTCAAATTGTGTACCTCGCCGATCTAGTTAAGGATGATATGCAAATAATTAAAGCACTTATAAAAACAAACTATATTAATACAAAATATTACTTCGTTACAAAAAAATATACTGTATGGTATGACATTCTAATCCATACAACTTCAGTACTTTCATAGTACTCAATACATGTTCCAAATAATGGAATACAACCTGGATAATAATTACGATACAACTGACAGTAAGTTGTATCAATTTTCTCAAGTCCCTGTATAGAGGAACTGAGGTTTCAAGAATCTTATATACTATTACAAAAATGACTTTAAGATGAACAATAATTTTTCATATAAAATAATCTGTCTAAAACACGTTATAAAATAGATTCAGCTTTTTCCAACCACACTGTATGTAATATTTTAGTAATTTAACTTTGAAAAAAGGAAACTATGGGGGATGAACAAGTATCATTCCAAATCAATTGTAAGGAAGTTCTACAATTTATAAAAGTCAAATGCTTATACATACTTTTTTAATTTAAATTAAAAAAAAAAACAATATGAAAAAATTATATTTTTGAATGAGCACGTATCATTCAAAGAATGATTCATAAATTTTGGTAATTATTTACAAATACTAGATATAAAATTAATTTGAGTCAATAATAAAACTGTGAAAAAATTCTAGGTACAGATTTGCATTACAACAAATCAAAATATTTCGGAATGTATTCCGCAGTGATGGAAGTCTTGTTTTTATTCATACATACTACAAATAACTGGGATTAGTTCAAAGTTCAAGGCTAATTTATTTTATGATTTGAAAAAACGAATTGCCATACTCAAATATGTGGTTAAAATTTCATAAAAAACATCTTCACTTTGGATAGAGATTTCGTAGAAAATCGAATAAGCCATTCACTTTAATAATAGTTGGAAAAGATCTAATATGCCAGATTAATACCAAAACACAAAAATAAAGCTTACCCTTTCGCCACTGTTACGATTCTGGATTTCACACACAATAGTTTTATCAAACGATTTCTACATTCGGATTAATAATTTTCAATTTATTTACTGCTTTCTTTAGTTATAATTTTTAGTTATTGAATACCGACTTTTCTCTGACGCGCACTGATTCTAGATAAAACATTTTCTAGTTCTGATATTTTCATAACACTTTGAAGTATACATTTCAATGATTTATATTGACCGTCAACTGCATTTTTAATCGACTACATCGAATATTTAGTATCCAAAATATTTGGTACTTCCATCTGTGTACTGACTGGAATGGAAAGCTGTGAATGAAAGTTGAATTCTGGCTTCTTATATCCTTCTAGTGGATGATGTTTTCGTATTAATTATTATCAGTCGTTAATTTATAATGTTACATTCTTGGGATGAGTAACGAAATAATTTTTTTTACCTTGCCCATATTTTTTATCAGCGGTTCAGATAGGAGTAGAACATATGGTGAAAATTATTTTTCACTCAGCTGGGGTGTTAAGAATGTTTTTGGTTGTTTTTATGAGATCTTCTTATTTGATCTTTTGACATGTTTAGTACTTAATGGATTTTTTCCTTAATCACAGTAGTTATTTTTGAATGCATTGTCGACTTCTTAGAATGGATTATTATATAAACCTACTTTTCATATTTGAGGTGGCCACTCCTTCATATATAGATTCATTCTATGTATGTATGTAAAATTATAATTTACCTTTCCACTCAACTTTCTTACTCCAATTGCGGTTTTGTATGAAAAATTCCGTTGAATCTGAATAGAGGACGGAAATGTAATCGACACGTAAAAATTTTAAAAATAACGAGGGGAAAACATTGTGTTGTAGGTTAATCGAACAAATTTACAACTGTATGACGTCAAGAAAATTTTGAAAACGTTTCGGGAGATTCTCGATCCTCCATCAAACGTACACAGAAGATTTTTTTATGCAAATTCCTAATTGTCATATGATGTTATGAATTCATATCGAAAACGTTAGCTTTCAACGTTGAGTAATTTCACCTTCTTGTCGATAGTTAACTGATGGATTTCATTAACTATGTATATAAAAATCTTCATCATTCCGATACCACAGGTGTTGCAAATATAACTATTTTGTTAATTTCTAATGTTCCACATTGTAACATAGTTTGCAAATTATTATACAGCCACCAGTTGGTATAATGAGTTGTCTGACCGATTTGCAGAACTTTTGCTTTTTTGGGAGAGTACCAATTCGAAAATATTTTGTATTTTCATTTTACCCTCATTTAGGTATTGCAGACGAGGTTGCAAATTAATGAAAACATTGTACGTCAGAAACTCTCTATTTGCAACCATTATTTGAAACTTTTGTAATAATTTCGATACTTATTGTAATAAAAAAAATTAAATTCATGAAAAAAAATATTTTCCGTTTGACGCAAGAGGTTGCAAATCAAAACTATTCTCAAGAATTTTCTAGTAATTTTTTTCGAGTTTGCAGAACTTTTAGAATTTTCATCGAAAAATTAGGATTAACAACAGTTTTATTTCCCTAAATCAAACGTTTCAGTTTTGTTCGAATGGTTGCAAATCTATCAGAGCATGTATATTGCTATTTTTCAAAACTTCGAAAGTTTGCAGAACTTTTGCAAATTTTTTCGCGCTAATAATGTGAAAATTCATTGAATCCTGATTTTCAACATCTTCCGTTCAGAAAAAAGGGTTGCAAAATGAGGCTAAATATCACTCGAACGTACTCTTCACCCCACTGGAGTTATTAAACTTTTGTAATTATTATTAAATTTGGGGAAAATCATGTCTATCTCCACTGGCCTATATGTAACTGTATCATTTTTCAGTTACAATGTCAATGGATAATCAAGTATGTCGGTCTAATATATATCTTGAACCCATTTGCACAATGTTTACAATTTATGGCCAAATTATAAAAAAAAACAAATCAATTATATACAAAAATGTTCCGTTAAAAGGTTTTAATTTCACTAAAATATCATTCTAATTATATCTGCAATTTGCAGAACTTTTGCAATTATTCCAGCAGTTGTAAAAATGCAAAAAAGATATTAATGAATAAATAGGTTCCGTTTTTCGTATAAAGTTACACATCCACTGAACCGGTATTCTCTTTACTTGCAACCACAATAAAAAACATTTGTAATTATTTCAATGCTTGTGTGTATTGAAAATGGCAGCGTCGATAAAAAAGTTTGATAAATAAATGATGAGTTTTTCAGAAATGGTTGCAAATGTACGTGAATATGTTAAACTTTTTTTCCGTTCACTTATCCAATTTGCAGAACTTTTGTATTTTTTTTAAACAAATTATAATGAAAAACTTAAATGACAAAACTTTTACAAGGTTGCACAGTTAATGCATGTTCATCATCATCATTACTATCGGTATGCCTAGTTTGCAGAACTTTTGCAATTTTCAGTGCAAAAATAAAGCTTGAAAACGTTTTTTGCAATTAAAACAATGTTGCGTTCATTGCAGGCTTCTGCAAAATTTTATAGTTTGTTTTCATCAATGCACTAACATACCATTGCAGTTTCACAACTTTTGGGATTAATATGAATTGATTTTCCATATCTACTGGCCTATAGAACGGACATGATCGATCAAGACAGCATACCGAATTTCAAGTTTCTAATCCAACTGCAAGTTGAAAAACCTCTAATGCGCAGTCCATTTAAATCACCCTGTAATTGTATTATTTATATTCTATCATTGTTCGTTCATTCATCCATTTCTCCAAATCAACTTCACGGGCTGGCCTAACACCAACCAATAACGATGGCAATGTAATAAACAACCGCTGTCTCGAACAATCCCGGCTTGCCATTTTTCACCTTCTGACCCCTGGAATAAAAATAGCTAGGCTTGTGGTTCTCAGGTGCGGGTAGCCGTGGGCTTAGATCCAACCACCTGAGAGCCATCTGTCGGCAAAGTCGCTCATTAAATCCCCGCTCGTTAGTTCTAACGATAGCCCGATGAATTTTTCCAGCCTTTTCCACCCTTTTGCTATATATTATTGAGAAAGCCCCATCGGCGCGTACTTGGAGGGGTAAAACACACCTTCCAACACTATGGTTTGGAATGCTATTTAAAAAGATTCACATTGAAGATTGATTTATTTTTCGAATGGATGCGTTTTGGAAGCTTATAATCATAAAAACTGTAAAAATGGATAATAAAAAGTAAGTTCAAAAACTAAAACCCGACTTCTAAAAAATCACGCTCTGAAAATTATGAAACAAGAAAATATTCTCATCTGAAATTGTTATGAACAAACTATTCAAGATCGTCTATTAAATAAACAACTCACAGGTAATATATTTTAATGTATTTAATACATATTCATGTTCAGAGTTTAGCCGTGGTCATATGCCACTTTGCACTGAAGTTTATGATCGCTCACTACTGTAAGAATGCAGGGCCGATCCTAGCAGGTGTGCAGCGCGTGCACCGCACGCGGGCGGCCAAACTAAGGGGCGGCCGCGAGGTGGCCGCAGGCCGCATTCAGTTATAACAATCAGCTATTTTTTGAAAGAAGAAAAATGAAACGTTAGTGCTCAGTTGTGTTGTGTGTTGGTCTATTGTCCATTAGTATCTTCTCCTACTCTCATCTACACACATTCTTCATTTGAGAGCAAAATTCATGGCAGAGCCGGCAATGCAGCATAAAAAATTGAAATTTCTATAAAAAAAAACCAAGGGCCATATTTTTGACACGACTAAGTATGTTTGGTTCCTGTGTGCGGCGCGGCGGCTTATTTATGTACGTATAGTCTTTACGATGTCAGTTGGAACGGCGAAAAAAATTTTAAAGGCGGTACCAGCGGCGAAACCTTTGAAAAAAACGTGCTGTTGTTTGCCGGGCGGCTTTTTTTCAAAGGTTTCGCCGCTGCGGCCTCCTTTGAATTTTTTTTCGCCGTGCCTACTTACTTGTAAAGACTATATATATCACAGTCGGCACGCGGCTCGCAGGTCAATGGTCAAAAGAAACTTTATTTTAGCGGTTTTCTTTATAGATAAGAAATGGATTGTTTCGACAGAGTTAAAGGGATGCGGCATCGGCATTATTTTTGCTACTTCACCACTATAAATAAACCATTTTCATTTCAAAATGTTCATTTAATTTTGAATCAACATACAATAAGACTGGTCATAAACACAATCAAGTGCAAGTGTAAGTTAATATTGGAAATTAGTGACAAGGTGTTGCTGTTGAGTATCGTTTAAATACTTAAATCAGAACTGTGGTAAGTACCAAAGCTCTTAACTAGATTTATGAACGAATGAAATGTTGTACAGGGTGTTTTCTAATCAGATAAAAAAAGTGGGCATATTTTCAAACTAATTTTGTCGCGATGATTCGTTTTGAAAATAAGTACAGAATGTTTGAAAATTCAAAATTTATTTTCAATTCTTTCAAAATTCGTTAGCACAAAATATAATTTTCTTACAAAATTATAGGTTACCAACCGGGGGAGTTTATGAAAATTTTAATTTTTATTCAGATTTTGGAAGAGCGCTACGAATCATTATTTATTTTAAATAATTTGCTCTAACTTTTTCGACAGGAATGGGGATTTCTTATGAATAACCCATATTCTCACACTTTAAGTAAATAAAAGTATTAACAATGGTAGGTACTTTTTAGAGGACATTTCGATGAATTTCAAAATTTCTGAAGAATTCCTATTCATTTTATCTGCATCTGTGAGCCATGATATACTTATCGTTCTTCTTACCTTTTACCTTTATGTCGTCCTCGTCCAAAAACAGAAAAACTTAAAGAGAGTCAGGTGCCTTCTATAGAAAAGAGAAGAATAGAAGAAATCTCAAAACAAGCGGGAGCATTGCGTCCTTATATCGATGGGATTTACTAAAAAAATACGTGAAAAGTCTAACTTTGAAACCATTAAGTGAAACAAGGTGGGAAAGTCGTATCAATGCTATTAGACCTCTGAAGCAAGACCTCAAAAACATTATTACCGCATTAAATGCCTTAATTGAAGATTCCACCAGAGACGCGAAAACAAAAAATGGTGCAAAATCAATAATTAAAAATCTTGAATCATTCAAATTTTTGTGTTCAATTTTGATTTGGCATGATTTATTATCAAGAATTAATGTTCTGAGTAAAATGCTTCAAAATCCTAAATTAAACATCGCGGAATGCATTGAAGGCTTAGATAATTTAGAAAATCAGACGATAATTTCAAAATATTTGACGAATCAGCCACAACACTTGCTAGAGATTTAGGTATTGATCCCGAATTTCCAAGTTCGAGGCTCAGGAAAAAATCCGTTTATTTGATTACGAGGGCAGTGATGAACCCCTTTTGAATCCTATCCAGCAATTCAAGACTTCTTTCTATTTTGCAATTCTTGATCATGCGATCTCTTCGGTAAATGAAAGATTTACATTATTATCTGAGTGCTTCTCAATATTCTGCTTTCTGTATGAGTTTCACAACATTTCTAGTGATGATTTAGACTTAGATATTAAGTTACAAGTACAGGAGGAAGGAAGTATCGTGAAAGATATAGACGGTATACAACTGTTTAATGAAATAACTTCATTCAAAGATATTTTTCCAGGTAAGAAACAGCCAATTGAGGTATTAGAAATCATAGTCAAAAATGATCTCATTTCCTGTTTTCCTAAGTTTGCTCTAACAATAAGAATTTTTTCAACCTTACCTGTTTCTGTGGCTTCAGGAGAAAGAAGTTTCAGCAAATTAAAAATTACTTGAGAAATAATATGACACAAGAAAGGCTTTCAGATTTGGCCATCATCTCTATTGAATCCGAAATCTGTGAAAAAATAGATTTTACGGAAATTATTGATAAATTTGCCACTCAGAAAGCCAGAAAGGTTATTTTATAATTAGGTAATTATAATGATTAGGTACCTAGTCTGTAGACTGTAGAACAACTGATTTATATACTTTTCGTTGGTATACGCACTGAGTATGTCCAAAATCGTTGTGTGTGAAATAGACGTTATACAGGTAGATGAGTTTAAGAGTTTATAACGTCAACGTTAAATATTAGTCAAAATAAGAAAAAAATCTCTGGAGGGGCGGCACATCTGGTATTTGCACGAGGGCGGCCAATACCCTAGGATCGGCCCTGTAAGAATGTATTGTTTTGTTAGGGCAGGTGGCATATGACCACGGCTATCCTCTGAACATCACTATGAATATGTCTTAAATACAGTAATAGTATATTACGTATCAAGTGTTGTAAAAAGCATATTACGCACGAATGGAGCGGCGAGTGCGTAATTCCATGAGTGCGTAATTGCTTTACAACGCGCATTACGTACTATACTTTACCTACGGCCATATACAGTGTGCCAAAAAAGTCTGGATTACTTTTAATATTTTCATTCTTGTTAGGTATTGTAAATGATGCTTATAAACACGTCGATTTTTTATTTTAGTTGTCGTTTTTTGTTGTTCGTTTCATGTATACAGAAATATTTCAAAACTAGTTATGATAGGGTACTTCATTTCTTCATATGGGATACCCTGTATATTATTGCATCTTTAGATTTTTTTAACAATTTTATTTCGGACAATTCTCTCGACTTCGTAAACACAACAGCATATAGGTTAGATCACGCACGGCTTGCTAAATACATACGCATTGATATTGTAGTATTAAAATATAATTTGCTTTTAAATTTATTAAAGTTATGACGCGTACACTTGCTAAACACACAATAATGGAGAGATTATAACGCGTATGACTTGGTTAGCACAATAGTAAAGAGATGTTATAATGCGTACTTGCTAAAATACATAAGCATTTATTATTGTCTGTATAAAATCTCTACTTACCTAACTCCATCAGCAATATCCGGAACTTGTGCAGAAACACTGTCAGGATTCATTATTGTTATTATTTTTTATTATTTATTATGTACAAAAAACCTGTATACATTCAACAAAAATAATCGTCGCGACACCACACTGTTCAATGTGAAATAGAAAGATGAAACGAAAATAACTGGCTTGCTTGCTATGAGAGAGAGAGAGAGAGAGAGAGACAGACAGAGAAACACGCTCACGCCGCACGGCTTACAGCCATAGCGAAAGTCTCGTTACAACTTTTGGTCTTAATTTATTCCGTCTAGCCCCCGTTCGCAACGCGCGATAAGGAACTACGTTCCAACAAGGAGATGTAACTCATACATACCATTGTACAAGTCACTGCCCCAATCAATGAAAAATGCAACCCTCGCTAATTTCAAAAGGAAACTGAAAAAACACCTCCCAGACAATGCTTACTATGATGGGTCTGACTTCAGCTTTACTGAGTGAATATCGTCTTTACATTTATATATTTATTCATTTTAATTTGTGCTCGTATTATATACAATTTACTGAGTGACCATCGACAATGTACTGTCTCTATGCATTTCTGTTTTTACATTTATTTATTTATTTACTTCACTCTGTGCTCGTATCATATACAAATTTTATCAACTATCTACTGTTTAGAAAAAAATCGAATTTAAACGGTTTTCTTCACATAAAGGATTCAATATAAAATTGAACCAGAGAAAGGTAGATCTCAGGTGAAAAACAACTACTTTCCTGGCAAATACCAAGCAGAACGTTGAATGATATTCACCTGAAAATCTCTCACTATATGCTAGACGGGCTTGCCACTCCTACTGAGAAGAATCTTTTATTTAGAAACCTATCGAGGTGGGAGATTTTCGGAGTGTTTCTTTCTGTCACTGGGTACCGCCAGTTAAAGTTTATCTTTTCCGGCGTACCTATAGGTGTTACAAGATCGATGATGGTTTGTTTACGTTGTGTCTCACTTCAGCCAGAGTTCTTTGGACCTTTGGCTGGTTGACTACTCCGTACTGATGAGGGCCAAGAAGCCTGAAACCGGTATGCGGATTGTTAGGTGAACACGACATAAATTAAACATAATCGAGCTTATCAGAAATAAACATTTGCATTCAATGTCCATTGATATTATATGGAAGTATGCATGGATTTTCAGGTGAATATCATTCAACGTTCTGCGTGGTATTTGCCAGGAAAGTAGTTGTTTTTCACCTGAGATCTACCTTCTCTGGTTCAATTTTATATTGAATCCTTTATGTGAAGAAAACCGTTTAAATTCGATTTTTCTATTCATTCCACTTCACATGGCACTTATCTCTCACTATATGCTAGACGGGCTTGCCACTCCTACTGAGAAGAATCTTTTATTTAGAAACCTATCGAGGTGGGAGATTTTCGGAGTGTTTCTTTCTGTCACTAGGTACCGCCAGTTAAAGTTTATCTTTTCCGGCGTACCTATAGGTGTTACAAGATCGATGATGGTTTGTTTACGTTGTGTCTCACTTCAGCCAGAGTTCTTTGGACCTTTGGCTGGTTGACTACTCTACTGATGAGGGCCAAGAGCTGAAACCGGTATGCGGATTGTTAGGTGAACACGACATAAATTAAACATACTCGAGCTTATCAGAAAGAAACATTTGCATTCAATGTCCATTGATATTATATGGAAGTATGCATGGATTTTCAGGTGAATATCATTCAACGTTCTGCGTGGTATTTGCCAGGAAAGTAGTTGTTTTCCACCTGAGATGTACCTTTCTCTGGTTCAATTTTATATTGAATCCTTTATGTGAAGAAAACCGTTTAAATTCGATTTTTCTATTCATTCCACTTCACATGGCACTTATCTCTATCTACTGTTTCTCGGTATTTCAATATTATAACTGTAATTTACATTTATATTATAATATGTACCTCTATTATTGACTTGTCATAGCACTAAGGTGTAATAATTTGACCAATAAAAAATATAATCTGATCTAATCTAATCTACTACTACTATGTTGGTTTGACATTAGGAACATTATAATTATTTATGGTAACTGTCCAATTATTAAATATATTAGAAGTATTTCGATGTGTCGAATCATATGACATTGTAATATTTTCATTTGTTGAGGTTGTATTACTATTATGTAAAACAGCGGAGGATATTCTCGATGAGGTGAGTTCTTTGTTTTTTAAGGAATTGTCAACATAACCTTCTGCTACTGAAGACGATTGCCAGCCACCGTGTCTCTTCAAATCCAATAGATCCCCGCCAACATCGACTGAAATAGTTGCCCAAGATCTGCGAAAACAGTGTCCTGTGTAGCGATTAGGATTTTCTAGTTTAAGAAATTTTGCAATATCTTTTGGTATACTGCCTAATTCGTTTATCCCAACGGGTTGTTTGGTGCATTTTCCATTTATATATTTAAAAAAAAAAGGTAAATTTTCATTTAGTATTTATTGCCTTGCGTATAGTGTAATATTTTTTTATTCTAGAATAAAAATGGTCAGAGATCACAAAAGAACGTTGAATTTTGGTTTTTATATTTGAAATTTTAATAATGAAGGATTTTGCTGTGTCCTCAACATCTTCAATTTTCATATCTGTCAGTTCCTGTTTTCGGCATGCACCACTTACGCCAATTATAAGAACACTCTAAAAATAAAAATTATTGTAAGTATGGAAAATAGTATTAGTGGACATATTTTACCGGTCATAAACAAGTACTGATTGTCAGGAGCCGTTTCGAAGAAATCTTGAATATTTTTGGCCGTCAAAATTTTAGATTTTGTGCTTCTGAAGCCATCCGATTTCCTTCTTAATAGCATATTAACTTGGAATAGGCTTCTATATTTATGTTGTTTTTTATGTTTAGAGTGAAGCATTGAGTAAAAGGCCCATAGAGAGCAAGGTTTCATTTTTTCCGATAGGTGTTGAAAATATGCTACCAAAACATTTTCGGAGAAAGAATTCACCTTATTACAAGCTTTTATTTAGTTTTACCTGTCCCGATGTTTGTCATCAAATCTTGCAAGTTAAATTTGACCCACTTCTAGTTGTTCGATTAACATGAAATTTGGCAGGTGTTCAAAGTTCCCGTGACAATACATTATGAATTTGTAGGAGAAAAAAAACAAAATGGCGGCTCCAAGATGGCGGACGAGATTTGTGTTTATGATCCGATTCGATTCAAAATTGGTATGCAGAGCCGGATTGAGAGGGGGGCAAACGGGGCTGCAGCCCCGGGGCCTACACAAGAGAGGGGCCTCCACAATATAAATTTTTAGGTAAAATTTCCTAACAAATACCGAAGGATATGCAAAATTATATATAAAAAATCTGACAACGAAAGAGCAGTTCTCCCACTTTTTCCTCTCATTTTTCGTTTTAAACATTAAAAAACATGTTTCGTATTCTTGTCAAAATCCATGGTTAATATTAATCTTCGATCTGATGAATCATGTGTATATGCGAGAAACAATCACCAAGTAAAACATCATACTATTATACAAAATATTATATTGTAACGAACCTAGGCCGGACCTGTCGCCTCACGCGTTGCCATCGACAAGGATGATGTCATCCCCGGAGATATTCGAGAACAAATCCAATCGCACCGCCGCGGATAACAACGGTCAATATTGGAAGCAACTGGAACATGCTGGTCGCCAACTGCCAGAATTCGAAAGATCGGGAATTCTGTAACGGAGATAAATAGGCCGCCCTCAAGATGGCACAGGGTCTCAGAGTCTCAGTCTGAACGAGCCCATACGATCGAGCTATACAGTGGCGTAATATAAATTAAGTTGTAAATTTAAGTGTGAAATAAATTAATGAAACCAAGTTAAGTTTATTTACGTTACAATATCGTATCGAAATTAGCTGTAAAAACAAGAACAATTGAATTTAAAAAAAAATATACATTTTTTTCATTAAATGAAGGATTTTCTGTCGATGTATTCTTCGAATGACACAAGCGATCTAGATACACAATGAAATTCAATAATCATAAGCAAAAGAAAATAATATTTCAATTTATGAATATGATTGCATCAAATTATTTATAAGAGCCCTGTGCGCATTCCATAATAGAACAAAAGTTCAAATTATGTTGACTATTTTTCTGCCGATTCTACACTTTGCCCGTCTATACCTGTTTTTCCTATTTATTGGCGTTGACAAGTGTCCGCTGAGTGGCGCGCTTGTAACAGAGAAATCCCCGAAATCTGAAAGTGTGAGCCTAAGAGAAAGGTGACATTCCGCAACAAATGTAAATCCTTCTGAAAAGGACTATCTATCTATCTATCTAAGATGTTCTAATATCAAATTCTTGAAAACCAAAATTTCAGAGCTACATTCTCAAACATTGAAATTATACAGTGATTATTTTTTGACATTGCTAGAAACCAATGGGAACGTTCAATTCAAATAATTCATATACGTTTTTGCCAATCAATAGTGGGAATATTCTACCTAGAAAATTGTCGCGGGAATAATTTGAGGTATTTTGTTTTTATTGTCTGACAACCTATATTTTCAATTTGACGTCTGTCATTAATTCGCATGAAAAGTGTGAAATGAATCAAATCCGGTTTAGTACATTATATAATTTTGCAAGGAAATGTGTTTATGATCGTAACATAAAAAAATAATCTAAAGAATACCACACGAGAGTTCGATATAGTAGAAAATAATTATCTAGATTTCTTTCTCAAACTTGTTGGCAATAGCCACTCGAGCCAGTTGGTCTCTCTTGTCTATTGCCTGGCAACAAGTTTTCGAAAATCTGTCGAATTATTTCCACTCTCTTGTGATATTACAACTGAGAATGTGATGATGTGAAATTGCACTGGAAAGCGCTCATTTTCCAAAATGAAAAAAATAGGCGAATTACGATGAGACAAAGCCGCCTATCAAAGTTATCGCTTCTTAGCATTGAGAATTATTTTCTCCGGATGCTGGATTTGACCGAAATCATCAATGATTTTTCGTCCAAAAAATCTCGCAAGAATCCCTTTGTTTACGCAGTAATTCAATTTATTTCTTGTATTTTATTATACCTATATATGCTCGTGTCGAAATAATTTGATTTGTTCCGCAATAAATAAAAAAAAAAACTTGTTTGAAAAATAATTAGGGGCCTCCACTCCTTTGTTGCCCCAGGACCTCCACACCTTTTAATCCGGCCCTGTTGGTATGTGGGGGTTCTCAAGATCGCAGATTATGAATTTTCTGACAAAATTCACAAATTCAAGATGGCGGCTCCAAGATAGCGAACGAGTTTTGTAATTATGGTCCGATTCGATTCAAAATTGGTATGTGGGTGTTAGGGGTACTTACTAAAAAGCACAAAATAAAATAATCAATAAAAAAAACTTTTTAAAAACAAGCTTTCATTCAAATACCCTAAAAAGTACAAAATAATTGCTTTGGATGTGTGACGTAGGTTATTCCGTGAGTTATAGATTCAAAAGCTTGTCGCATCTGTATTCGAAATGAAAACTTTCTTGGCAAGATAAATGACACCCTAGAAATATTCTCAGCTTGTTCAAAATACCTCATAGTCTGTGGAGATTTTAATGTACCTTTTCAATGATGAACGATAAAGCTACTTTAAATTTATTCAAATCCTTCGGTCTCCTACCCACAATTTTTACCTCTTCCAGAAAAATAGTTCATTAGACAATTTATTCGCAAGCATACCCAAAAGTGAACTGAACTCAGGCACTATAGACCTAAATCTCTCTGATCACCTAGGCATTCTCCTTCAAACCAAGCTAACCCAGAAACAATCAACCAAAAGAATAAACTATAGGTCCATAACAGATGTGGGATTGGTACTTCTTGAGGACTATTTGGAGACGGTAAAATGGAACTAAGTATATATGATCCTGACTTGGAAATCAACAAAAAATTTTAATTATTAATTATTGATGAAATCAAACTAGCGATTCAGCTTGTCTTTCCTGAAAAATCAAGGTTCGAATCAAATAAAACGGAACCAATAAAATGGTTCACAGAGGATCTCCGTAAAATGAGAGAAAATCTCAATTTCATGCATGAATATTGCAAAACTTTTCCTACTGAACAAAATAAACAACAACTAAGAAATTACAGATCTACATATCGTCATGAACTAATGAAGGCTAAAAAGGTGGAAAATGAAAACTTTATTTCAAGACACCCCAACCCCCAACAAGCAATGTGGAAAATTATAAATAGTAAAGGAAAAACTACAAATAACAATCATACATGAAAGACATGCATGTACCAACGGATACTTTCAATTTCAGAAATGTTACAGAGATTGAATTACAGGAAGTCTTAAATCAAATGAAGAATGAAAATAGTATGAACGCTTATGAACTTAGTCCTAAAATTATAAAAGCCATAAAATTTCAAATTCTAACCCCACTCACCTACTTAATAAATGGAAGTATATCGAAATATAACTTTCCTGATGTCTTGAAAGTATCGAAGGTAGTACCAATTCACAAAAAGGGAAAAAGGATGATCCTACAAATTATAGGCCTAGCTCCTACACTCTCCAAGGTCTATGAAATTATTCTAAAAATCCAATTGAATGAACATTTTCAAAATTATAACCTTTTCAACACCAATCAGTATGGGTTTAGAAACAACCACTCTACTACCCTAGCAATAGATAAATTAACTAGCTTCATCAGTGCTGGTTTTGAAAAAATGAGTAAATAAGTTTCCTGTTTCTATATTTGACAAAAGCTTTTGACTACATATATATCACAATATCCTTTTGAGCAAATCGAACTACTATGGCTTCAGTATTAAAAATATATTCCTAATAAACTCTTACCTAAGTGGCCGACATCAATTTGTCAAGGTCAACAGCAAAACATCTGATTTATTCGAAAATAGGACAGGGGTTCCCCAAGGATCAGTTCTTGGCTCAGTACACTTTCTTATTTATGTGAATGACTGTCCAAATTCAGTAAAAGAGAACATTCTGACAATAATGTTTGCGGACGATACTGGTCTCACAACAGCAGGCCCTGTCTTATCATCATCACTAGCAAAGGACATCAACATCCAATCAAATGCCCAAATTTGGTTCACCACAAACAACCTCAATCTCAATAAATCCAAAACAGAAAAGATGATATTTACATTACACAAAATACCAAACCCCGAATCCATGAAGTTCCTAGGAGTCTACCTGGACCCAAAATTGTCATTTGATTACCACACTGCTTACGTTTCAAAGAAGATATCCAAAAACATATTTTCACTCAGAAATTCAATAAACACAGTTACACAAGGAACCTTACTAACAGCATACCATAGTCTTATCCATTCTTCCATTACATATGCTATACTAGTATGGGGCCACTCTACATCTGCTGCAAATGTATTCTCCATGCAGAGGAGAGTACTCAGAATTATAACTGGATTAAGATTCAGAGACGACTGTAAAGGTATGTTTGTAAAACACAAAATTTTAACAGTACCATGTACATATATCTACGAATGTCTAGTTTATGTGAAAAGGAACATTGAAAATTATATTACTAGAGACCAACTTCACTCATATTCTACTAGGACCAGAAATAACATTGACATAAATTGTCTCCGACTAAATAAAACTCGAAACGGTTCTGGCTATTATGGAATTATTTTGTTCAACTCCCTACCAATCAAAATAAAATTATTGCATGAAAATCTATTCAAAAATAAGGTCAAACAATACCTTCTCAGCAACGCCTTCTACTCCATTACTGATTTTCAAAACAGTGATTAAACTCAATCTGATACTTACATTTTCCTTTTTTTTATATACATAAAAATTTTATATAATTTTTTTATCTTCACATATGTACATTCCATGTTAGGTATACTTTCAAACATTTATTATACCTTATATTGTATTTTTTTTAAAATGACTTGTGTAAATACTATGTATTAATAGCACCAATAAATAAACTAAACTAAACTAATCCTTCATAAATACCTTGTATTGGCGCTCATGGCCATCATTTCTCTTATAAATCCAGCTATTTAGTTTATCTTCCAGGGTTGTTCCAGTGATTTATGCTATGTTTCCAACGGCAACAAGAACTGTACAGTGTCTAAGTGGATATTTATGGAGAGAAGTGATTAGATAAATTATTGGAAAAGAATGTTCTCTCGGTCGTTTCGATACAATGGCTCGCTAAGCTGCAAAATCCACCGGAGGATACAAATAGACGAATTGTTCTGCCGGTTTCTCGATCCAGTCGACGGCATGGAGTCATTTCGGGAATTGAAATTTATTTTCGTATATTTTTTGGGTTTTGTTTCAATTTTGATTTGAGCTAGTAAATAACAGAGTTTGTCCACAGTATTTTTAGGCGGAACTGATCTCTGAAAAAACAAAGCCGTTCAACTTGTTTTCACATACAAAAATATGCTTGCATAAGCCTTTAATTGAGTGGCCTAAATACTCAGACGTTCCAAAATGATCTGAAAAAATAAAGGTACATGAGAAGAACTCTTAAAACATGGGATGGAAAAACAACAGATATTATCCACATCTTAGGTTGATTGCTGCGAAACGGGTACAGTTTTCACAGATGTATAATAATAATAGTAATATCGCCTATATTATTCATTTTATTTTCTGTATTTATTTATTCATTTATATTAATATACAGTGTGACCCATTTAAAATGGAACCACCCCTGTAGAATACTCATTTTTCAATCAATCTTGAATTTTTTTTTTTTAATATCAAGCATTGAAAGCTCTATTTTGACACAATTTTTTTTTTGTCAAAAACAGCAAAAGTTCATTAGGCAATTTTTGTTTTCAAGTTTGACTACACCACTGGTTTTTTAGTCGTTATAAATAAAAACCATAAAAATTCCATAAAAAAATATTGGTTAACAACGAAGTTACAACAACTTCAATTTTGGAAAGAAAGTATTTGATTATAATTTTTATTTAGATTATAGACATATTTAAAATCTGGCAACACCGTCGATACGAAGTAGAACACCAGTAAACTTGCACAGTGAAAATACGAATTCAATAGCTCATTCCGTTCTACAGTTATAAGTATGGTAATGTGAGCGATTTGTGGTGGAAGCGATTTTGTAATAAAAATCTGACTAGGCCACTGGATTTGTAAATTATGTTCCCTTAAAATCATTTATTTGAGTGTAGGTTAAAAGTGTATTCGAAACGAACAGAAAATTTGGAATTCATTCTCAAGTTATACAGTAGTACAATCTTCCATAACCGATAAAAACGAAATGAACAGAAACAAGTTTTAAAGTATTTATTCCACAATAAAACGTCATTAAGCAAAAACTAAAATAAACATTACTGTAAAATTAAATTTCCGAATATTTTTTACACTATTTCTTATTTGTTGAGGTGTAATTTCGGCACAAATCCAGTGGCGTAGTCAGATTTTTATTACAATATGCTTCAACCTCAAATCGCTCACATTACAATAATTTCAGGAGTCAAATACTTTGTTTCCAAAATTAAAGTTGTTATACTTTGTTGTTAACCAATATTTTTTTATGAAATTTTGGTGGTTTTTATTCATAGCGACTACGAAATCCAGTAGTATAGTCAAATTTGAAAAAAAAATGCCTTATAAACTTTTACCGTTTTTGACAAAGAAAAAAACCATAGAGTGCCTTGGAAATGAAACTAAAGTTATGAAAATTTGTGTCAAAATACAATTTTTTATGCTTGAAATTATAAAAAAAATCAGATTGATTGAAAAATGCGTATTCTACAGGGGTGGTTCCATTTCAAATGGGTCACACTGTATAATACACGGGAAAACTTCTCTTCTGCAATGTAAACCTTAAATAGTTTGAGTAAACAAAATTAAGAGTAAGCATGAAGAAAAAAAGATAGATCGAACAATTAGGGACTGAATTTTAACGAACATCATCGCTACAAACTGAGTGAATAGTAGAGAACAACATTAGACCAATCAATAGAGCAGAAAATGGCTGATTCTGTACCAGAAACCGACTGTGGCATCATACGAAAGACGATCCGTAGTTATATCCTGTTATGTTTTCTGCTCGCAACTATCATTGCTTAATTTGTAATAAATATTTAAGAACAAAAAATCGTGTTTTGTTCTTTTTCTTTTTTCGCTTGTGACATGAAAACAAATAAAGCAAGCTCAATGTAGAGAATCAAAATGCCAAAAAAATTTGCGGATTATTATTAACGGAGAAAAATCAGCAGGCAGGCTCTCCGCGATATACAGGGAAGGGCACCCCATACGACACGGTCCCTGTAAACCAAACCATTAATTTTTTCGGGAATTTCTCCATTTCATTATATGTATATTGATTAAGGCTGCAAAAGGAAATCATTTTGGAGTCTACAGGGTGGCTCAGAAAAGTGTGACATATCAAAGTTTTGTTTTTTTAAATGGAACATCCTGTATTTCGTTACATTTTTGAGTAGGTCAGGAAAAAATTATATGATTTCATTTGAGGTACTATGTACAACTATAACCGTTCTCGAGTTATTAATTTTTTTATGAAAATGCTAGGTACAATTGGAAACTAAATAACATCGAAATCATCCCTTCGAATTCTGACCAAGCATAAAAGAGGTTTTGGGCTATTGATTTCGATAAAACCAGTTTCTCAATATTATACAGAATGTTCAAAAATCATTGTCACTTTTTTATAATTTCGGGCAGAGATAACTTTGTTATTTCAAATAGAACACCCTGCATTTTTTTGGTCTGAACAATATAAAATTCAATTATCTTTCATTTCATATTGGTGTTCCCTATACCTAACCTAAATAGTTTTTCAGATATTGGCTTTTTCAAATAGTAGTTCTTATTTCAATGCATTCTTTGAATCAAGATAGCTTTGAAACGACATTTATTCAACTTGTTGAAAGAATTCTTACTGACAGTTATTGTGTTTTGCGTTATTCAAAACATTCACTGAATTATTAGCGTCGAAAATGTAAACTTGTCCCATTCAAGAGCGGATAGATATGAGTTTAGCGATTGGTGAGTGTTTAGAGAATTGCCTTTTGGCGTCAAGGGTGTATACCCAAAAATATCCAGACCGGAATCATCCAAACAAGTTGGTTTTCAAACGATTGCTACATCAATTTCGTAGGACTGGAAGTGTAGCTTATGAAGAGGCAAATAGACCAAAACCTATCATTGGAAATGAGGAAAATGAATTTCTTATTATGGGATCAATCATAGAAAACTCTCATACGAGTTAACGTAAGATCGAGAAAGATACAGGGATAAGCAGACGAAGCATTTCTAGGGTGATAAAAAAATACAAATTTCACCCGTACCGTATTCAGATGCACCAGGAATTATATGAAATAGATTTCCATCGACGAATTGAGTTTTGTCTATGGGTTCAGTGAGTGAGTTCAGTGAGGATGAACATTTTTTGGATTCCATTTTATTTTCTGGTGAATCTACTTTTCATAACAATGGCTTAGTGAACAGACACAACTTCCATTATTATAGTGATGTGAATCCTCATTTTTTCCGCACTCTGGATCACCAGAATAGATGGTCTGTTAACGTGTGGAGAGGAATTATAGGTACACAAATTATAGGACCATAATTTTTCGATGGAAAATTGAATGGTCAAAATTTTTTACAATTTTTACGAGATGATCTGCCTGAGCTTCTGGAGAATGTGCCGCTAAATATCAGACAACGGATGTGGTTATAATTGGATGGAGCTCCGGCACATTTCAAATTCAGTGTCAGACAGTTTTTGAATATGTGCTTTCCGAATAAATGGATTGGTAGGGGAGGACCACAAAATTGGCCAGCGAGATCACCAGATTTGACTTGCCTCGATTTTTTCAGAGTTTTTGTTACTATTTCTTTTCTTCATAATTTGACGCACAATAATATTATTTGTTCCTTGCTCTTACAAAAAATTAATTACGTCATACCACGTCTGAATTCCAGATATGAAATAACATTCTATTGCGAGGCTTCTCGAACCAATGTGATGCGTAGGTCGCCTGTGTCTTTGATGTGTTGGAATTTTAATCTGATTTGTGACCTGTGTGACTTAAATAGCAGTTCTCTCGAGCATATTTTTTCCTGTATAATTGATAGAACACAAAATGAATGATTGTTATCTGGATAATATGATTTAATTTATTTTTTTTGTTTTTTGTTATTTTAAGAATTTTCACTACTACTAACATGATTCAATTTAATTTGTTTTTTGTTATTTTAAGAAGTTTCACTACTTTTCCTGTAATTGGGTGTATACCTGTTGGAAATAAAGATCTATCTATCTATCTATCTAAGAATTTTGACTACTTTTCCTGTAATTGGGTGTATACCTGTTGGAAATAAAGATCTATCTATCTATCTATCTATCTATCTATGAGATTCATAAAAAATTCAAAAACTCTTAATTTAATTGTAGAATTAGAAGTCAAATTCATATTGCTATTCATTTTCAATAACCTAACCTAATAACGGGAAAAATTAAAAAACCAGCCTATAAAATATGATTTGTTCCTTGCCCATCTTATTTAGAATGTTTCCTTCTTTTTGTGAAGGCTATTGCAGTTATCTTAGTGGAGTTGATATCAAGTCCCACTGATTGGCACCATCTATTTGAATGGTTTAGTCCTCTTTGTACTATATCGCAGAGAATATTCCCAAAGCTGCATCTTGCAGTCATACCGCAGAGGAGTTGATCTACCGGCAGACTCCACATGAATGGGGATGCAACTCCCCCCTGTGGACATTCTTTGATTGTAATCAAGAAGATCTCATGCTCTGTTTCCATATACAGTGTCACACATAAAGTACGCAACATATGGAAGTTTTTGTATTAATAGATATAATGAAAATTTGACTTCGCAGTTAGTTTGTGCTTGAAAAATGAGTAAAAAACAGCCTCTTTCCTACTCTAAACCTGTCAAATTTGAAATTTTTTTCGAAAATCCTCAGAAAATCAGTTTTTTTGAAAATTTCGAAAAATGCCAAAGAAAAAAATTGCTCAGTTTTAAATTTTATGCTTTTGCTTCAAATTTAGACTCTCTACTGTCACTTCGACTTTTTTCCAAATTTTTTAATTTTTGGAATCTTTCGCTCTATCGATCTGAACGAAACATGATTCAAATATCATAATTTTGATGAATACGAGACTTCAATGTCATACATGCCTAGAAAATACCCACATTGGCCTGTTACCAGAAAAAAAAAGCACCTCCAGAAATTCGTCTTTGTTGTTGCAAAGTTCATCTACTTTTTTAATTTCATTGTAAAACTGATTCGGATTTTCAATGTTAATATGTCAGTAATCGAATAAACGAATTTCTCTTCATTCTTATTACACTCGTATTTCTTTTTTTAACAGATTTGTATCCCGTTAGCTGCAGAAGAGTTCGAAATATTGTAACGAACCTAGGCCGGACCTGTCGCCTCGCGTGTTGCCGTCGACAGCGATGAGATCATCCCCGGAGATGTTCGAGAACAGTCCAGTCGTTCTGCCGCGAAAAACAACGGTCAATATTGGAAGCAATTGGAACATGCGGGACGCCAACTGGAAGAATTCGAAACATCGAGAATGCTGTATCGGAGATAAATAGGTAGCCCTCAAGATGGCAGGACAGTCTGAACGAGCCCATACGATCGAGCTATACAGTGAAGTAGTAATATAAATTAAGTTGTAAATTAAGTGTGAAATAAATTAGTAGAACCAAGTTAAGTTTATTTACGTTACAATTGGTGTCGGAAGTGAGATTTTGAAAATAAACAAGTGATCGTGGAGTGGATAGTCAGAAAAATAAATTGATAGACCTTTTTGTACGCCCAAAATAGACAGTGGCCCGGTTTTCGCGAAGTGGACAATTGTGCGTGGGAATATAAACTGATACACTGTTCGCGTGAAACAGAAAATAGACAGTGGCCCGGTTTTCGCGAAGTGGACAATTGTGCGTGGGAATATAAACTGATACACTGTTCGCGTGAAACAGACAATAGACTGGTGGCCCGTGGAAAAGAATTCGCGAAGTGAATTTTTAACAAACTGATAAACTTTTCGTGTAAAACAGACTGATACCTCGTCAAATACAAAATGTGTTCAAGAAAAGTGCGCCTTGCGGATTTGAAGGTAGCGGAATTGAAACAGGAATTGGAGGAAAGGGAACTAGAAACAACGGGTAAAAAGCAAGTACTCCAGGAAAGACTTGCAGAAGGACTTATACAAGAAGGTGAGGACCCCGAAACATTTTTATTCGAAGTTCCCGGAGGTGATTTGAGTTTGGTAATGAATAAACTCGAAGAAACTACTAAATCCGTGAAAGAAGAACTGCAACAAAATTCGAGGACTTTGGAAGAAAATGTTAGAAATCTGGAAGAGAAACTTCAGGAAAATTCTATAAATCTGGAAGAGAAGCTTTCTAGAAATCTGGAAGAGAAGCTTCAAGAAAATTCAAGAAGCCTGGAAGAAAATTCTAGAAATCTGGAAGATAAGCTTCTAGAAAATTCAAGAAGCCTGGAAGAGAAGTTCCTGGAAAACACAGAAGGCCTAAAAAAAGAATTGTGTGGAAGAAGCCGGAAAATTCCGGAAAAGATAGATAAAATTAGGAGCAAATGAACACGGGGGTGATAAAATCCAAAGATGGGGTCGAGGCAGAGATGGACAAGATGAAGGAAATAATCAGCGATGGAATCAAAGACGGAATCGAGGCAGAAATGGACAAAATAAAGGAAACGATCAGTAAGCTGGAAAAACAAATTAATAGTGCGTCCTCCACAGAGATGGTTAACGAAAATGCAATGCTGGACTTGAGTTTGAACGTGGATAAAGTTCAAGAGGGTATAAAAGATGTCAAGGTCATTTCAGAAATAGGGAAGCTTTCCATGAAGCCGCCTCAGTTCGACGGAAAAACTCCATGGGCAAATTACCGCCGGCAGTTTGAAGCAGCGGCCAAAGCAAACGGATGGAATGCAGGGGAAAGAGCTGTAGCACTGACACTTGCATTACGTGGAGAAGCGACAAATATTCTACAAACTCTCACCGCCCAAGAACAGGAGGACTATGATCAGCTGATTAAACATCTAGAATTACGATATGGCCACGCCCATTTTGGAACACGTATACCACTCCCAGCTGAAAAATCGCTGCCAAAAATCGGGCGAATCCTTACAAGAATTCGAAACTGACATTGCACGCTTGGTTCGTCTCGCATATCCAGCCACACCAGAAAATGTAATGGAGCGACTAGCGGTTCAGGCATTCTTGGATGGACTCCGTGACCAAGAAACCAGACAAGCGTTGATATTAGCTCGTCCAACACATCTCGTAGACGCACTGGCACGAGCTTTGGAATTCGAGGCAGCGAAACAATCTTGCAAAAGCCAGAGTAAAGTCCGAATGATTGAGGAAGACTCACAGGAGCCTGCTAACTTGGAAGCTGCCATAAGAAAAGTGATGAAGGAAGTGTTGCCTGAGAAAAGACAGATAAGATGCCGGAATTGTGGCAAAATTGGACATGTGCGTAGCAAATGTCCAACATTCATCGACTCCGATGCAGGAAAACTAAAAAAGGTCGACGAGAAGGGGCAATCGTCGGCATGTGTCCGGCAAGCCCCGGTTAACAACGCATATGTCGCTATCCTTCAACGACAGAACAAAGGTGTCTTCGTAGACGGTCTCATCAATAACGAGCCTTGCACCATGCTGCTAGATACAGGTGCGACTAGGACAATTCTCGAGCCTTCCTTTGCCAGAACATCGGAACGGATTGAACCGACAACTTGGAAGCTACGCACAGCAACAGGGGAGCCAGCTACTGTATATGGCGAGCTACCGATTGAAATAATTTTGGGCAGCACTAAAGTGAAACATCAGGCACTTGTAGCGGACATCGAAGACGATGCAATCATCGGAATGGACATCATGAATTCCAGAGGGTTTGAATTGGATTTCAAGGACGGCGTCCTACGTGTCAACGGAGAGAGCTGGTGCTTCATGGGAGAAGTGAGGGGTTGATCTGTGTGTTGTTGGCTGAAGATGTAAGCGTACCTGAGAGGGCTGAAACCATTCTGGAGGCTCGCTTGGACGGGAGTACGAGCAGTGGAAACGTGGTGATGTTCGAGCCCAAACTTCATGATAGAAAATTGGACGAGGATTGCACTAGGAAGACCTTGTTGCGTGCTGACCAATTTGTGCCCGTAAGGGTCATGAATATCAATATTTTCCAGTGACCTTGAAGAAAGGAACAATATTGGGGCACTGCTCGCCAGTTTCCTCAGTGATCCGGAGTGTACGAGGTACGATTAGCCAACCCAACAACTTGCCACGAACTAGAAAAATTGGTTGCCATCTCTTCCAAAGATATAAAACCAGCTCAACAGCCCAAACTAAGAGATTTAGTTAAGAGTACCAAGACATCTTCGATACCGGACAGGAAAAGGGGTCGAACTAATGTGGTCCAGCACAAGATTGATACTGGGGTGCCCGACCGATCCGGCAATCAGCAAGAAGACTTCCTCTTGCCAAGAAGGAAGAGGCTGACAAAATAGTCAGCGATATGGGAAAAGAAGGGTTATCGAACCATCTGACAGTCCCTGGTCTCTCCAGTCGTACTGGTGAAGAAAAAGGATGGATCGACACGCTTTTGTGTAGACTATCGCCAACTTAATAATGTCACGAAGAAGGACAGTTACCCTCTCCCGAGAATAGATGACACCCTAGACACGTTGGCTGGTTCCACGATTTTCTCGACCCTTGATCTGAAGAGTGGATATTGGCAAGTAGAACTGGCTCAGAAAGATCGAGAAAAGACTGCTTTACCATCGGCTCAGGATTGTGGCAGTTCACCGTTATGCCATTCGGGCTCTGTAATGCTCCGCCACATTCGAAAGATTGATGGAGACAGTGCTGAAGGGACTCTCATGGAACACGTGTCTAGTATATCTCGACGACATAATTGTGGTCGGCAGATCGTTCGAGGACCACGTGAAAAACTTGGAGGAAGTATTCCTGCGACTGAGGAACTCGGATTGAAGCTGAGCCCTAAGAAATGCCATCTGTTCCAAAAGAAGTACGATACCTCGCCACGTTGTCTCTGGGGAAGGAGTAGCAGTGGATGACCAGAAGATCAAAGCTGTTAAGGATTGGCCCATCCCAAAGACATTCACCAACTTCGAAGTTTCCTTGGTTTATGCACATACTATCGCCGATATGTGCTGGGATTCGCCAACATCGCTAAACCACTGACCAGGCTCACGGAGGGCCAAACAAAGTTCCAGTGGTCCGAAGAATGTCAAGACTCATTCAGGAAGCTGAAAGGAGCTTTGATCAACGCACCTGTACTGAGCTATCCCTACCCGAAGGAAATTCATTTGGATACGGACGCCAGCAACGTGGGACTTGGAGCTGTCCTATCTCAGATCCAGGAGGGACAGGAGAAGGTCATTGGTTATTTCAGCAAGACGCTTAGCAAACCAGAGCGCAATTACTGTGTCACCAGGCGAGAGCTGTTAGCTGTTGTAAAGGGAGTGGAGCACTTCACAAGTACGTGTATGGAAGAAGATTCCTGTTGAGAACTGACCATGCAGCTCTCAAATGGCTCTTACAGTTCAAAATCCTGAGGGTCAAGTAGCACGTTGGATCGAGAGACTCCAAGAATTCGATTTCGAGGTCGAACATCGAGCCGGAACTAGCCATAAGAATGCAGATGCCTTGTCGCGAAGACCATGTCAGATGATTGCTCACATTGCCGACGAGCAGAAGAGAAGAAGCAACACTTGTAGAACCGCGGCAATGGATGACAACTGGAATGACAGCAAGATCCAGAAAGACCAAAGAGAGACCCCGACCTTGGCTTAGTCGTCAGCTGGAAGAAGGGCAATCGAAGACCATCATGGCAGGAAGTCGCAGGTTACTCGCCGGCTGTTAAGTCCTTGGGCACAATGGAACTCTCTTATTCTGGACAATGGGATCCTGAAACGTGTGTTGGAGGCCGATATTGGTGGGGGAAAACAGACGCCAAATAATTGTTCCCAGGAACAGAAGAGAGGAAGTGCTGCGGGAAATCCATGATGGAGTCGCTGGAGGACATCTGGGAGTGACGAAGACCCTGCAGAAAGTGAGGCAACGGTTTTACTGGGCCAATTGTCAAGCTGACATCAGGACTGGTGCAGGAAGTGCGCTGTATGCGCTGCTAGCAATGGACCTCGAATACGACCCAAGGCCCCGATGCGTCAGTACAACGTAGGCAGCCCGTTCGAGAGAATCGCCATTGACATCGCCGGCCCGTTTCCCGTATCCGACCACGGGAATAAATACATCCTTGTGGCAATGGACTACTTCAGTAAAGTGGGCGGAAGCCTATGCCCTGCCAACCAGGAAGCCATCACCGTCGCCGACGTCTTGGTGAAAAGTGGATATGTCGATTCGGTATTCCAATGGAGCTGCACTCGGATCAAGGCAGAAATTTCGAATCCAACCTTTTTCCAAGAAATATGTCTACTGCTGAACATCCGCAAGACAAGAACCACGGCCCTACATCCGCAGTCCGATGGAATGGTGGAACGGATGAACAGGACGATCAACCGCCACTTGTCCAAGGTTGTCTCTGACCATCAAAGAGACTGGGACCAGTATCTTCATTTGTTCCTGATGGCCTATCGATCCGCAGTACACGAGTCAACCGGTCAAACTCCTGCTAGTATTATAATGGGCCGAGAACTGCGACTGCCTTGTGACCTGAAGTTTGGGATACCGCCAGGACAAGACACTGCGGGAGAGGACTACGTCAGCAAACTTCGGCAGAGAATGGACGACATCCACGAACGAGTCGGTTGAACATCAGAGTGCCAGCGATAAAATGAAGAAGACCTATGACATCAAGGCCGACGCTGGAGGATTTAAGGTTGATGACCTGGTTTGGCTGTACAACCCCAAACGTCGTCGTGGACTATCACCAAAGTTGCGGAACTCGTGGGAAGGCCCGTATAAAATCGTGAAAGGATAAACGACCTTGTGACCGAATCCATAAGCCACCCCGAGGGAAACCAGGGTCGTCCATTCCCAAAAGGTTGGCCTTACGCTGGAAACCATGACCAAGTTCGCTCCCTCAAGCCACCGGAGGGTGATATGACGTTCGAGAAGTTTATGTCCTTGTATTCAAACGGGCAGAAAGTTCTACATGGGGATTACTGAGAGGAGTCACGAGACCTTTTCGAGGTGCCTGCTGACTGCGCACTAGGCACTGTGGCAGAAGATCTTCGAATGTCCCGGGGCATTGCCGTAGTTTTCTCCAAAAATTTGGTCAACTCCAAACACTGCGGGAGCGGAATCCAGAAGTTGGTGGGGTGCTACAGTTGAAGAAAGGCCAGAGAAACATCTACTACCTAGTTACCAAGAGGCATTCCCAAGATAAACCGTCGTATGAAGATGTCTTGAAGAGTCTCACCAAACTAAGAGATACTATGGTGGACCAGAATCTGGCGGATCTAGCAATTCAAAACTATCCTGTGGTATTGATGGGTTGGACTGGAGAGTCATAAAGTATGCTGGAGGCGATATTCAGATCAGCGGCGTCAGGATTTTGGTTTGCTGTAACCCTCTTCCACGACCGACCATGAAGACCGTGGAGTGTTACTTCCATCGAACTTCACGGTGCAGATATGAGAGTCATGCAGATATCGTCACCTCAAGGATGAAATTTCGGGACGAAATGTCTTTAAGAAGGGGGCAATGTAACGAACCTAGGCCGGACCTGTCGCCTCGCGTGTTGCCGTCGACAGCGATGAGATCATCCCCGGAGATGTTCGAGAACAGTCCAGTCGTTCTGCCGCGAAAAACAACGGTCAATATTGGAAGCAATTGGAACATGCGGGACGCCAACTGGAAGAATTCGAAACATCGAGAATGCTGTATCGGAGATAAATAGGTAGCCCTCAAGATGGCACGGACAGTCTGAACGAGCCCATACGATCGAGCTATACAGTGAAGTAGTAATATAAATTAAGTTGTAAATTAAGTGTGAAATAAATTAGTAGAACCAAGTTAAGTTTATTTACGTTACAATATGTTGATGTAGTTTAGACCCAACAGTGTGACTGTTGGATGTAAACTGTTTGATGTAATTTTCGAGCAAATAATAGTTTTTCGCAACGTTTCTTGAATTAATTTCATATATCTCATATTCTTCATTTTCACCATTAGATGTGTAAAAATCATTAAACCAAAATAACTATAACCAAATTCACAACAAAACATCGTAACATTCATTGATTTATCTCAATAATAACCCGAATTCATCATTCAGTATGCCGTCCTTCCCGTTCTATACAAATTATAGTCCTTTCATTCACAGACTTTGTGGCATTTTTAATAAATAGGGGATTTATATTAGCACAAAGCTCCCGAATGGTATTCTCTAAATGTTCTTTGTTTGCAAATGGTCTGTGCTTATACAATTTTTGTTTCAGATAAACCCAAAGGAAAAAGTCCATTGGAGATAAGCCCGGTGATCTTGGTGGCCGATAATCTTCCCAATCTTGTCCTATCACTTTGCCCCTAAACATCTGACTGAGACACTGTTTCACTTCTACCGTTTGGTGGATCGGTGCCTCGTCAAGCTGATACCACAAATTTCGTCAGAGGCAGATTATCCAAAACTTCAGACAACTGATTCATAATGAAATTTCTGTACATGTCTGCGTTCAAATTTTCTCTAAAAAAATATGGTCCAATTATTTGGTTATGTAATAAACCACACACACACATTTGTCTTGAATGAATATTGGTCACGGCATTCTATTACAAAATTTGGATTATTGTTAGACCACCAGCGACAATTTTGGGAACCAACTGTTCCGTTCGACGTGAAAGTTGCCTCGTCTATCCATAAAATCCTGTAGGGAAATGTGATATCATTTTCTCTCTCATCTTGGAACCAAAATGAAAATCTGCTCGAATATCGAAATCTCTTTCTTTAAGAGTGTGTATACCTTATTGGATTATGTGGTTTCTTGAAACGATTGTCTACAGAGCCAGTTTCTTTGAATGTTTTCAATATCCTTCCCACGGTACTAAAGTGAATATTTCTTCCTGGATGCCGGTGATCGAAAATACAAGCAGCATCTGGATATAGCACATTCTCACCACATAAAAGAACGATTTTCACTTTGTCTTGTGTGGATAACATTGTACATAAAACTCATTCGTGAATTATAAATGTAGGAAAATATGTACCCAAAACAACTCGATTTGTTAAACGCAATTATTTGACATTAAACAAAACCAAAAATTTGTTTCGAAAGCCTACTGGAAATTTTTTATTTTGATTCGATCAATTGTACTATTTTCTTCATTAGTCTTGTATTGTTCAAAATCACGAAATTTTATATCATGTTTAGTACAAATCGCTAGAACGAAAGTTTTTTGAATAGTTATGAAACTGTAGGTCATTGTTTAGTTTACAGAAAAGTATGATATTTCGGGTTTGTTTGTAACTGAATTATTGGTCAGAAAAATAATCAAACTGGATAAAAATCTATCAAAATAAGAAATACGAGTGTAATAAGAATGAAGAGAAATTGTTTATTCGATTCTGACATATTAACGTCCATACTTCGAAAATCCGAATCAGTTTCACAATGAAATGAAAAAAGTAGATGAACTTTGCAACAACAAAGACGAATTTCTGGAAGTGTATTTATTTTATTTTTTTCTGGTAACAGTCCAATGTGAGTATTTTTTGGGCAAGATATGATATTGAAGTCTCGTATTCATCAAAATTATGAAATTTGAATCATGTTTCGTTCGAATCGGTAAAGCGAAAGATTCGAAAAATTAAAAAAATTGGAAAAAAATCGAAGTGACAGTAGAGTCCAAATTTGGAGGAAAGGTATAAAATTGGAAACTAAGCAATTTTTTTCCTTGGTATTTTTCGAAATTTCAAAAAAAAAACTATTTTTGAGATTTTGAAAAAAATGTCAAATTTGACAGGTTTAGAGAAGCACATGACAAAAGGAAAGAGGCTGTTTTTTACAAATTTTTCAAGCACAAACTAACTGCGAAGTCAAATTTTCATTATACCTCTTAATAAAAAAAACTTCCATATGTTGCGAACTTTATGTGTGACACTGTATAATTTTGACATCCACCCAGATGTCGTGCCATTTACCCCTCTGTTATCTAGTTCTTTTGACAGCTTCATGTGGATAGGAGAGTTGACGAAAGCGCCTTCGATGTGTAGAAAGGATCATACTACAGTTTCCCCATTTGTTAGTGCATCTTATTTCATTTGTCAGTTGTAATAGTGCGTTCTCCGTGGATTGTAAAAGCATGCTGACCAGGGTGCTGATATATCCACAGCTTTCTCCATCATTTTCAGGACTAGCGATGTGAAGGTGACTAGACTTAGGGATTTAGTATGTGTTGTATTCTGTTATGTTCCTTAGAGGAACATCTTTGCTCTCAGGAGCTCTTACAGGAGCAGTGCTTTTTGCTCCTCATTTTCCGTGAAGCTTCCATTTGACTTTATTTGTGTCATTGCTACTGATATTTTGTATGATAGGTTGAAAACTTGCATTGAACGCTCGACTACTATTTTACAACAAAGTTATAAACGTAAGAAAAAACCCTGGATAAACACCGGAATAATAAGATCTATTAAAAAACGAGATAGACTAAAACAAAAAACTTTGAAATCCTCTGGTGACCTAACAATTAGTAATACCTATATTCAATATCGCAACAAGTTAAATTCCGTGATAAAAAAAACGAGAATTGAATATTACAAACATAAAATTGATAACTCAAATTCTTCAAAAAAATTATGGGGTGTTATTAACAAAATTACAGGTAAGAAAACAAAGGAAGTAAACATAAAAAAAGTATATCCGTGAAAGGGGAAGGACTAACAGACGATGAACAAATCGCAGAAGCTTTCAATGATCATTTCGCGAGTATTGGAGAGAAACTGACAGCAAAATTGAAAAATAAAACAAAAAAATCGGAAAAAGAAAAACTGTCAGTTGCTCAATGTTTCTAGAACCCACTGATACACAAGAAATTGAATATACTATATTGAGTCTGAAAGACAAAAAAGCATGTGGTCCCGATCAGATCACAAACGAGATTTTAAAATCCATTGTTCACCATATATCGAAACCTGTAAGCCATATAATAAATCTGATCATAAATGCTGGATTAGTTCCAAAACATTTCAAAGTAGCTACCATCAAAAATCTGGAAGGAAAGACTGCTTGGAGAATTACAGACCGATATCCTTAACTTCCGGTTTATCAAAAGTATTTGAGAAAATCATAAAAAAGAGACCAATCAAATATCTAGAAAAACACAAATTCCTTTCACCCAACCAGTTCGGTTTTCAAAAACATATTTCCACTCAACACGCGATAGGTGCTTTAACATCAAGAATATACAGCGCAGTTGACAACTCAAAACAATGCCTGGGTATATTTCTAGATCTAGCAAAGGCCTTTGATACCATAAACCATGGGATTTTGCTAGATAAATTGGAGAGTATTGGTATCAGAGGAAATGAATTGAAATTGTTCGAAAATTACTTACAAAATCGAGAACAGCAAGTATTTGTAAATGGGAAAATGAGCGGTAGTAGAGCTGTTACCTGTGGTGTACCACAAGGGTCAGTTTTGGGACCGATACTTTTTATCATATACTTGAACGACTTACTCAAAATGAACTCCGCTGGTACCATTATTTCCTTCGCCGATGACACTGTCTTGTTATATGTAGATGATACTTGGAACATGGTAAGAGAAACTGCTGTTAGTGATTTGAAAAATGTTACTAACTGGTTTACCGAAAACCACCTATCGATTAACAAACTGCGTCGATTCATATTTAAATTCAAGCAGATGAAATGCTACTTCAGGGTGAATCATCTCAAGAGAATTTATTACTCCTTGGTAGAGTCTATCATACAATATGGCATAATAGGCTGGGGAGGATTGAGAGAAAACAAACTAAGACCTCTGGAAATTGTCCAAAAACGGATCTTAAAAATCATATTCAACAAACCCCCTAAATACTCTTCCGATCTCTTGTTCAATGAAATCCAGATAATGGAACCACGACAGCTCTTTTGTAAATCAATTTTAACATTCACGTACAAAAAAATTTTATCCATACCTGAACACCCACAACAAGGGGAAAAACTTCAGCAAACGAGTTATTACCACGTGCCCTCAAATCAATAGGCCAACGATCCTTTTTTTCCAAGGTTGGAAGGGGAAAAAAAATTCTTAAATCTGTTCAAAAGAAAGTGAAAGCTTGGATTTTGTCTATTAATAGGATTACTTTGCACAACCTCATTGACTCTTGACAAAACGATGTTTTACTAACAGAGAATTTCCTACACATCTGATGTCTTTTTCTGTACCTAACTACGACGTTATGTTAGAGTTTTACGCTAACGTTTCATGTATATTCCATACTTTTTAACTTTCATTTATACTTATGTTCGACCCATATAGTCCTAATCAAAAAAATTATATATTCTATGTATTCTTAACGATGTTTCAGCTATTGTACTCTGATATACCTAGTTTTAATCGTATTATTGTTTGTCAACCCATTTTTTAAAACATTTTAAATACTTTTTGATAATTTTTTAGAATTTGTTTGAAGTTTTATCATTTTTATCAGTATTTTACCCACATGCTCATGTATACGTCCTTATCACTCACTGAATACTCCAAAACCGTCTATTTTATAAAATATGCACATGACTGATTCAACCCATCCTTGTCCATAGTGTAGAAACTGTCCATAGACAAGCTCCTTGAGAGCTTTTTTGGGCCAATCTGTTTATTTACCAAATGACAAAAAATCTGTGTACTCTACTATTTTATATATTTGTACTTATGATGGTGAATAAATTTATTATTATTATTATTATTATTGCTGTAATGACTCTATACTTCACCATGACTCATCTTTTATTTTCAAAACTGTTAATAATATGTTAGCATCTTATTTTGATGAATTCATTACTTATCGAAATAGTAATCACAATTATGAGACAAGACAAATTAATCATTTTCACTTGGCAAGATGCAGCCTAACCAGCTCAATGAAAATATTGTTTTATAAAGGATTAAATCAATTTAATAAGCTGCCTAAAGAAATAAAACAAAGCAAAAGTCTTTATATATTTAAGTCTAAACTAAATAATTTTATTAAAACAAACAACATATAGGTAAAGTTGAATGATGCAGAATAATAATGGACTTAACTTAATTATTAACATTATTGTGTTCCAAATTGTTAGTAGAGGTGTAATCTAAGTTATTTAAATCTTTTTGCGTTTATTTTAATTTTTTGTATTACTTCATTTATATATTTATTTTATTATTATTGTTATTATTGTTTATCTACTATTATTTTTATTATTATTACTATATATCATTATTATTATTGTATGTATATTAGGATTTCCTACATAAACGTATTCATTCATTCATCTAGCATTAGCAGAGCACCGCGTACAGTCCTCAAATTATCAGTAATTCGGATAATTATCCGTAAAGTTAGCAACAGTGTTAGCACAGCGTGATGAAGAATCGTGAATTCACTGATCTAACCAAGAACTGGTAATTTACGTACGTAAGTATATTCAGTGTATTGGGGAAATGTATAATATTTCTCGTGATGTGAGAAGTTAATTATTCCAAAGTTCGCCCGTTTCCGCTGCATACAAATATAGGAGCGACATTGAAATATATCTAATTACCGTCTTCAAACTCAGGGAGATGCCTGTCGGTTGCCAAATACCACGACGCTCGTTAACGTTCGAAAACTCCATCAAACCGGAAGAAAACTTTGCATTCATGTAGCGAACTTACATTGAAATTCAATTTCAATTTTCAATCAAAGCAGCCAGGATCTTTTGTTGAGTTATACCAAATTCAATGGTAAGTTACCTCAGGAATAGTGAAGTTTATTTGAGCATGAAACTAACTTTATGTAGTTTTTCGCGTTGATATGTGGGTAAGAGTTTTTCTTTGTCTAAAGTTTGTATATCAAACTCAAAAACGTGGCTCATTAGGCATTCACATTTCCTCGAAGTGTTAATCAAACTCCAAGAAAGTTATGAAAAGTTAATACAGAAATTTCAAAGCTTATCGATTAAAACAAAATAACATCATGGCATGGGGCTGCGGAACTTTCATTTGAATTCATTTGAATTGAGCTACTATCGACTTTTGTGTAACTAAAGTAGATTAATTGTGTTTTATTTAACAACGTTATGCATGTGAATTTTATTAATTCTAAATACTGCTCCGAGTTCCTTGTAACGAAATATCTTTCAACCAACTTTAGTGGAATAACGTTAGTCAAGAATAATGGTTTGAACTACCTCCAGCTGCCTTATTATTATTTTGCGTAACTAAAGTCGGTATTTTGTATCTTATTTAGAGTAATCTTAACTGGAGTCTTGGTCCAAAATTATCTCTCAGATAACAAGCCACATTTCTTTAATTTCAAACAATAATTTTAATATTCAACGACCATGCCGAAAAGCATGGGGTGCTTTTTGGTTACGTATCTTTGAGAAACATAATGCTCTCAGAGTAAAATCCCAGAGCCTGCAAACCTACCTCATTTTAGCAAAGCTGAAATTCTAATTATACCTAGTGTGATATGTAGTTGAGAACGTATGCGTACTTGCTAGCTTGAAATTGAGAAATGATTCAGTTTTGGGATGAATATTCAAATAAAAAAAAAACAGTACTCAATTTTGAAGGGAAAAATAAAAAAAAATCGTCAGGCGTGGGGATTCGAACCCTCGCCAGTTTTTGATATCATAGCTTATACTTGCGCCATAGACCGCTTGGCCAGCTGGACGATATTAATTGTCAAACGCATTACGATACCTCAACGTAAATGAGAAAGTTTTTTATGTACTTTTATACCTGCTACCCGTCAAAGGGCCCCTCTTTCAAGCTAGCAAGTATGCATACGGTCCTAACTACATATCACACTTCACATACTCAAAATTTCAGCTTTGCTAAAATGACGTAGGTTTGCGGCTCTGGGATCTTGGACTATTTTAATTGATTTCGACAAAGCACCCCACGCTTTTTGGCATAGTCATTGAACATTAAAATTATTTTTATTTTTTAGTGCGTTAAAAGCGTGTTCTCATCCTTGGAGAGACTTCTATGGAAAAAACGGAAATTAATGCTACATAGAAAACTACGTTGTCAGCTGGGGATAATATCACCAATTGTTCAAATTATGTTATTAATATTTATAATTAGTTTTTACCATACATATTATGTATTGAATAGCCTCAAAATTATAACAAATTTTATTCCTGTATTTTTTGCAACTGGTGGTGCAATTTACTTTTCATCGCCAGTTGCGAAAAATTTTAGTTTTCGCAACTGGTGATGAAAAGCAAAACATTTGATAACGACAACGAGTTTTGAAAAGGGTCACTTTAAAGGCCAAAATTAGAAAAAGTACTTTAGCGCACTAGAGCGGAAAAATGCTTCTTTCCACACGACGAATCATTAAAAAAAGTGCTCTTTTCCTCATACTCTTGGAAAAAAAATTACAGGACCGGTCCAGTAAATTTTTTTATTACGGTACTCAAAAAAAGGTATTTTCCGGACTGAAATCAAGTATATTCTACGATATAGTATGAAATAAAACAAGTAACAACATTGGCGCCATCTGAAACGCTAGTAATCGCTGCTGTTATCAAGTAGGCCAAGTGCCGCCAACTTGATCCTAACCTTTTACAGTACATTCCAAAATATATTTTGTTGGATATCGGCATGGTGAATATTTTTGTTTGTGAGTCTTTGGAAGACCATGCAATTGGGAATTTTCTTACTATATTTTTGGATCCAGATACCAGAACACTGTAACGTATTTTAAGCAAGATGGCGGCGACCAGTAGTCACGCGAAAAGTGAGCTCTGTAAAATAAGTGATGAAAACTTTAAAGAAAAGCAATTCAAATGTTGCCAAACAAAATCAACGAAAAATCTAGTCTGCATTATCTGCGGAAATATATTTCATTTATCCTGTGCTGGGAAAATAAAATTAGAGTGTAAAAAAATATGTTATACCAGAATCATCTGCCAACAATATGATAAAGATATACAGAGTGGTCCAACGAAAAGTATGCACCTAGCTTTTCTCCTTTGTTTAGAATTGAAAGCAAAAATGCTCGGACACGTGGAGTTTGCTTTTGAGGGGGACACATTTTAGACATATTTTTCAACCTGTGCCTTTAACGCCCTAGCGAGGGGGCGTCACAACCCTAAAATTTTAAATGGAAAGTGGGGTCGAGTGATATATCATTTGAACGGGCACAAAATTATCTTTCTAATGATACCCTATTTATTGAAATTTATTCGAACAGTTAATGCGAAAACGGCTTCAAGAACAATTCCTTGAATTTTGGCATCTTTCCCTCGCAACTCAAGCTCTCAGTTATACAACCATTATACAAAAAAGGGGATACAGATTGTATTGAAAATTATAGACCCATAGTTTGAAACCGCAATGTGTAATAACGTTATACAGTTTTTTAATGAGTGCAATATCTTCAGTGATAATCAACATGGCTACTTACAAAAAAAATCAACACAAACGACAATCTTCCAATATACACAGACCATAATTGGTCTGATGAAAAAACGGCATCTAGCTCTGGGTATGTTTCTTGACCTGTCAAAAGCATACGACTGTCTGGATCATAATATCTTGTTAATAAAATTAGAGAAATATGGAATAAGAGGAAATGCTCTGAAATGGTTTCATTCATATTTAGCAAACAGACAACAGAGAGTCAGTATCACTAAAGATTCGAAAAACTTCAAATCTGATATTATAACAACATCAGTGGGTATACCGCAAGGAAGTGTAGCGGGCCCATTGTTGTTCGTTATATTCATGAATGATGTATGCAAATCTAAATTAGCAGAGAATCAATTTATAACTACATATGCTGATGATACAAGCCTTCTGGCAGGGGGTGACACATATCCGGAGATGATGGTAAACTGTTATGACATTTTTCAGAAAACAAAATATTATTGTGTGTGACGTCATTTTATTACATGTTGTAATTGTTTTTTATACAAATAATTGTAATATTTTCTTTAATAAACATTATTATTATTATTATTATTATTATGTTTTAAAAACTACCAGTCAGGCCCTTACTTCCGAAGCTCCGACCCATTCGGAAGGGCGCGCTGGTTACATAAACCAATGACCTCTCCCCACACCCGTGAGGTGAGAGATCATTGGGTCCGTGAATCATGTGTCCTGAGCAGACGTAACGATCCGAGAATGACTGCCTTCTGCATGCGGCCGGCTAGAGATTCTGCCGATTTACGGCATGCCGGTATAATTTCCAGGTTTGAGAGTAGCGTTGGCATCATTCCACCAAGGGCCCCTATAATCAGAACCACTATCTTTACAGAATGGTCTGGATAGAGTCTGCGGAGCTCGAAGAGTAAATCTCGATACTTCGTCCGTTTCTCGTCCTCTTTTCGCATCGATATTCGTCTCGCCCGGAGCCGAAAACTCTATGACGTATATCGTTTTCTGCTCGCGGTCGAAAGGACTACATCAGGCTTGTTGGCTTGTATTTGCCTGAGGGTGGGGAATGAGTAGTTCCAATAAATTCGGCACTTCTCATTCTCCACAACGGACTCAATATCCCCCGGAGCGTAGGGCAGCACCGGTGTCTCATCAATACCGTACGAGTGTCGTAAATGATAATACAGCACTCGTAACGCCGCGTTATGACGATGGATATAGGCTGAGACCGCATATGCTGTACATGCTGACAGCAAGTGCATGATGGTCTCAGGCGCTCCACGGCAGGCCCTGCATCTCGTGTCAGGGACCTCTATACCCATCACGCGGCTTCGGTAGACGAGAGTGTTGAAAACACCGTCCTGGCAAGCCATGATGAATCCCTCAGTCTCCGACTTGAGTCCACCTGACCTAAGAAAAGCGAAGGTCAGCCTTTCGGATAAGCCGTGGTCTTCAATATGTTTGTAGAAGATTCCATGCATCGGCTTATCCTTGTGGAGCTGCAGATGTACAGTATTCTCTGCAGCTTTTATGTGGACTCTCCTTCGAGCGGGCTCCAACTCGGTGATAGAGTCTTGGATATCCCGCTCGGTGTCGAATACAAGACCGAGTTCATCGGCTGCACGGATTGCTGCCTTAAAAAGAAATGCTCCTTTCCCTGCAATCTCATGGTCTTTGACCATGCAGAAAGGGATCAAGCTCCTGATGACTTTACAGGCTCCATCCAACACCATCCTGTTGTGTAGACCTCCAAACTCAAAGTCCACGGCCTCCTTGTTTTTGGGGAGGTACAACCGTGGAACGGACGATTTCGGATGCAAACTACGATGTAGGTGCATCATTTTGCGAAGTCTTCACGTCGATTCCGCGCAGCTCCTCCAGGGTCCACTTCACTACCCCAAAGGGTAGATCAGTATCGGAACGGCAAAGCATGTTGGTGGCAGAAACTTTGTTCATGCCCGACAGTTCTGATGGTCAGATCTGCCGGAGTTTCTGCTGATGCTTGCCGCGGAGAGCGTTTTTAACCGCCACTACCTCTTGGGTGCAACGTTGTTGCACTCCTAGGTAGGTATACGCCTCTCCGGCATCCAGATGGCGGAGGATACTTCCATCTACCAGCTGCGCGTCCTCTCCATAATCCTCGCATCGTCCTCTTCTGAGATGAACCAGTGCACATTTATCCATCCCGAATTCCATACCGATAGTATGCGTGTACTCTTGCACCACCCTCAGAGATTGCTGGAGATCTCCCTCACCCGAGGCATAAAGCTTCAGGTCATCCATATAAAATAAATGGGTGACCTTATGCCTTCGGTCTCCGGGGGCACCACAGTTGTAACCACGGGTTTTTCTGAGCGCAACGGATAATGGCATAAGTGAGATGCAAAAAAGGAGGGGGCTGAGGGAATCCCCTTGGAACGCCCCTCTCCTAAAGATAACCTGCTCCGTTTGGACTTTGGCTCCACCTGATGTTATGGTGAAGCGAGTCCTCCAGAGTGGCATCAACTGTTCAATGCATCTCACTATTTGATCGGGTACCGCAAGGCATCTGAGCAAATGCAAGATCAACTCATGCGATGTTGAATCAAATGCCTTGCGGTAATCGATCCAGGCCATCGAAAGGTTGCGCTTATACTGCACGGAGTCCTGCGTGATACATCTATCGATCAGCAGGTTCTCCTTGCAGCCAGCAACACCTTTCTTTGACCCTTTCTGCTCATATATCCGTTCGTACACCGTGTCAACTGCGAGGAGTATTCGCGTCGTTCGAACTGAAGCAACATATTTTTTACAATGTAAATCAAGTTCTTAATCTAACGTCCCAACCGAAACAAATTGGTCTATTATCAGAAGTTGCCTAAATTAGTTTCGGCAATGTTATACGTCGACCAAATTGAAAGAAATATAATGATTTTACAGATGATGGTAATTTATAAAAAATTCTGACATTTCTAGAATTTTGCTCTGTGACAGACAATCTGAATTTAGGAGTTATGAGTTCATACGATGATCTTGCAACATGGTTGTGGACATCAGCATTTGTTGAGTACAGGCTATATTAGTAAAAATCTCCGGTAGAGTTTGATAGATATAGACACAACGGATTGGTAAAATTCTGAAATTCTTAACGGGGCTTACGGTCTGATACTCAATTTTCCCCAGAATAATATATGGTGCGAGTGAAAGAGAGAATGGTAGGAAGTTATTAATATTGGAGTGCTCAATATTTTTTTTAGTTGTCTCAATAGGAATAATTTGGTGGAGAGTGTTTCGCATAACAGATCAATGTGGGCACTCCTCCTCCTCCTCCTTAAAAAACCTGTCATCCAGCACAATACCTAACAGATTGACTGAGTTATTCGAGGTAAAATAGTTGTTTGCGGAAAATATTTTTTTTTGGGTTTTTTCTCGATTTAGTTCAAGATTATTTGAACTGAACCAAATATGATCCTTGTTTTTGGCTTGCTCAGTAAGATTGTTGAGTGTGATAGGGTTGCAATGTGTTTCAATTAAGGTTGTGTGTTCTGCAAAACAAATACATTCAGAGAGGGACATATATTGAAAAATATCGTTGAGGTAGATAAGAAACAACAATGGTCCCAGTACACTTCCCTGCGGGACTCCGTGGTTTATGTTCTGGAATTCAGAGGAATTGTTCTCGATGGCTACACACTGAATTCTGTTATTGAGATAGGATTTTATCAGTTTCAGAGGTACCCCTCACGCACACTGTAGAAGTTTGATTTATCCAGTAGTTTTTCATGAGATACACAGTCGAAGGCCATGGATAGGTCACATAAGGTGATTTCCGTGCGTTTGCCTCGACTATGTTCGCAACAATGCGGCTAATGGCCTAAATGGTGGAGCAGTTTGGTCGAAAACCAAACTGTCCTTAGTTACGTATTACGTATTACGTTTTCGATTGGCTACGCCGTTACTTGATGGAAATCCATAGTAATTTTGAATCACAACGCACACGATTAGATTTCCACAGAATTTTAACGAGGTAAGTACCGACAATAATCTCCCAAAACATAAAATATATCCTCAATTATAATTATTACAAACGGTTCACTCTAGGAAAACAAATTCAAAAGTGGTGATTTATTCAAATCAAGTTGGTCGTTGAGTAATAAGTTCGAGTTTTTCAACCTATTAATTTCTAACGTTTCCAACTGATTCAGTTTAATACATTGGTTTTCCTCTAAGAGGTGATTGGAATATGTTCAATTTGTTTTCTTTTCTACATAACTTATATGATGTTCTTGGATCCTATCTTTAAATGTTCTACCAGTCTGTCCAATATACCGGGTGACAATGAGACGCCAAGCCTATATCTCCTTCACTTATCAACCGATTCAAATGAAATTTTGTATATAGACATGAGACACAATTTCGGATTGACAAACATATGAAAACAAAATGGCCGACTTCCGGTTTCACCAGAATACCACCAACTTCGATTTTTCAAATAGAACACCTTGTATGTGTGATGTTTTTCGGATTCTACGGCAAAAATTAAATACGAAAGGGTTGCAAATTTCTATTTTGCAATTGAAAAAAAATTATTTCTCAATTATTATTTTTTTAGCCCAGGAGGCCTTGATCAGGTTAAAATCTTTACTAATTTACATCAGTAACTCAAAGTAATAGTCATTTCTTCGATAAAATCAATAAAAATCCTACAGCAGAAATTAAAATTTTCTGAGCGCATTTTTAACGAAAAAATAGTTTTTTTCAAATGGTACCTACCTAGGGCTATCCTGCCATTCGATAGAGAATTCAATTACCAATTCAACGATATACATTATTTACCACTTTCTTTTTGTTCAAAACTAAAAACGATCAATTATTGAATTTGTACAATATTTTATACGATGCCTACAAATTCCAATGAGTTATCCGTTTAGGTTTGTTGAAATGAAAGGTTGCCGTGGAATAATGGAAAACAGTAGGTGATTAATGTCATGTCAAAAGTGAAATACCAATTTCACTTGTCATTTCGTTTCGTTTGTAAAAAGTTTTTTTGAAATGAAAAATAAAAATCGTTATTCTCGAAACGAATACATCGATATGATATTGATATACGGAGAATGTCAGAAGAACGCTGTCAATGTTAGTATGCTATACGCTGTTCGTTAACCGTTAAGACGGCACCCATCGAGGACCTATTTCAAGAAATTGGAAATGATGCTAAGGATAGAACCAGCTTATCAAAACCACATTCACTTCGTCGTCAGTGAAGAAGCGGAAACTAATGTTTTTAGCATATGTTCATTTTGCTCCATCTGCCTCAGTGCGAGAATTGGAAATTTAATGTGGGATCAGCAGGGAAAGTGACAGAAAAGTATTGAAAAAACATAAATATCGCTCCTATAAATACAGTTTGCATCAGCATCTATATGAAAATGGCCCAGAACGGAGACTAACTTATTGTAATTGGCTTTTGGTCATCATGATTTGAATAATGGTTTTGTCTCGAAGATACTGTTAACAGATGAGTCTATGTTTACGAATAATGGTATGTTCAATCGGAATAATACAAGGTATTGGGCTCAATAAAATCCTAGGTTGCTGAGAGAAGGTAATTTCTAAGATTTGGATTCAACGTCTGGGTGGGAATGATAAGGACAAGAATCATTGGAACAATTCTTTTCGACGGGCCTTTGACGGGCCAAAGATATCTACAATTCTTAGAGAACGATATTCAAAATAATATCAACGATTTACCTGAGAAGATCAGGGAAAATATGTTTTTTCAGCTGGATGGTGCAGGACCACATAATGCTAATATTGTTCGGCAATATCTTAGTGATACCTATGGGCAGAGACCAACTTCTTAGGGGGACTTGAGAGATAGAGTTGAGCACGCATTCCAGGAAATAGCTGCTCACGAACTGAGAAATGTGCTGAGGTGTACAATAAATAAAACTAGTCTATGTTTTAGGGAAAACGGGCAACACTCCAAACATATCATTGGTCGTTAATAAATAAAATGACTTTTCGTAAAACTCCTCTATTGAAAACAGGATAATGGTATTGTGAGTAATAATTTGTACATTGAATGTTTCACTGTTTCAGTCGTTAGATTTATACAAACAGTTTTATTATATTAATGTTATATTTTCTGTAATGGGTTTATGATCATTACATATTGTCAAGTCCTTTATTTTTGGTAATTCATTGTTACCATTCTGAAGTAAAGTTTGGAAGAATGAATAGATGTCATGTTACCTACCAATTTTTTTAAGATTGATTTCATTTTGTTAGATGGCTCTCTACGTTTTGAACAAAAAGAAAGTGGTACATAATGTAATCGTTGAATTGGTAATTAAATCTTTATCAATGGCAAGATGGCCCTCGGTAGGTACCATTTGGAAAAAACGATTTTTTCGTTAAAAATGCGTTCAGAAAATTTCAATTCCTGCTGTATGATTTGTTATTGATCTTATCGATGAAATGACTATTACTATGAGTTACTGATGTAAATTAGTATAGATTTTAACCTGATCAATGCCTCCTGGGCTAAAAAAAAATTGATAAATTTTTTTTTTTTCAATTGTTAAATAAAAATTTGGCAACACTGTCGTATGTAATTTGAGCCGTAGAATCCGAAAAACATCAAACATACATGGTGTTCTATTTGAAAAATCGAAGTTGGTGGCTATTCTGGCAAAACAGGAAATCGGTCATTTTATTTTCATATGTCTGTCAATCCGAAATTGTGTCTCATATCTATGTACAAAATTCCATTCAAATCAATTGATGAGTGAAGGAAATATAGGCATGGCCTTAGTGTCAAGCCCCATAATTACAGAAAAACTCTCATTGCTAAAAAAAGCAACATGATATTACTGAATACGAACTTTATAGCCCGAAAATAAATTCCATGGGTATGAACATAGGTTTTAAGTTCGAATAAGCGACAAACGCTGATAAGCACGTTCCCGTTGAAAATGTGTCGTTATCCGAAAACAATTAAAGAAAAATAAGATAACTCGTCCATCTGCCGACCCCCATAATTTATCAAAATTACGAGGTAAACAAAACCATTATTTCCAAGATGGGAAGGGAAATTAAAAAATGTCCTAATAAAACACTTTATTTATACAGCTATTAACGTCCACGGATCGATATACTTGGTAAACACAATCATAACTCCCAAAATTGTTGACATTGCGTCGCGATATGAAATATCATAAAATTTGTGTATTGAATCATAAAAACAGACATACGCGATGAATCCATAGATAATTGACAGCCATCAAAAATTTACTCATTAAAACTTCATCGTATTTCTTCTTGCGTGTAGGACAAAACAAAGCCATTAATTATTGTTGAAGATAATTATAATTGCTAGTCGCGGTTAGACCAACTATCACGTGATTCGATAACGGGTTATAAAAGCGCGAGTTTTCATATCAAAACATTCATTCGGTGTTCAGCAGTCAAGCAAGTACGTTTCAGAGATGAGGTTATAAATCAGTGTTAAAACAGTAGCCAAGCCAGTCATATCATAGTTGTTACACGGTAATATGTTCCTCTCAAAAGTGAGGTTCAGAAGTCCATCGAATCACAGTATCGTGCAATAATGATGAGAGTGTTCCAGTCAATGTAGTGAACTTCAGAAAACATTAAACTAAGCAACTGCAAACCAAGTCAAACCAAGTATTGAACACTCCAAGTGAAAGCACGAGTAAACAGTAGTTTTTTTTTTTAAATTGCCTATTTTTGTCAACGCTTCCAGAACCGAGTTCAGTCATTGGGAAAACCGCAACTCCATAGTTCATGATCTCTTAGAAAAACCATAGCCATATCGCGCTATACTAATATACCGGGCGACTAAAATAAAATAACCAAGTGACGCGGAATTAATCGAAATAATAATAAAATCAAAACTAATTGTCGCTTAAAAACCTACTCCAGTGAATAAGTGTGAAACAGGGTGAGTCCAATGTTTGTTTTCTGTATTTATCTTTATGGCAAACAGAACCCTTTATAATGTGCATGTGTCTGTAAAAGTATCTCCATAGTTTTCAAGTTAACAAAGATCTCAAAAGAGAATTATTTCTAGCCGTTTGTGGCAATTAATGTCAAGATTGTGTTTAGTAAGTCTATTTCGATTCTGTAGCCAACTGTAAAATTAACTGCCAATAAGCTACACTCTTTTCATTGTATGAATATTGTTTCATATTATTCGTCTATAGAACGAACGAAATAATTGTTTCAAATTTTACTAAATATATATGTACATTCTTACTATTTTTATGAGTGCATTATCATTTCATGTTTAATTATTGTTTTTCGAATCCTTCCGAAAGGTACGTACTTCCTGGATAAACAATCCACGTTCCGGTATTGAAAGAAAGGAGATTGGTCTAAGTCGACGTCTCCATAGATCATCTCCGGTTCGACTCTATTCAGATAGTCGATGCTTTTAATACTGTTTTTCCAAATCTAACAAATAATGTCTAGTATTACAGGTGTGGTGTGTTAATTCATAACACCCTGTAGTCTGGGCTGCAACACTAGTCCCATTGTCACGGTATACCTTAGGGAAAGTTCAACACTTCAATCTATATACTCCCGATTTTTCGGCTTTCGAAATTATATCTTTATTATTTTCAACGAATCTACCCAACGTATTATTTGTTCTATGTGCAATTTTTAGATTTTGTTTATTAAGAAATGAAGTTTTTTTTCCCGTAGTCTGTCCACAATATGTGAGTGTTCCATAATTTTGAATGGAATTTTTGGTAGAGAATACTATCTATCAGGTCAACTTTATATCCATTGTTCAGTGCAATTTGTTTTGTGATGTTGAGTTCTTTTTTGAAATTCTCATATGAATAAACATTTTTATGGGGGTTCCGTTAGTTTTTAAGTTGGGGTCATAAAAATTGGTGTTTTGGCTCTATGTTATAAATAAACAAATCGTGTTTAACCTTATTTGAATATTCTGTCTCTGAAGGGGTGAAAAAGGCTTAGTGAATTTGTAATAGTCGTCACAAAACATTACTTTCGCTGTCAAATCAATTATGCCACCCATACAAAATAACGGGATAATGGGATAACGGGAAACGGGATAACGCGACACGGGATAACAGGATAACGGAAAGCGAGCAAAACCTTAGGCATATGCTAGATAGAACAATACAAAGAGACACATTTTCATTTTAGGATGTAAGTCCCGCTGAGAAGGAAATAAAATACCAATTCTGAGGAATGGAAACTGCCCCTTAGATATTTGATAAATTTTTATCTATGATATTTTGCAGTTTTGTTTTGTCAAAATAACAAACGCAAAATATGTCATTTACATTCATTATTTTTGCTTGAGAATTTTTTTTCATTTCTGAATTTTACACACTGGTAAAAACTACCACTATTATAAAACTGGGAATCGGTAATAGGACATTTAAATTTTTCAAGGGGCTTATATTTCCGGGGTAGGTATTCGAGTTTTTGAATAATTTTTAAATGTAGCACTGTCAAATCAAAACAAAAACAACAAAACACGACAATTTTTTAGCGTGAAAATACTTCTTTATGTCTGAATTTTGCACCCTACTTGGTAAAATCAACCCTCTTTGTACGAAGGTTGCATTCCAGGTTTAAGTACAAACTAAAGAAGGATTTTCCAAAATTCAAATGCCTGGGGGTCATAACTACCCCCTGAATATTTCTATAATATCAATCAATAAATCTGCAGAGCGTGTCAATTTCATATAATGTTTTCTTTAAGAGAAATTCTTTATTCCTGAATTTCGCACCGCAGGAAGTAAAAACTACCTATTATGCACTAGGTTATATCCCAAAGAGTAAATAAAAAAGAGATATTTCAAACGAGGTTTCCATTCCATTCCCGGTTGAATCCCAAATGGATCAAATAAGCCGCTGAATTTTCGAATAATTTATATCTTCAAAATCCTCAAGTATTCAGTGTACCCATATCCTTGCAAAGATTTAAGTTCGAAACTAGATAAATATGTGTGGCAATACATAAAATAAACGGAAATCATGTTTGGCAAAATTGACGTAATTTTATACCTTCGAATAGGTAGGCGTTGAGTTTACTGAAAGATAATTTTATGTCTTATTTTCGTCAGGTTCACCAAGATTGGAAAAACTAAGGTGATTTTGAAGTCGTGAATTGGGATATCAATACCTTTTGTCTTACAGATTGAAGACATAAATGAATAAAAAATCCATAATGGTCATTTCAACCGATTTATTACCTAAAATCAGCTAGAAGGAATAACAAAGTTCTTAAAATTTCATCTCCAGTAATATAACCAGGCTTTACAATAGGGTTCCCGACGAAATAAAACAAACCAAACCATCAGAGCATACAAAAAAAACTGAAAAAAAAACTACTTAAAGGCTCCATACATTTTTTAAACATATTCAATTTGTTCCTTTTCTATTTTTTTACATTTACCTTGAACTAGCTTATGATTTATCATAGTTGATAAAAAGAAATTATATATGTGTTTACGTTTTTTTTTCTTCTAAAGTTGAGTGGAAGAGAATGCTTGTTCATACTCTCACGTACAAGTAAGTGTTGAGTCTGCCTTTTGGCTGTAGGTTGTAACAACCAAGATGTATAGTGTTTTCCATATTTTGGGAGAGAAAACCCAAAATAAGGAAAACAGAATTGCAATACCTCCCCAAAAAACATTCAGACTTTATTAAGAGATATGGTCAATAAAATCATTTATTATTATTATTAATACACACCTCAGGAAGTGTTGCATAACGTAATCACCATTTAAACTACATCAAGAGACAGAATGAACTTATTCAAAACAATTAAAACAATAAACGAACTGTTGGAAGTGGGCGATTCTAATCACAGCGGTTATTCAACTAATTAAGTTATCAGAGGGAAAAAGTTTCCGGGTATACAAAGTTGAGCACAATTCGCGAACTTTCTCTTCTTCGTAGTGATCCCTCTAATTGGGACGTTATGGAAATGTCTCATTGTTTTGAGAAAGAGTGACATTATGCTGTGATTACAGCTATAGACTGGGAAATGGCGGAATTATCACTCTTTGCACTTCCTCTGAAGTTGTAGCCAGCCTTACCCGCATAACAAAAAAATGATGTTGGTCTATTACCAATATTGTTTACGTGTTAATTTCAAAGTATTTTCGAGACAAGGACAAGTCCTAGATACTCAACCTTTTATCCATATTCTAAATCTACTGCATCTCTGCATCGAACGAAACAGGCTCCAAGCTCCGGAGCTTTAAATAAATAAATATAAAAATATTGATTAGTTCCTTTGATCATATAAATGATATAGAATACATCAAAATCATTGGAAACACATCAAAACAAATAACACAGAGCATGAGAGATACAACGGTTTTATGTGACAGAGCAGGGCATTCGACTGTGTCAATCACTCTAAATTGTTGGATATTTTGGAATGCTATGTATGGTAAGGGGAATCTCACTTTCATGGATATCTTCATATTTAAATAATAGAAAACAATGTGTCTCACTCGCATTTAACCATGGTAACTCGACTTCTCTCTCCAATTCAGAGAGTTGTCCGGATGGACGTGCTCCAGAGGTCTATCCTGGGCCCAGTTCTCTTTCTGCTTTATATAAATGATATAGATAGAAAAATATCACTTTCTTCATTTATAGCATGTGCAGATGATATCAGTTTATTGTTTTCTAGTAATCAGAAATTGTGAAAATATTTTGCATCGTACTTCCACTTATTTCATTGGCAAGATTTATTTTTTAATGCAAATGAAACTCAGGTAATTCGTTTCCATAATTACCAGAACAAAATTGAACCATTCCAATTGAAAATCAATAACACCGATATACATAGTACCCATAATCCAGTTAAATTCTTAGGTATGCAAATGGACGAACATCTCAATTGGAATGCTGATTTGTGACCCATTAGTATCATAAAAACTTTTTAAGAAAAAATTAAACCGACGAAAAAATCAACTGAAAAGCAAAAAATAAAATAAACCTTCTTAGTCTAAATGATAATTGAGCTCCTAAACTAATGTAAGTAACTGATTTTGAGTCGGCGCCAAACAAACAATTATCGAAGATCATTATCTTATAGCATTATTTTATTCTGATGGTAAAATACCTGCTATTTGTTTGATTTTATATTTGCATAGCACAGTATCTAATATGGTTTATTATCACCTGGTTGTTCAGCGATTACTGTTTGCCATCAAAGTCTATATTTTTTTTTGGAGAATGCACAAGTGTACGAAAATGTCTCATAATCCTGAACTGAACAATAATTCCATTTAGGTCAGTCCTGAACATAAAGGGAAAATGTCTTAGTTATATCTGACTCACTGTATACTTACCGAATAGTAACAGAAATAATGTTGTATTCACCTACCTGTTATTTTTTTATTTTCTCTAGATTTGTATATATTACTATTGCCGTGACATTGTCAGTATTTATTTTTGTTTTCAGAACTTGTAGTTTGTTAATTATGTTGTATGGAGGGTTTGTCTTTCAGTTCTGTCAACAATCAGCTGATCGACCTTGCAGATATACTATCCAGTGCATCAAAAAGGAGATACGTCATTTTCTTGATTGATTTCACCTCTCATTTGTTTATGACCCTTGGTTGTCGCCCGATTGTACGGTGATATGCATCATCCGTCCAATGTTCCAACATTCAGTATGAAAGATAGAGAGAGAAATATCGAGTCCAGATTTGAAGTTCTTTCAAGTACGTTTCTGTGCCGATTTTTTTGGGGTAGAAAAAGTTTTCAGATTAAAAATCATGCCTTTTCGCCACCAACCGTCATGAGAGAAAGTCTCGTTTTGAATTGACGAAATGTCTGGCAAATGATTTTAATGGGACATTTCCATGTTTGCGATTTGGTTTACCCACTGATAATTAAGATGGGTCCTTGGTTTCCTTGGTTTCTTTGGTGTTTATGGTGCTGACGTTTCTTCATGACCACCAGTTGTTAAGCACAACCGAGATCTTTGGATACATTTTTTGGTTCCATTCTGTTTTCCGTTTCTTATCATCGTTTGTCTGTCTGCCGTCCAGAGAGTTCCAAAGTATAGTCCTGTTTTGCTGTCAGGTGATTCCTGTATGTCCTAGACAGAGAAGCTAATCAATCCTCCAACAGGGAAGAAATCAACAGTTGAATACCGTTGAAGACTGAAAGATCAACCCTCTTGTAAGTGGAAAAAGAACTATAGGTATATCTATCCATACCATGTAATTTTTTATGACAGTTTACTTTTTCAACACATTTTTTCATTATTATAATTGATCATCGTTCCTGGAGAATATAATTGAACATTCGTTCCTGAAGAACATAATTTTCTTTGTACATAATTGTAGATATAAACATGTTTTCTGCATTAAACTATCAATGGGGTAATCGATTTTTATTTCATTAGGTTTTGTCACCGATATATGATTTTGGTTTCTAAATTCCGTAACATAAAAAATTTAGTGGCGCTCAATTTCATTTTTCTAATGATTATCAAATTTTGACTAAGTATACGTTGAACCACGACCCATTTGCCACCAGACGAAGAGCTGTCGTTCGCTGTGTGAAAAAATAGTGCCACAATCTATGAAAGAAGTCATCAAAACGCAGCCGTGCATCTCGCTGCCATCATTTTACGCTTCACCTAATTCAATTGCTAGTTTGTTTGGCGCCGACTCAAAATCAGTTACTTACATTAGTTTAGGAGCTCAATTATCATTTAGACTAAAAAGGTTTATTTTATTTTTTGCTTTTCAGTTGATTTTTTCGTCGGTTGAATTTTTTGTTAAAAAGTTTTTATTTTTCAATTTTTGTGGCTAAAATCTACCAATTACTAACTACTTGTTTTTAAAATACTTACTTACCCACCTTACTTCAATATTACCAGTTAAAAATTTTTTTTTAATTAAATTATTTTCGTAGTTCTGTTTGTTTATTTCATTACTTTGTATATCATTCCATCCTCTCATAAAATATACTGATTTTGACGGAACAAGAATAAGGTCAGTAGCGATCTGTCATTGTCAACTACGTATGTGTGTGCCAATGTTCACTAGTGAAAAATCAATTATCCCCTATTTTTCTACCCGTAAAGGTGGCTAATTCCTTTTGAAATCCAAATATAAGGTATACCCTATCTATTAAAAAAAGAATCATCCAAATCGAAGAACCCAGTACAAAGTTATGCCTGATAGAATAGGTTAACGGACCAGAATATCCTTCATTTCGCTACCCTTAGGAGTGGATTTCATCTTTTAAATTCAAATGGGACCAAATTCGGAGTACACTCTATCCACTAAAAAAAGAATTATCGGAATCGGACCCCTCAGTAAAAAGTTATGCGTGATCATACATAAAAAAATATGATGGAAAAACATAAAATATACGGGTCGAAAAGAGAACCCCCTCCTTTTTGGTTTCGTCGGTTAAAAACTGACCTCATTAACATATCTCTTCAGAAACTTGGGAGTTGTTCTTAATGAATGCCAAATTATGAGCATTTATTATGCTCAAGTCGAAGCAAGGCTACGTTACGGTGTTTTCTTGTGGGGTAACTCAACAAAGAGCAGACATGTTTTCATTCAACAAAAAGCTATTGTACGTTGTATGTTCAACACTTCCAGACGAAGTTGTTGTAGAACCCTTCTCTTGAAATATAAAATTTTAACATTGACTAGCTCATTCATATTCGATTCAGCAGTCTATATATTAACCAACAAAAACAATTTCAGTCTTAATGAGGATATCCATAAGAAAAATACGTGACAAAAGCAAATGATTCACATAAAAACAAACAACAAACAGGCAGCATACCATCGATGGCTAAAAAATCCGGGCCCTGAGACCAGAGCAGCATATGTCGAGGCTAGAGGCATATGCAAAGAGACAATAGAATGCTCAAAAGATGCCCACAATGCCAAAATAAGATCAAAACTTGCTGAATGTCCTAACGGATCCCGTTCATTTTGGTCTTTCGCCAAAGCTGTGGGAAGAAACTTCACTTCCAGCTCATTTCCTCCTCTAACCAAAGAAGATGGAACACTAGCAACGACTGCCCAGGAAAAAGCCAATATCTTTGCGCACCTATTTGCTGGAAATTCCACTCTGGATTCATCGGGAAAACAACCCCCGAACATTACACCTATTTTCAGTCACATGCCCGAGATTACCTTCCGCCAACGTACTATCAGGAAGATTTTGCTGGGTCTGAACACCAACAAAGCCTGTGGATCTGACGGAATCCCGCCGATTGTTCTCAAGAAATGTGCCCCCGAACTAACACCTGTTCTTTGCAAGTTGTTCAACCACTCTTACAATTTGGGGGTATTTCCGTCCAATTGTAAAATTGCAAGAGTACAGCCAGTCCCTAAAAAAGGCAAAAAGGCCCTACCTAGCAACTACAGACCTATCGCACTGCTATCTATTATTTCAAAGGTCATGGAAAAAGCCATCAACATCGAGCTCATGAAATATCTGGAAGACTCAGGAATTGTCAACGATAGGCAATATGGCTTCCGCCATCAGAGATCAACTGGTGACCTGCTCGCTTACGTCTCACATGTATGGCAGCTATCTATTGAAAAGTATGGAGAAACTTTAGCTGTGGCATTAGATATATCCAAGGCGTTCGATCGAGTTTGGCACCAGGGACTCCTCGCCAAGCTTCCGTCATATGGCTTGCCCCCTCAGCTGTGTTCTCTGCTTGCTAGTTTTCTCTCAAACAGGTCTCTCCATGTAGTGGTCGATGGAGTTTCATCTGACACTCTACTCATAAATGCTGGTGTTCCGCAAGGATCTATTCTCGCACCAACACTATTTCTACTTCACATCAACGACCTGTTTAAAGCAACTTCATGTCCAGTACACAGCTTTACCGATGATAGTACCCTCCATACCGCTTTCTCTTCCAGGGCCCCTATATCAGCCCGTGAAACCAGAAATGAACGAGGAAGAAATGTTAATAATATAAATATGGACTTAGCAACAATTCTCGAGTGGGGATCTAATAACTTGGTAGAATTCAATGCAAACAAAACACAAGCATGTCTTTTCTCTAGAAAAGCCGATCTCACTGTGCCTAACATAACTTTGTCAGGAGTAACCATACCACTGAAGTCATCCATATCGATGCTTGGTATTACTATCAGCAATAACCTTTCCTGGCAAAATCACGTGAGGTCCATTGCCAAAAGTGCATCCCAAAAACTTGGTTTTTGTTTCGTGCCAAGAGCTATTTCACCCCCACTCAGCTGCTTATGATCTATAAGGCACAGATCCGACCTGTCCTGGAATACTGTTCCCATATTTGGAGCGCGGCACCTAAACATATCCTTGTAGTGATATTCATAACATGGCCCATATACTATCTAGAGTATGATGATTTAGGGAGCTCATGTAATATAAGTTAGTGAGGTCAGAGAGACATGTCATGTAATGTCACGTATGTACTGATAGATGTTCATAATAAAGTTACTTTTCTTTGCTCATCTGAATTTTCTAAGCAACTCGCTCTCATGAAGATCTTGAAATGTTGATACCACATTTCCCAATTGTGTGCTATGTTACCTTCTAGCGACAAGACAGGAATATTATTATTAATAGATACTTTAGAAGCTCTTGATATTATTGAAGTGCTGGTTGACTCGGGAGAAGTATTAGGCATTTTATTTGACTTATTTCCGGAACTACTTCAGACTGGACTTGATGACTGCCAATTGACGACTTCTGTCGGACTGTGACAAACTTCGACTTTACGGTTCTTCTTTTAGGTATTCACACTGGAGTAACTTTATTATGAACATCTATCAGTACATACGTGACATTACATGACATGTCTCTCTGACCTCACTAACTTATATTACATGAGCTCCCTAAATCATCATACTCTAGATAGTATATGGGCCATGTTATGAATATCACTACAATCCTGAGGCTATTGGATTCTGTCCAAAAAAGGGCAATTCGTCTCGTCGGTGATGCCTCGCTTACAAACTCGCTCACTTGTCTGGAACACCGTAGAAAAGTCGGCGATTTGCCTCTATTTTATAGATATTTTCATGGGCGATGCTCTTCTGAAATATCAACAATCGTTCCTGCTTTGGCAGTCTCTTCGAGATTAACCCGTCAAGTTCAGTCATCACACCCCTTCGTGGTCACTTTGGAGACCTGCAGAACATCACTTTCCAAAGACTCGTTCATCCAACGAACAGCGAGGCTTTGGAACTCATTGCCTAGGGAGGTGTTCCCCGAGGCATACAACCTCCAGAAATTTAAGAAGAACACCAACTCCTACCTTCTTTCCCTTGGTTCCCACGATGTTCTCTGAACATCACAGGATATCCCTTTTCGTGGGAACCAGAACATAAAAAAAATAAAAAAATTACTCAAAATGCTCCAAACAGCATTGAACCCAAATTTTTTAATTGCCTTCCAGCAAACATCAAGATAAGCGAAAAACTAATGGTATTCAAAAAACGCCTGAACGCGTTTTTGTTTGATAATTGGAACGAAGTTTTGGAACGAAGTTCCTTATCGCGCGTTGCGAAAGGGGGCTAGACGGAATAAATTAAGACCAAAAGTTGTAACGACACTTTTTGCGGTAGTTGTAAGCCGTGCGGCGTGCGCGTGTTTCTCTGTCTGTCTCCTTCTCTCTCTCTCTCTCTCTCTCTCTCTCTCTCTCCTCATAGAAAGCAAGCCAGTTATTTTCGTTTCGTCTTTCTATTTCGCATTGAACAGTGTGGTGTCGCGACGATTATTTTTGTTGAGTGTATACAGGTTTTTTGTACATAATAAATAATAAAAAATGATAACAATAATGAATCCTGACAGTATTTCTGCACAAGTTCCGGATATTGCTGATGGAGTTAGGTAAGTAGAGATTTTATACAGACAATAATAAATGCTTATGTATTTTCAGCAAGTACGCATTATAACCTCTCTTTACTATTGTGCTAACCAAGTCATACGCGTTATAATCTCTCCATTATTGTGTTTAGCAATTGTACGCGTCATAACTTTAATAAATTTAAAAGCAAATTAGATTTTAATATTACAATATCAATGCGTATGTACTAAAATTGAGCCTACTGATTAAGTTTATATTACATTATATTTGTTAATAATAAAAAAAATATTATTATAACTCAAAAAAAAAATGTTATTACAATTCCTTCACTAATTAATCGGAAGGAACTTCGTTCCATCTGGGTGTCCCTTGACACCTCTAAACTTTTTAGTTTTTATTCTCTCGATAAGTTTTTATCTGCCCAACTGTAATTTATTACATTGTAGCGTCTTCTGTTTGTTTTCTCTTTTTTTTTGTAGTAAGTAGTTAGTAAGCAAGTGATAGTGACTATTCCTATACATTTTTTTGTCATTTTGAGGAAAATAAAGAATTTGAATTTGAATTTGAACTACCTATGGTAAAATTTTCGAAATAAAAGTTTATGTTTTCATCTACAGAGTAGAATGCTTTTTCCAAGAGTAGGTGTTTTGAATAATTTTTGAAAGTTTTTATCACTGACGTTCTCGTATGGGTTAGTAATTTATTAAACAGTTCGATTTACATATATTTTGGACTCATTTCAGTTTTTAATAGTCTATGTGTCGCTGAGTTTCTTGTATTATAATTATTACTATTAAGACTTTTGAATGTTGTGATGTTTGCTTTTTCATACATTAGTACTTGAAATGCAAGGTAACGTAATCATCCTGCGCTTAATAAATAGTTCTTCACAATTTGTTCTTCTTTCAACTCCTATTGATCTCAACGCCCTTTTTCTGTTTCTGCGTGAGATGACATGATTCCATATGGACGTGAAATTGACACTGGCTCAAAATATTTACTTACTTAAAAAAGTCTAGATTTTCAAAGATTCAATCACGATTTATTACGTCGTTTTATCATAAATGTTTAACATCCAAGAGAAAATTGCAGCAACAGTTCAACGGTTGCATAGAAAATGTATAGGAGAGTGGGATATAGTTAGAGAGAACCCAAAAATCAATCAATCAAGATATACTTAATTGTCAGAAGAAGTTCTCTTTCGGTATTCTTTTGCAATTAGCGATAGCGGCTAGCTCAAAAAGTCCGAGTATCACAGGTGGCTTAGCGGTAACGGTAAGTATCAAAAACAAAGAGAGTAAATATAGAGACATGTTTTTATTGTTTTTATTGCTTTCATTTCTTTCAGGGGCACAGCTTTATATTTCTCTCTTGTAGAATGCTTCCGGGTATCCCAAACATACTTTACGTCAGTTTGAGAAATCAGGTGATCGAAGAAATCCATCAAACCAAGTTTCATCTTAAAAATAACCTCAAACTTTAACAAACAACAAGCATTAAAAACTAATCGGAGATAAAATACCTTCAAATCACTCAACCAAAACGTTCTTTCAAGTCTTCAAATTGAAACACAATCACTTTTCAGCGGAAGAAACAGCTAGTTTTAACAAATAGTTCGAAAATAGATGAAGCGGTAACCAAAACTTCATACAAACCCGTGCATTCTCGAAAACACTTATCCGTGATTCTCAGTTCCTCGTCTTCCGATGGTTGGCGCTGAGATCTCATTTTCTATCGCCAATACAGCATAAAAGGAAGGAGATAAATGTTAGGAATCAGCTCGATGTTGATCATAGTTGTATTATTATTATTATTCATTTGTTCCTGGTATGAACCAGGTAAGACTAAAAACCCTGGTGCTTGAACTGATTCGATATTGTTTAGATTTTCGAGGTGACTCCACCTGTTGCTTCAATAGAGCTTCAATATCTGTGGTAGATGGCGTCGTCCAAAAATGTTTGTTTATATCCTCGCTTAATGTCAAAACTTAATTTTTGACATCTGCAGCATCTGTATGAAATTATTTTCAGTGTTTTGTCGGTATCTATGCGTTTTTCCTTCTCGTTGATTTGGAATCTTGCTTATCTCTTTCTTCAGTTCGTTCTTTCAAAAATTAGGTCGTTCATTAGTGCGTGAGGAAGTGTTGAATGCAGTGTAGTGTGTAAGGGTACTTCTTGTAAAATGGGCCCCTTTTGCATTTTGTGTGGACAGTCTGAAGCCGCAGATTCGAATACACACCTGTATTCAGTACCAAAAACAATTTCAAATTTTGACCAATTGACTAATAATGATATTTTCATAGTCCATCATATTGAATTTCAAATTTTCTGACAATTTCATTTCCAATTCTCCGCCTGTCAAAAGGGCCATATTTTCTGGTGAAATGATATCAAAATATTCTAGTTGCACCACAATAATATAAATGTGGTTGCACATTGAAATAAACCCAAATAAGTACAAACATAAGTATTCATTTAATCTCAAACTCAAAGGGTACAAAATACGAAAAACATCAACACGATGCTTTCTTTGTGCAATATTCGGGGGTTTCTAATTCTGGCTATGCTATTAGTCAAATTTGTCAGATGTCACTTTTTAACCACTAGCAAAGCTAAAATTAGAATCCGCGAACAGTTCGCCTCAAAAAGAAAGCTGAGAAAATAAATATACCCTATGTGGTCTGTAGACCCTATGTGGTCAAAGAGAGTAAATGTTATCTGAATAGGAGGTACTAATAAGCTCTAGCCAATCAGAATCTCGTCGCATTAACCCGTCACGGACATGAGTGCAGGTGGCCCACGTAACATACAGAGTGGTCCAATATACATTCAAGAGCCTGTAACTCTCAGATAACAGAGTGCGGAGTGCGCTAATCCGCCACTGTCCAGAGAGAATGGTGGTCATGGCATGTCCATATACGTCACTATGACTCACGAATGATCTTTCATCTCTTTCTATTAGTGTCACCATTGTCTTATGGAAAATATACTCTCCTATTCAGATAACGTTTACTCTCTTTGGTCTGTTGTTACGGTTTACTGAATAGGCTTTTTCATTTAGATGACAAATGACTTACTTTGTTTATCTGTCAGACCCAACGGCATTCACGGTGATTTTTTTTTTAAAGGAAATAAAATATTTCAGAGTTTTCCTATGGATAGTTGACTTGAATTTACATGGAGAAGAAAACTCACCATTAGAAAATAATCGTGTACATTATTTTATCTACGAATGAAAGGTTTTTGGCGGTATAAAATAGGTATAGTCCATCCAATATCAATTGCAGAAGCTGTTTCTATAGGGAGCAAATAAAAACTCGCTTCGCTAACACGACCGTATATGCGAAACAACGGAACGAAAAATAATCTGTACTACTTGTATACAGTCTCCGTCGGCACAAATAGCCCGCTGGTCAACGTGGACTTGAGTGACTGCTGTCTGTTCTACAACCGATTCGTCTGGGCCAATCAAGTCGGACATCAATGCTTGGAGGTGTGTCTATACGATGGGAGGTCATAAATCACGCGTTATATTTGTGTTTTAATAGCTCTGAAAGATTAAAAACCAGTAGCGTCTGTTGTCTTGGTGTGTGCCGATCGAAATACGTTTTGGGATATTAAAATATCTAAATAAAATTAGTTATCTCCGCCACTGCTGCTCACAGGATTTCGCCGCAAGACTTTTTTATGCTTCTGCAATTGATATTGGGAAAACTATAATAAATACTTAATCTACAAACAAAGTTACGAACGCCAATGTATGCAGCTGCATTTGTCATGAAGTTGACTGTTGACTTAATGTGAAATTACCCAATAGCCAATCAGACTTTGGGTCTCAAAACGAGCGCATGCGCCTTAAAAAATCATCTAAATGAAAAGGCCTATTAAAACTGAGATGGAATTGGCGTCATCTGAAAAGCTAGTGATCTCCATTATCAAGTAGGCCAAGTATCGCCAAGTTGATCCCAAACTTTTACAGGTATAAGTTCAAGCACCAGGGTTTCTTGACATCTTAGATAAGAGTTTGTGTAATGACAGAAATGTCATGAGGAGTTTATAGTTAGGGAGGTGGCGAGCAAAATTTCGATATAATCGGCACACGTGGCAGACGTTATTAATAGCGAGAATTATACCTTTAGAAATATCAAGGACCGCGTCTGCCACCATGGTGGCGCTGCGTTGTCAATTGACAGCGTTTCGAAAATGTTTAAAAAAAAAGGTGTGCTATATTATGCGCACATGTCTGCCTCTGGGGCTGATGGTCACAATCATCCTGTAAACACAGAAAATCGAAGAGGCAGACATCCAGGGCTCTGACTGTTGTAGTATTTGATTTTTAAAGTTATTTTTATGATTTAAAAAACTGTATATAAAGTGCAAACTTGGCAGACCTGAATTGTTCGATTAAAAACAATGAGAAGGACCATGGAAAAATAGTCTGCCAGCATGTTGCCTCTGCGTTTTCTATTGAGAGCGCTTCAAAAATGTAAAAAAAATGGGTGTTCCATATTATGCACACATGTCTGCCTCATGAACTGATTTTTAGATTTCTTATGAAAACCAAGAAAATCGATGAGGCAGACATCCAGGCCTGTGATATTCCAAAGGCAGACCATATGAATTTTTTTCCAACCCGACGCTCGCGCCAAGTTACGAGTACAAAATTCTACGCCTACTGAATGTTATTGAAAATAATTAATATCATCTGTAGGAATTTTTTCAAAATCAAATCAAAATCAAAAGTGTCGTTATACCCTGCGCTGATACTGACGTCTTGATTGTCATGCTCGGAAATATGGAATATCTGCAGAGCTCTCTCAAGATTTGGATCGATTTCGGTACTGGCAACATACGTCGGTATATTGATGTTTCGCAAATTTATTCAAAGGTGGGACCTTTGATTTGCAGTTCCTTACCTGGTTTTCACGCGATCACCGGCTGTGATTATAATCCCGCATTTTTTCGAAAAGGTAAAAAAAGGCCTTTTGAACGATTATTACAGTGCGAGGAATTGCAAAGAGCTCTTATCACCATTGGGAATGTTGATATTAACGCTTGTGAGAGCGTTTTCAACATATTGGAAGAAATCGTATGTCGTTTGTACAATATTAAAAAAACGAAGAAAGTTAACGAGGGCCGATACGAATTTTTTTCAAAAACATACGACGTCTCAAACGCCGCTGCATCTTTTAAACTTTCACCTCACAATTTGGACGCTTCAAATTTGCCCCCATGTCGCACTGAATAAACGGAACACTTCCTGAGGACTTTGTATATAACAAAAATTTGGAAGAATGCCCACGAAAAAGATCCTGTTGGTGATTTGGACCCGAATGATTGTGGCTGGGTACAAAAAGATGACGCGCTCAATTTTAAGTGGTTCAAAGGAGAACAATTGCCCTGGTTCTATAGCGACGACATATCCGAAGTTGAAGATTCCGAACATCAATCAGGTACACATTTTTTCATTTAGATGTATAATGTTAATTTCGTGCCATAAAAATTTGAACACGTTGTGTATTTTTCAGACGAGGAAGGAGACATGGACGAAAACGCCGACATGAATGATCGGCAAGGTTTCTCGGATGCTAGCGATGACGACGCTTCTTGAATATTCTAGCTTATTTTTCTTTTTAAAAAAAATTGCTCTCTAGTAAAAGTTTCAAACGCATTTTGTTTCTGGTTGGCATTTTTTTAAAATATTTTTCCATAGATTTCAGCTCCAGAAGTTGAATCGTTACCGTGAGTTCAGCGAATAATATTAAACAAAATAATGATAGTAAAACTATAAAGAATCACAATAATCCAATGCCATACCCGCTTTCCCTTGATTCCGTGAAATTCAAACAATTGTACAGCTAAAAATCAGTGAGCAGAGTGTCTGCCAAATGTTTTTTTGTATCCAGGGAGTCATAATGAAACGAATGGGCGCAATGAGAACCGTGTGCAAATGACTTAATAGAGCTTTTTTTAAATTTTTACAACTCTGTCCCGTGATAATGCAGAGCCCTGAATGTCTGCCTCTTCGATTTTCGTCGTTTCCAGGATGATTGTGACCATAAACTCCAGAGGCAGACATGTGCAAATGATTTAATACCCCCCCCCCTTTTTTAAGCAACTTCAACGCGCTGTAACGCGGAAACGCAGCGACATAGGACCTTAATTGACTGGACCAAATCAATTCGTAGTGATCTAAACTGCAATCCACTTCGTTGTGAAACTTGTGCTAATCATATACCGAAATGCTCGCCACCTCCCTAACTATTATGAGAATAAAGAATAATAACCTTGGTTCATAACAAAATCATAACAGTTATTGAATAAAGGATGATACTCAAGAGTATGCTACTTATATTCAAAAAGCAAATCCATTACAAATGAACAAACTCACAGCTGGCTCTGATATAATACCCGTAAAAAGCAATAGGATGTTATCTCCTGTAATATAAAATGTCTGTTGACGTTTCAGGAGCACAAACACAAACTCAGCGAAACGGACGCTACTGGGCAGAGGGCAGGAATAATTTAACTGCAGTTAGTACAATTTCGTTGCCCATTCGTGAAATGTATTCCTGCCGGGGGATTACGAAAACATTTTACCGTCCATATATTCCGTCTTGACTGGTACCTCTTCCTAGTGGAATGAATAATTCAAAACGTCGAGGGGAGTTCCGGAAATAAAAAGTTAATTCATTCAGAAAAGAATGTCATATATATATATATATATATATATACAGTGCCTTCATTTCAAAACTTCCCACCCCTATTATTTCTTTTAGCAGGGAAAATTTCCTGTAGGGAAAAAACACGTAAATTGAAATATGGACGGGGAAGTTTAAAACCAGTGCCAGTTGTATTTTAGGTTGAATCCCCCACCCCTAGCTACCCCCACTTAATAATTTTAAATGGCACCCCCACACTTGTAACACATCATTTTAAAGATCTTAAAAATCCTCACTCAACCCCGTTTAGAAAACTGAAATTGGTTGATCCGTTCTCGTAAAATAGGGCAAAAAGAAAATAAATGATAACAAAATGCAAAATAAATTAATGAATTTATGGAACCGCTACCACTGACTCAATAACGGTATGTGTATGTTTCTTTTTTACACAGAGTTTTTTGTGTTAGCTGAAAGTGAGATAAGGGCACACAGTTTCTGCTTGGCTTCAGTTAAAATTAAATGGTGAAAACACGTATCAGACTTAGTTATTCCTGATTTTAAACTGTTTGTCAAGTGGTGTCAGTTGCACTGACAGTAATACAAATCGTAATGGTGTACACTTTACAAGAAAGAACTGAAACTATTTTTATTTATGGTGCTGAAAATAGGTGTGCTCGTATGACAGCCCGGGTTTTTAATGAAATTCATGCAGGCCAAAATGTGAGTCATCGATATGTTCTAGACCTTGTTCAAAAATTTGAAGAGACCGGTTCTGTGTGCAACATAGCAGTAAAGCAGCCGAGAGTTCTGACGGAAGCTGCACAGATTGAGATTTTAGGACAATTCGCCATTGAGCCGACTACGTCAATTTCGAAAGTCGCTAAGTTAGTAAATATTTCAGTTGGTTCTATACACAAAGTTTTAAAACTAAACAAGTTCTTTCCTTACAAAATGAGTATTCATCAGCAACTCAGTGAGGATGACTATGATAGGAGAATTGAATTTTGTGAACTAATTACTGCGAGAATTCAAAATGACCCGAATTTAATAAAAAATATTTGCTTCAGTGATGAATCACCTTTTTTTCTTAATGGCTTTGTAAATAAGCATAACTGTAGATACTGGCATAATGAAAATCCACACTTGTATCGAGAAAAAAAACAAACGTCTGGGCTGGAATTCTGGGAAACGAAATAATTGGCCCTATTTTTATTGAAGAAAATTCAACGGGTCAATTGTATTTAAACTTATTGGAAAATGTAATCGATCCACTCATAACACAGTCCTTGGAAAGCCAAGTTGATGAAGGAGACAACCCGCTCTTGGATGAACAAAATTTACATTTTCAACAGGACGGCGCACCTCCACACTACGCATTGCATGTTCGACAGTGGCTCGATCAACGGTATCCTGACAAATGGATTGGCAGAAGAGGCGCTCTGGGTGGCCGGCGAGATCTCCGGATTTGACGCCATTGGATTTCTTTCTCTGGGGTTATTTGAAGACAATGGTATACAAAACTCCCCCGCAGGACATTCAGGATCTAAGACACAGGATTACTGCCACATGCAGACAAATTACTAACGAAACATTTAGAAACGTCAGACAGGAATTCGAGAATAGATTGTACTTTTGCTTAGCTACCAATGGTGCACATTTTGAACACCTAATGAAGTAAGGTACATTTATTTCATTGCAATAGCTATTATTTCATTTTTTATCATAATTCATTTTCTTTTTGCCCTTTTTACGAGAACGGATCAATCAATTTTAGTTTTATGAACGGGGTTGAGTGTGGATTTTTAAGATAGGGGGTGCCATTTAAAATTATTAAGTGGGGGTAGCTAGGGGTAAGGGGGTTAAACCTAAAATACCACTGGCACTGGTTTTAAACTTCCCCCTCGATATCTAAATTGACGTGTTTTTTGCCTACGGCCTTTTTCGAGTCGTCAGGCGGATCCAATCACATTATGTTGAAAAAGAAAACAATATCTTTGAAATTTATATATGACATTTATAAGTGTATTGAAATATAATCATAATAAAAATAAAGGTCTTATATTTTAATAGTAATAAAAAACAGAAAATAAAGGGCGAAGTTCATTTTCGTCAGAGAAAACAGTAGCTTCACTACGAAAATGTTCTTCCACTTAACCCTGATACATGTGTCAAGGAGAACATTGCAGTGTTTAGCCTTTTGATTGACAATAGACAATGAGAGAAAAGGGATGATTATCTTTATACTTATCAGTTTTTTTTTTGTGCAGTGAGGTAGACTTGTTTTTTGAATAGTTCATTTTTATATTCAGATCTAAAGCAAGTAATGCTGAGGTTCTTTATACTTTCAGGAACGGAGTTATACAACTGGTAAATTTGGTAAGTAAAGGATCGCCTGAATATTTCAGTTTTGGATTTAGGTGGGGATAATAAACCTTCAAATCGTAGATTCAAGTTATGTATATCTGTCCTGAAAGATATTTTATGGAGCAAATATGTAGCAGTTTTAAATAAAACAATTTTGTGGTATAAAGTGACTGCGTGATGAATTCTTATATGTTGCATATTTAACGATCCAATCTGTATTAATTTATGTGATATTCTCTGGCTTCTTCTTACACCGTAAATTAGCCTTAAACAGGAATTCTGCACTTTTTGAATTTTATTTTTATATACAGCTGTTAAGTTTGGACCATATACGGAGTCAGCGAAGTTGAAATGCGATAGAACTAATGCTTCACATAGTTTTAGTTTGATGTTTCGAGGAAATAAATGCCTGTTTCCATAGATCAGTTTCAGAGAGCTATATGCTCGATGAATCAATTGATTGACATGTTTTTCAAATCTCAAGTCTAGCCTGATTATACATAGAGCCAAATAACATTTGGCCTAAGCTTTGATTTAGCACAATTCAGTAGTTAACAATGCTCAGAAGCCAACTTAATAAACTTCGCCAGTTCCCTATTAATAGTTTCATAAGCATTATCTGCTAACTGCGGAGGAAAATTATGATAGATCTGTGTGTCATCAGCATAGACGTGAATCTTACATTGTTCTAGGGAATTTATTAAATTGATGGTATAAATCGAAAAAAGCAAAGGGCCCAAAATTGAACCTTGTGGCACCCCCGAGTTCAATTTCATATATTCGGACTGTTTAGATTCAATTTTAACACAATGTTTACGATTGTTTAGATAATTTTGTTTAAAGCCAACGGCCGTTTCTTAAAAACCTATATAGTGCAAAATATTGATCATTAATTTAAAGTTAATGGTGTCAAATGCTCTGCTGAACCAGTACCAGCAGTACCAAAATTGTACACTGACCTTTTTCAATTGAGGCAATGATGTCGTCGACTATTTTCAGTAAGGCTGTAGTACAACTGAAGCCTTTACGAAAGCCAGATTGAACAGCCGGCAGTAGTGAGTGGTCTGCTAAGTGTTGTATCATCTGTACTTCAATTGATCTTTCTAGAATCTTGGAGAGCATAGGTAGAATACTTATACCTCTAAGATCCTTGTATTCTGAAGGATTTTGTTTCTTAGGCAGAACTTGGACTACAGCCATTTTCCAAAGAGCAGGGACAACACCGCTTGAAAGACAACAGTTTATGATGTGTGTAATATATGGTACAATAAGTGGACAGCAAAGTTTAATAAGTTTAACATTTAGCCCATCACACCCCGATGCATTGGAGTTTATTTTACATATTTCTTTTACTAAAAAATCCTTTTCGGAAACAGAGGTACTCAATTCCTTGAAAAAACTAAAACCCAAACGAACGTCAGGATCTGATTCGATACCGAGTTTCCTGGTCAAAGACTGTGCACAAATTTTTGCTAAACCTCTTCAGACAATTTTCAACCTTGCCCTGAAATCTGGATGCTTCCCAGATAAGTGGAAAACTGTCAAAATATGCCCAATATTCAAATCCGGAGCAATCAACAATGTTGCAAACTACAGACCAATAACACTTCTCTCCAATTTTGCAAAGGGCTTTGAGATATGTCTCTACAATTCACTATTTCCAAACCTAAAAAATATCATCACAAATGACCAACATGGATTCATGAGCAAACGATCAACGGTCACTAATCTGATGTGTTTCACTCAGGCGGCGAGTTCTGCACTTGACAATCATTCTCAATTGGACACAATCTATACCGACTTCTCAAAGGCCTTCGACAAACTAGATCACCAGATACTTCTGAACAAACTAAACTTCCTTGGCTTTGACACACAACTAATAAAAAATTTTCAATCTTACCTCCAAAACCGCACACTCTTTGTTGAATTTAGAGGACACACATCCTATCAATTCATCGCCTCAAGCGGCGCCCCACAAGGGAGCAACTTAGCCCCCCTCTTATTCTCATTATTTATAAATGATATTGGTAAAAATATCTCCAGCAACTTGCTGCTATTTGCAGATGACTTGAAAATATTTCGTAGAATTCAATCACTAAACGACTGTACAATTTTACAGGACGACATTCATGAACTTCTCCATTGGTGCACCGTAAACAAACTACCACTAAATGTCCAAAAATGCAAATACACTACTTATTCTCTGAGAAATGCAATCATTGATTTTCAATACTCCCTTAGCAACACTCCATTAGAGCACAAAGCACAAAATAAGGACCTCGGTGTTGAATTTGACCCGAAACTCAACTTTTCCCAACACTATAATAACAACCTCCTCTGCAAAGAGGATGACCGGTCTAATATTCCATACATGTAGAGATTTTCAAAACAAAGAATGCCTCACCACCCTATACAATGCATATGTAAAATCAAGACTGGATTACTGCTCTCTGATATGGTCACCACTCTACAAATGTCATATCGATCAGCTCGAGTCAGTACAGAGGCTCTTTATGAAGTATGTGTCATTCAAGACAGACGGAGTCTACCCTCCACAAGGTTTCAACAACAATATGTTATTGAATAAATTTTCACTCCTGTCACTAGAAAACTGTAGAACATACTATGCCTGCTTGTTCATTTACAAACTCGTACATAACTTAATAGACTGCCCCGAACTGTTAACACAATTGAACTTTCATGTTCCACGTATCAACAGCAGGCACGAAACTTACTTTTACGTAAAAAAACCCAAAACAAATATATCGTTAAATCTCCTCTGCACTCAATGTGCAAAAAAACAAATGAAGTCTACACAAACATCGATATTTACAACGAATCAATAAGTTCATTTAAATACAAAGTAAAACAAATATTGTATAGCAAACAATCACTTCCATATCCCCAATAAACAATGTCGAGCTCATTCTATCGTTCCCACACATGTAATGTGTACCTTTTAGTTTCAGTTTTAGTTTATATATTTAGCTTAGTTATTTCTAAATGAAACTTTCTTTTCAACTGTCTTGTAATTGGGTTCTTCCTGTTTACACAATAAATGTTTTTTTTTTTTTTTATTTTTTTATATATTGTCATAAATAATGGTGTCATCGACCATTTCTTTGAATTTAAAAGTGGTAGGAATAATATTATTGGTACTGTAAAAATTCATAAGATATTCAGGTGGAGCAACATTAGGAATGGAGTTCATCAAGAAATCATTAATTTCACTTGGGTTCTTTAAACTTTCAGTGAGCTCACGATTTTTATTTTTCAGAAAGTTATTTGTTTTCAGTGTTTGCCACAGCTTTTTTGAATCAGAGTTATCAAACTGATATAAAAAATATGCTCTTTTTCCCCTTTTTATTGCTTGATTACTATAATTCCTGAGATCCTTATATAATTGAAAATGAGCTAATGATTTTGTGCATTTGTAATTGTTGAGTGCTTTATTTCGTTCATTCATCATTTGTTGTAATGTAAATGTCAGCCAAGGGGCTTTCTTTTTTGTAATTTTAGAAGTTATTATAGGTGCATGCCGATCAAATAAGCTAATTAAACAATGTACGATACTTTTTCATCTACACTTTCTTGATCGAAGATGCGGAAGAACGATATGTTCCTTAAATCATGGAGAAATAATTCTTCATTAAAATGTTTGAAACATCTTCAACTTTTTTACATTAAGCTTGCAGTTTACAATAAAATGGTCTGATATGTCATTACGAATAACACCTTTTTCAATCAAGTTTTCCTCTTTTACTATAATATAATCGATTAGAGATTCAGAGTTATCATTTATTTTTGTTGGTTCATCGATTACCTGGGCTTGATCAAATACCTCTAAAATATTATTCAATTTATTGAAAACAGCATTCTTTTCGAGAAAATTCATATTGAAATCACCTAAACATACCACTTCATCAACAATTGGAAATAAGTATCCCAAATAATCTTCAAATTCATCAAGAAAATCATTGATCGTTTGGTCGTGCGGTTTATAGATCACACCTATGCCAAATGTTTGTTAATGTATTGTTAGTTTGATCCACAATTGTTCCCAATTGTTCCTATCATTTTTCACAATTAATTCACTATGATAATGATTTTTAACATAAACACATAAGCCTCTACCTCGTGCATTTATGTCTTCCCTGTATAATATATAATCCTTAATATTTAAAACTTCATCAGTAACATATCAAAAAAACATCGTATTCCTTTTCCAGTAGTCAATTTTTCACATCACGAAGTGATGGTAGCAAAGATCGTACGTTTAAACAAGCTTCACTAAGATAATCCATCCTGTTTATTATTCTAAGTTGAATCGAGAATCTCCGAGCTATTCTCTCAAAATCTACCTCAGTTCAGTAACTTTTTTACAATTAAAAAAAGTAAACGGTATTCCGTTAAAAGGCAAAACCTTCCAAGCCACAAAAACTTAACACTCGCCGTGGGAGCAGAAGAATTGCACTACTCCTCAGCAATTAGTAAATTGATTTTATATGTGCAATTAAGTAAAATAAAACTTCAATCATAATTATAAAACAAAGCAAGAAAAGTATCAGTATTGTGGGGCTAGCAACATAGGTATAAACAATTAAAAAATTAGCTAGAAATTATTTCCAATACATAAATATGCTCCGTTTGAATAGCAATACCAATATTAACACAAAAATCACAAATTATTCATAACTAAGAGCTGTTGTATACAAAATGAATTGAAATGCAAAAAACAAGAAAGAAAGGAAAAAAACATATACAATAGTATTTCTCTTCACGCACTTTCAATATCACTTAACTTCTTGATCTTGCTAATGAAGTCTTTGTCATTAAACTTGACGTATATATTTCCATTATTTGACCATACTCGTCCATTTTTCTTAATTTTGTCCACCACAGCTTTTAACAGTTTTTGTCTTTCCGGAGACAAATCTTCTCCAATAATCATACCCATTCCTTTCAGCAGCTTCTTCTTACTATATCTGTCAAAATTGAAGAGCATAGGTCTGATTTCTATTCTATGGACCTGGGAGTTCCTCAGGGTTCCATCTTAGGTCCACTGATTTTTTTATTATTCATAAACGATCTACCACTTCATATAAGCACACAATGTATAGTTCTCTATGCTGATGATTCAACTTTGGCTGCTGATGCTGACAGTCCCGAGGAACTCCAAGGTAAATTGAATATATTGTCAAAGGAATTCACAACCTGGTGTGAAAAAAATTATTTAATTGTGAACTCAGACAAAACAGTGTGTATGCAGTTCTATCGCAGATCAAAAATTGTAACAAATTTTCAAGTAAGAATGATGGATGATGTGATTAATCTCTCTGAAAATACTAAATTTCTCGGAACTTTCGTAGATAGTGATATGAGATGGGAAGCAAATATAAATGTTGTTTGTAAAAAGTTAAATAGTGGTTATTAAGCCATTCTACAACTGAAAAATATTTTTGATATAACTCAATTGATCAATATTTATTATGCCATAATCTACTCCCACGTCTCCTGTAATATCAACATCTGGGGCAGCTCCAGCAACTCCAACAGAATATTTATTCTACAGAAAAGAGTCATCAGACTCATTTTCAATCTAAAGATTAGAGATTCGTGTAGAGAATATTTTAAAAGATTCAATATCTTAACATATCCATGTATATATATATATTTTTAAATGTATAATGTTATTTCTGAAACACAAACACATGTACGACACTCTTTCCCAACATCATAACTATTCCACTAGAAACGGAGATCTCATCAGGATCCCGACTCATAACACATCATTCTTTAAAAACAGTCCGTCATATACAGGAATTACATTTTTCAACAATCTTCCAACTGATCTAAGGAAAATTCAAAACAAAAATATGTTCAAATCGAAATTGAAGAAATATCTGCAAGAAAACTGTCTCTACAGCATTTCTGAATTTTTTAACTCGAAATAAAATGTTAGTTCTGTCTGTGTATATATGACATTTATATTTTACGTTTGATTTGTTTTAAATTCCAGATAAAATGTTAGTTCTATCTGTGTATATGTGACATTTATATTTTGTATTTTGGTATTTTGATTATTTGTCTCCCTTTTTGTGTTCTTGACGTATCCTATATCATGTATTTGATCTTAAAGGATTCAATAAATTATTATTATTATTATTATTATTATACCAAGTTTTTAACAAAAACTGTAGAAAACTGGACCATAATTGGGGTCACTCACGGTAGGTTATACGTTTACGGAGAACGGGATATAGGATCATTTTGAAATGTTGGTTTCTTCGGTAATTACTTCTGCTCTATCGATCTTTCAGCTCTGCGGCGTTGCCGCGTATATTTAAAAGTAGCAATAACTCTGCTATTTTAAATGAGACAACCCTGCTCCGTTCATTATCATCCTTTATCACTTGTTTTTTGTTCTTATTATTTTATTTTTACCTTCAGTTAGTTTATTGATTAATTTGAATCATTTAGTATTTACTACATTCAGAGCTGTGCCGAGCAGTGACGAAAAGTGCTTTGAGCACTGAGCACTAAGCAGTCTTGAAAAATGCTCCCGAGTTTCGAGCATTACGCACTTTTATTTCTGAAATGCTCGCGATTACTAAGCACTTTTAGAAAGTAATTGGACTTAGCGAGCCTAAGCACTTTTCAAAAGGGTGAGACTGTTGGGCACTCAAGTTACTTTTTGATATAGAATTGCTGTAATAAACAATTTGGTTCAAATAAAAAAAGAACTTTTTATATTTTTGGGTTAATCACGTCGAACTGAACAGCAATGGAAACAGAATAATTATGTAAAACGCAATGATTAGCTCCGTATGATATATTATTTTTGAGTGTGGCGTGTGGCATTGAATAAACTGCGTGGATAATAAATACGACTCGCACGCTAGTGCATTTCAAAATAATATTGAATATTTTGAAGCTGTCTCCTCGAATTATCGAATTTTGACAAATCATGATTTAAAAACCCCTTTTTAATGGTAAAAAAAAATCTCGTCTGCCATATTAGATCCTCCATCTTGAATTTCAACAATAAAATAATAATCTGCGACCCCAAAAACCTCCACCTAGCAATTTTGAATAGATTCAGACTAAGATGCCTAAAAACCCTGGTGTATTCACTGATTCGATTTTGTTTAGAATTTTTGGGGGACAACAAATGGAAAACGTTAAATTCTGCTTGGAAATTCATTAGTAGATGGTGCGGTTAAGAAATGTTTGTTGTTTGTCACGCAAAATGTCAAACTTCAAACCTATGAAATTTTATTTTTCTGTCAACATTACTTGATGCAAAAAATTGTGAATTGATCATTTACAAAGATCATAGTTCTACGAACAAGATCCCGCTCAGAAAACTTGGCGCGAAAATGAGATGAAATCCTTGAAACTTACTACAATGTGTACTCTTTTTTGGAAAACATTCTTCTTTGCCTCATTCATCTTCATGAGTTCCTAATTAAGACTGGAATAGAAAATCAAATAACTCTCTGAATGAAAATGCAAATTTTCAATTTCAGATTTTTTCTTTTGAGTTAGGGTCTTTTCAGAATATCTATCAGATGTAGTTCAATGTCCAGCGTGGCTTTAGCCGGGGAAGTAGTTGTTTTTTGTTAGACATTCACAAAAAATAACTTTATTTTTATCGTGGAGTTTTCAATTCACAGAAAAATCTTTTTATCAATTTTTAATTGAGAATGTTTCCCTTTTCGGGTTGGTATTATTGTTGAGTTTCTGCTGAAGGTAATGTGGTAGCATTTGGTTAGGTTGACGTAGAGGCTATTGTCTTTACAGTACTCAGAAAGCCTATCTAGATCTTCCTGAATAAGTATCGCATCGTTAGGGCAAGTGACAGGAAAAAATACTTTCAGGTCATCTGCGTACATGAGAAATCTGGAGGAGTGAAAACACTCGCTTATATCATTAATATAGATGTTGAACAGCAGGGGTCCCAAATGAGATCCCTGAGGAACGCCAGACGTAACCAGAACATTATCTGATTTTTGATTGTTCATAGTAACTGTTTGGTACCTGCCTCTGACATACGAACTTAGCCATTCAAGAAGTGCTCCGTGCACACCAAATCTCGCAAGCTTCGAGAGTAAAATTGAATGATCGATTTTGTCGAAAGCCTTGCTGAAATCGGTGTACACAGAGTCAACCTGAGCTCTGCGATTCATATTTTTTAATATATATTCTGTGTATATAAATAGATTCGAGTCTACAGAACGGTCTCTGATAAAGCCGTTTTTATCAAAAAACAAGAAGTCAAGAATAATATTTTCGAATATTTTAGCAATGATACATAGTTTTGAAATGGGCCTGTAATTTTCGATAATGTGTCTATCCCCAGATTTAAATATAGGTGTGATATATGCAGTTCTCCAGATTTGCGGAAAGTGTCCTTCAGTTAATGATTTGTTGTATAAAATGTACAGGGGTTCCGTTATATATATATATATATATATATATATATATATCATCAGATATTATATATAAATAAACAATTCTCAATTATATTCAAGCGATTTTTCTTAATAATTATCTAAACCCAATATCATTATACCTACCTATAAAACAAAATTTAATGGCTAGGGCAGGTACAACTCTGTGTAGAATCCACCGCCTGCTGATAAATCGAGTGGTTGGTGATTTACGACCTTCTTAGATATCTGGTACGACTATACCAATTTTTATCAAGAATAAAAATCTCTGACAAATGGATAATAAAAAAAGTTTCCATATGGTGCAAACTTTTTGATACTCTTGACTTCTAGAGTCTACGAGCAGTTCTTGGAAATATCTGATCCCATGTTTGGAAAGGCAAGGCGTACTGTACTTATTTTCGTAACAATACATGGTATGTGACTCATCAGTACGTGATTGGAAAAGCAAACTAGGTGCTTGACTTATTTCGTAACACTCTGATAATCAAATGATGGTGGATTTTGCTCAGAATAATAGTGATCTGGGCTTTTCACAACCCTGCAAAATAAAAAGGCCATAGACCTAAATGGAAAGGAAAAATATATCCTTTCCACTGGTACACTCATTATGCATACACTTGAAAGCTTTATTTTTTCCAAATGAGCGGCAGAGAGAATAACAAACGCGTCTCTTCCACACAATATTTTGAACACGTCTAATGGGAGAAACGAATGCTCCCATTCTCGAGCACCTTTATAGGTGATTTATTAGGTATGGATTACAGGGTTTTATTATACCTACATTTCGAAAAGAAAGGCAATTCCACACAATAATACCCTCTTGATGATTCTGTTCCGCAATAAATATCAAGCGATGCTGGTAGCTAGTAGAAATGGTATTTAAGAAAGGAAATAAAAATCCGTATAAAACCGACTATAAATTTCAGATCATATACGCGGAGATAAAAATGAAGCAGCGTATGTTTTATAGATGGCAATAAAAATATGTAAAAAATTTAATTAGAATTTGAAAATAATATTCCCTTCACCGAGATCCAGGAAATCTAAAGTAGCAATTTATATTCTCAATGGTGTAGTTTTTGGGATCGTAAATTTTTTCCAGTTCCTTACGATTACAGAATACTGAAATATTAGCAGTGTTCTCTCATTCGGTTATTATTTTTTATTACCCTCAATAATGAGAGTATTTTTCCGGTCATGCACACGTTTTTCACGTAAAAGATTATTACACATTCAGTCATCTTATCTTAAACATTGCATTCTGCATCCTCGACCAAAAAAGTAACACACTACTTACACGCCTTGGTACTTCAATAACTATTCTCGACCTAGGCAGGAAATATATAGATAGATAGATTTCATTTCATCCTTTAAGCTACATTTTAGAGATAGGGCAGGAACATATAAAATGTATAAAATAATTACTTAAGTTATTGTGAAATGATAAAATAAATAATAATAAATGACGTGAAAACACATTAACAGGTCAGGTGAATTGAACTTACACATATGAATATCAGTACCGCATGAAATGTGATACGTGTTGTGATACAAATGCATACATGAAGATATAGATAAAAATAAAATTAATAAATAACATATTAAAATATACTAAAATAAATTCGTTGCAATGAAAGTGATCCGGCAGTGTGAATTCATCTACTACATTTTTCTGATAGGAATAGTTTCAACTGTTTTGTAAAAACTTTAGATGGCAGTGTCTTCATATCGCTTGGCAACATGTTATACAGACGTATACCAACAAACATATGAGACTTTTGATACTCTGCATGATGGTGTTTTTGGGTAATAAGCATATTGTTATTCCTGGTATGGTAATTATGGATTTCTGATCTCGACTCTAGTTGTCTTCTATTTTCATGGACATACGTTAATGTTTTCAAAATGAACATACATGCAGTTACTATTTTATTTTGATGAAAAATCTCTTCACATGACGTTTTGTAATCTAGATTGAAGATCAGTCTCATCAATGATTTCTGTTTTATGAAAATGATGTCTATTTCAGTAGCTAAACCCCAGACAACAATGTTGTAGTAAATAATTGAATGAAACTTGGCAAAATAAACTGATATCAGTGATTTAGTATCTTATTTATTCTAGGGGGATTTAATGAGAGAATAATTTTGTTGAGCTCGTTAATACTAAAGATTCATTCCGGAAAAAGAAATTGAAATCATACAGACTACGAGATGAATTTGCAAATTCCATACAGACGGTTTTCCTCGGGTTAATTATCAGTCTATTCCTATAATACCAGTCATGAAATTCGTGCAGGACTGAGTTGACGATTGCCCAGCCTCATATACATTTTATACCAGGGTCACAGAACGTAGTGCAAGTACGATTGATCTGGTCTTTTCTAATAACTATTATGTGGAAGTACATAAACTAAATAATAAAATTACTTGCCTGAAACATTAACATTACGCATACAACAACATGAATATAATGTTGCCCAGGAATACTATCAATTTAGAAAAATTGACTACCACAATTTAAGTCGTAAATTTATCGAAAAAGAATAGCTCTATAACTCTGTCGATGTAAACAAAGAACTTTGCAAAGTGAGATTGCTTCTTGAAAATGTGTTTCCCATTTCTTCCGGTCTTCCTGATGATCGTGGAAGCGTGAAATAGATTTTCGTCGACAAAAATTTATTGAAGACCTAGTGAATGCGATGTCTCTCCTGCGTCAATGTTACGAATGATTTCTGGTGAGTACTCTCTTTTGGAAAACATTCTTCTTTGCCTCATTCATCTTTATGAGTTCATAATTAAGACTGGAATAGAAAATCAAATTACTATCTGAATGAAAATGCAAATTTTCAATTTCAGATTTTTTCTTTTGAGTTAGGGCCTTTTCAGAAAATCAGATGTAGTTCAATGTCCAGCGTGGCTTTAGCCGGGGAAGTAGTTGTTTTCTGTTAGACATCCACAAAAAATAACTTCATTTTAATTGTGGATTTTTCAATTCACAGAAAAATCTTTCTATCAATATTTAATTGAGAATGTTTCCCTTTTCAATACGAGCCTTTGTTGTTAACGAATGAGTATTTGTAATCGTTCTAAATAATACCCCCATAAACCTAGCAGAATCATTTGCGAATTTTGAATTTCCAATTAGGCCATAATTTGTCGCTGATTTATCGCTAATTTATTACCACAATTATAAATTTGTCGCTCATCGTTTTTTTTTACAAAATTCATGATTCTGCTAGGTTTATATGAAGCTGGCAGAACCACTTCGTACCTATCTAATTTTGGAAAATACTATTACTACCATCATTTGTCGCTAATTTATCGCTAATCAATTACCACTTCAAACAATTTGTTTTGTTAAAAAACAGTATTTTCAAAATTTGATTGTCTACTAAAGGCTATCAAACGTATAGTTTATACCTATTAGTTCCATAACAAGCAAATAGGCATGATACAGTAAATTTTCCTGATTTGTTGCTGATGTAACACATATACAGGGTATTCCCGAAATTGGAGCGATAAATGAAATATATACGGTTGTGTGAGACTTGACGACACAAAAAAAATTAAGAATATTTTTATTGGAGAAATCTAAAATTTTCATAAATCTCCACCTATAAAACTTTCGACCGCCCCATCCACCACTCGTCTGGCACATGTTCCAGGGTTGCCAACTTGTCGAGATGAATTAATATAGGTAATTGGAGGTCACAAATTATTCTTATTATTAAATACCGGATTCACCACAATTTTAGCTCTGGTACCTACATTGAAATAATGTCATGAGTCGTATTTAAATATTATAGATTGTAACCCTGTATGTAAGGCTAATATTTGTATATTTGAAGTAGATTCATCTGCTATAACTCCATCTTAGAACCTGTAACAAGACATGTGGCAAAACCCGATGTAAAAAAGTTAAGAGGATTAAGTGATTACTCAACAATATGCATCCATAGAGCAAATGGTTAACATGCATTATTTATTATCGCATATTATCACTAACTTTTTATAATGCTTCATTATGAAATGAAATGACCCCATTTTGATTCAGTGTCTTTCTTCCGTTTTAATTTCAAGCCAAATATGACAACTGATTTGATGAACATCCTGTTCATATTTTCAAACACATCAATGATAACTAGTGTTTATGAAATGAAATTAAACTGGCAACACTGCGGGAATATCATATGCTCTATTAAAAAAAGCATTTTACGATACGAAAGAATTTTTTAATGAAACCCTGACATAACCCTATTATACATGACTAATAGTTTTCTCATTATAGACTATGACAATTGCTCACCTCTATTTTTAATCTGTAATGTTATAAAGATGTACCGTTCTTTTGAACGTTTGTTAGACAACGGGTTCTCTGAATTGAACCATAAATTACTTAATTTTTTACCTTATACATTATCTGTTATCACATATATAGGTGCTTACTAATATTTTTTAACTTTATGTCATATTTGTGAAACTGTGTTTAAGTCGCTATTCATTTGTTAGTATTTAGTTAATTCTACAAGCTTTGTCAATAAGAATTTGTTTCTTCGACAATAAAGTATATTTGTCTCTCTCTCTCTCTCTAACACAATGCTATCGGACAGAGACGCGCTGCGGACTGAATAATCAAACAGTGCATAAGTAAAATATTTATGAAAATTTTAGATTTCTCCAATAAAAATATTCTTTAATTTTTTAGTGTCACACAACCGGCCATATTTCATTTATCGCTCCAATTTCGGAAATACCCTGTATATGCGATACATTAGCGACAAATCAGGTAAATTTACTGTATCATTCATATTTGCTTGTTATGGAACTAATAGGTATAAACTATACGTTTGATACCGGTGTGAAGTTAGCCACATCCACAGATATACTAGAAGAAAAAAGTTAGGTCAATACATTTTCAGCTTTTACAAAAGGAATAACGCGAAAAAAATTAATAAAATAAAGCAATTTAATCACAATAATATCATCCCACCCCCTTTACTACACCCCTTCTATCGTTTGAGATGATATGGGGGTAGTTTCTGGAAAATAATTCAATAACTTTCCTAAATGAAAGAGTACCGCATTCTGCTTTGAGGATGTGTTTCATGAAGGAAAAATGTTTCTAGGAAATAATTCAATAACTTTCCCAAATTAAATAGTACCGCATTCTGCTTCAAGGATATGTTCCATGAAGGAAAAATAAATCGAATGACATCCCCCTATAGTTTGTCAGCCCTTCAGAATGAAAGAGTACCGCATTATGCTTCCAGGATGTGTTTCTTGAAGGGAAAATAAATCGAATGACTTAAACCCTTTGCTTAGGTTGTTATGAAGGAAAAATAATCGAATGCCATCCCCTTAAGTTTGTCAGCCCTTCATAAGGGGTACAGGGGGGGGTTTCTAGGAAATAATTCAATAACTTTACCACCCCTCTGAAGGGGTGTCATTCGATTTATTTTCCCTTCAAGAAACACATCCTGAAGGCAGAATGCGGTACTTTTCAATTTGGAAAAGTTATTGAAACTACCCCCTCCACCACCCTTCTGAAAGGCTGACAAACTATAAGGGGGATGGCATTCGATTTATTTTTCCTTCATGAAACACATCCCAGAAGCAGAATGAGGTACTCTTTCATTTAGGAAAGTTATTGAATTATTTTCCAGAAACTACCCCCTCCACCACCCCTCTGAAGGGCTGACAAACTATAAGGGGGGTGTCATTCGATTTATTTCATTTTCAAGAAACACATCCTGAGAGCAGAATGCGGTACTCTTTCATTTAGGAAAGATATTCAATTATTTTCCAGAAACTACCCCCTCTACCACCCCTCTGAAGGGCTGACAAACTATAGGGGGGGTGCCAATCGATTTATTTTGCCTTCATGAAACACATCCTCAAAGCAGAATGCGGTACTCTTTCATTTAGGAAAGTTAATGAATTATTTTCCAGAAACTACCCCCATATCATCTCTAAAGGCCTGACAAACGATAGAAGGGGTGAAGTAAAGGGGGTGGGATGATATTATTGTTATTGAATTGCTTTATTTTATTATTAATTTTTTTCGCGTTACTCCTTTTGTAAATGCTGAAAATGTATTGACCTAACTTTTTTCTTCGAGTATATCTGTGGATGTGGCTAACTTCACACCGGTACGTTTGATAGCCTTCAGTAGATATTGAATTTCTTGATAAAATACTGTTTTTTCACAAAAAAAGATGAGCGAAACATTTTTCGAAGTTGTAATTAATTAGCGATAAATTAGCGACAAATTATGGTAGTATTAGTATTTTCCAAAGGTAGATAGGTACGACGTGGTTCTGCCAGCTTCATATAAACCTAGCAGAACCATGGATTTTTTTTAAAAACGATGAGCGACAAATTTATAATTGTGGTAATAAATTATCGAATAATTAGCGACAAATTATGGCATAATTGGAAATTCAAAATTCGCAAATGTTTCTGCTAGGTTTATGGGGGTCTAAATGACGGAACTGGGTAATATTTCAGTGTTTAGTGAATACATTTCTTTTGCTTTTTTTTTCTCTATTTCCTCCTGGAAAGTTTTTTTTTGTTACTGTTAGACCAAATTACTTATATTATTATAAGTGTCTTAGAAATTGAGAACCTGAAAGTTTAGAATCAGTGATAGTGCCCAAGTATCCAGAGCTCTTCCAGTCTAGCGGTCCATGGTCTTCAAAGTTAAAATTTTCGGTAAGGAAAAACATTTGGTGTTTCTATAACAAATCTTATGTCGCATTTTTCGAATTCACGCCAACACAACCCTTTCGAATGGAATTTGTTTCCGCAATCGCTCGGAGATAAAAAGTATAGTAAAAATTTCAGAAACTACGTTTTTTTCTAAGGATGTTTTCTAATTAATTAAAGAGACTAGTGATACATGAGTGTATCTCTAGTACGCTATCTGATTTTTCATCATCAGAGCACGGTATTTTAGGATATAAGAGTAGGTAGACGAATCCACGGTGAAATGAAACAGATTGAAAGTAATCGATAGAAGGCTGGATCTCGCCAACCAAAGGAACGTTCATGTTTCCGTCGAATCCATTAAATTCTTCCAATTAATCCTTTCAGTCGCTAACGAAGTATTCAAAAACTTTTTTTCTCCTCTGTCGAAGTTCGCAAATGTATATAACTTTCCCGTTTAATTTAGCATCCTGTGAAATCTGAACTTTTGTTTGGACAACTTTTAATTATGTTCCATAAATTTTACACAAGCAGTATGCAGACTTTTAGCTTCATAAACGGCTGAATTAAAAACGCTTTGTGAAGTTTTAGGGCCTGCTTGCAATTTTAAAGGCAGGCGGTATATATTGTCGTTCGTTTTTATAGCGGTCACGTCTCCCACATAATTCAGCTGACAAATTAGTGGACAAAATCAGGCAACTAATGCGGAGCAAGACGAAACTGTCAAAGGTAGCGCGTTTGTAGGTCTACTTAAAATTGAAACATCTTCAATATCCTAGTCAAAATAAAAATGTCAATTAACAATAATTGGCATAGAGCAGTAATTGGTACAGGTCTTAGGTACACGATTTCAAATAAAATATCAAAAATCCTCATGATCCTACGTTTGCCAAAAAAATTATTAAAGCTCAAAAGCAATAGATCCGACAAAAGTTGTAGCTCATGCAATTGTCTACAAAAATTGTATCCACACTTTTTTTCTTACGAAATTCTCTGTCTTAAGACATATAAATATTCAAGTCGTTCAGAATGAACGTAAAATATTTGTTTTTAAATTTTTTTCTCAAAAATTATGAACTGTTCCAACTCTAATATCTTCTGTTGTAAGAATTCAGCCAGTGAATTACGGCATCCAAAGATTATTCACTGATTCCATTGAAAGCAGTTCATTCCCAGCGACTACTTACAAACTAACACAAAAGTCGCAATCAAAATACATATGAACCTGGGATTCAAAACTAATATATGCCCGGTTGACAATGCGAGATTATCAAGACATTCACTAGAAGAATATCAAAATTCAAAATCTAATAACGATTCCTCTGCCGCTGGCGCTGGAATAATATATTCTGCCGTAAAATCCGGAATGAGGATTTCCTTATTCCTCCTTCTCGAGACAACCCAACTGGTATGCTGCCAAGCCCGCCAATATTATTACGAATCTCTAGGTTAATTTTTTACCTTTGTTGAACCTCATAATAATGGATATAACAACGTTGGATATTATTTCCAAATTTCGGAATAACTATTTCACGAATAATTTCTTCCTGATTAATTTCCATACCAAATGATAATTTATACTCCATGACAGCTATTACATGGAGTACGTAGCTTTATCGTTAATGGTTCTCCGGCTATTGTTTCGTAGAAGAAATACTCATTTGCACGGTTAGAGATTTGCATAAATTTTCACTATATTTCATTCGAAAGCACCCTCACCACTGGAAAACTCTATAATATCACCATCTCGCTACTTCAAAACTTTGATCATAGATCTAGTAATTTTGATGTTCCTAAAGATTTAGAATTGTAATTGTTATTATTGTATTTTTTCCACGTGTGATCATCCATAGAAGACTATCCGAAGGCTTTAATTCCGCATATCAAAAAAACAAACCGAGTACAAACTAATTTGTGATTTAATTTTTCAAATATTCTTTCTACAATTTTACATCTTTAAGAAAAATATATGCAATAAAAAGTTATAAAAACTCTGTATATGCTGGCTTAGAACAAAATGAGCAGAAATGCTTCGTTGACATGATAATTCCAGAACAATAGAGAAGGAAATTGACTGATGAGGGCGCCACTGTTTTCTACAAATGGCGGCAAAGAGAATTAATCAGCATAGACCATAGACATATAATAATAAGGACTGGTTGTGAGAAAGAGACCATCGATATCAGAGTACCTTGAAAAAGGACAGAATGAGTTCAGGCAAAACATTGGTTTCGTATATTGTTTATATATGTTTTCGGGTGGTATTTTGCAAGTGTTTTTATAAATTTATCCAGTTTTTCTGAACTGTTTGACAAGTTATAAATATTCTTAAATATGCCCTCTTCGTGTGCAGCCTACAATTGTGTAGTTAGATACAAAAAAGGGCTGGATGTGAAATTCCATAGGTGAGTAAGCATGGAGTGTAGGTAGTGATTTGTGGATTATTTTTAACGCATTTTCGCAGGTTTCCAAAGAATAAACTTATGAGAAAATTTTAATTTAATTTCTCAGTCACGCACAAACTGGTAACAGTTTACGTGACTTCTCTTGTTTTTTAAATTAGTTTTATTTCTGTACCTCACCTATTTATATTGTAGCTGAAGTTAATATCATAGGTGGGTGGTAGGATTTTGTTTGATTCGGGGGTTGAATTTGATGTTTTTTCCCGAGCAATTGCTTAATAATATTTATGAAAGTATAAGGTGATTTATTTGATTGACAAAATTTCATTTTGTTCCGAGAACAAACGCAGAAATATGTATTCAAATTGAAGAATGTTTTCTTCAAACGTTATGAATATACATGGAATTTTTACTCCGGTGGGCTGAACTCAGACAGACTTCCGTTCAATCTCCGTTACGCTAGATAGAAAAAATATCACTTTCATTCCCAATAACACGTACTATTTTCCTCAGTATTTCCCAAAAATATTTGGGCCATTTTTTCTACAAACACGAAATTTTATAGATTACATAAACGATTTTTATGTAGGCATTATTGATCACAAACTTTGAAATCGTCGGAGTTCCCAATTTAGTTCAATTTCACTTCTAACTTCATGATATCGAATATAAATTTAATTACCAATCATTTTCTTCAGTCCTGAACTTTCTGAAAACTTTGGAAGGGAAATAACAAAAACATTCCTTCAGATGGAGGCTCATCTTTTGTTTCTGTATGTAGGCATTATTGATCACAAATTTTGAAATCGCCGGAGTTCCCAATTCAGTTCAATTTCACTTCTAACTTCATGATATGAATATAAATTTAATTACCAATCATTTTCTTCAGTCCTGAACTTTCTGAAAACTTTGGAAGAGAAATAACAAAAACCTTCCTTCAGATGGAGGCTCAATAGAATTCTTTTGTTTCTGAAAATATCATGAAAGTATGTCGCATAAAGTTCCTCACTGTGATTCTTGAATTTTTTTCAAAACTCATCTCATTCAAAGAGGTCAATATTTCTCTTAAAAAAAATTGGTGTTCCCTATGTGATGCCATAGCCAATTTGTCTTTTGCCTTGACTTATTTCTATCCTTCACATCTCTCTCTCTCTCTCCTCTCTCTTACATAGTCTTTAAGGAACTGTGGTAAAGTCACGTGACGGACAGTCCATCTGTTATAATGTCTGTGGCATAGACATTATCGGTGATGGACTGGCAGTCACGTGTCTTCAACACAAAGAGAGTAAACTTTATCTGAGTAGGAGAGTCTATTCCCCATAAGACAATGGTGACACTAATAGAAAGAGATGAAAGATCATTTGTGAGTCATAGTGACGTATATGGACATGTCATGGCCACCATTCTCTCTGGACAGTGGCGAACTAGCGGACTCCGCATTCTGGTATCTGAGAGTTTCGGGCTCTTGATTGTATATTGGACCACTCCGTATGTTACGCGGGCCACCTGTACTCATGTCCATGTACGTCACTATGATACGTTAGTGCTACAAGATTCTGATTGGTTAGTTCAGATAACGTTTACTCTCTTTGTCTTCAACACAGATTGCCAGGCGGCGTACATTAAAAAGAGAGAGGTTGTGAAGGAGAGAAAGGGTATAAACAATTCAGCTATGGTAATGCACTGAAAAAAATAAAACATGTTTGTATTTTTTAAGGGAATATTGGTTACCGCGAATGTATTAGTCTTTAGGAAATACTGCATGAATCACGGCAATAAACTTTGGGTACATTTTTTTATAATACCTAAGAAACAACGATATTTCATTGTGCTTCTATATGAAAAAAAATATTTTTTATTCCGCTTACAAAATTTAAAAAAAATCATAACTGAAAATAATAAATGTAAATAATTTTTAAGCGTCATTCCGAAATTTCAAGTGCAATTGTAATGAGCTGAGAGTTACAATACTTGAGAAATTGTGAACAATGAAGCCAAAGAAATCGTTTGTTGTGTGTCAAACAAATGTGATATATGAAAAACGGAAAAATATTTCTTAAAATAGTAGGTATGTTATTAGGAGTAAAATTTTGCGTAGCGAGTGGGCACAGTCTGTCCCATTCCACTTTTACCCCGGCTTACTAAAAGTATACCTTTACACCGCCGGTGTAAAAATATCATATTTTCCCAGTAAATTGAATTATTTTTTGCGATTATTGTTGAAGAAAAAAGGAAAATATGACTAATTAAACAAATAACATTAATACCTACTTTTATAAAAGTCATTATTTCTCTAAGGAATTACTATTAGAAAAATTAAATTTCACCCAATCTGAAAAAATCATACCTACATGATTTTTAGGAAAATCAAATACTGCTTCCTTCTCCAGAACTTTTGATGCATAAGTATTATTATAATAGTCCCCGCTTCAAAATAATTGCTACAAATTACCGCTGTATTAGATTCTTTCGGAAATCTGTGATCACAATGAGTTCTCGTTATTCGAGAAAAATGTAAGAAAACAAGTCCATACATTATACAACTACCTGTTTAGCCTTTACACTCTCTGACCTTTTTCAACTATTCTGACGTCAATGGCCTCTCTCTCTCTCTGAGACCCAGTCCATATGTCAATGGTAATCAGTAATATTTGAATGTTGTGTTCACCTTTTTATTTGTGCGTTTATACCACCGACATAACCTTAATCTAGACTGCTGATCCCGTATGATGAGAATTCATCCAATTACAAGATATCAAAGAGCTTTTTGAGCATGCGCATTTTGTGTCTGGGACGATTCAAAATCACATGGCTCCTCGTTAAATGTCTGAAGATTATTTGTACTTTCTGCACTTTGCGCAGACACGTTCTCGTAAATTCTATTTGGATGAATTTTTCGAGTGTTGGGGATATGACCTCTAGCGGTCTAGATTAAGGTTATGTCGGTGGTTTATACTTATTCAATCAACTAGTGTATTAATCGCCATTTTAATATACGAGTTGATTACAAAAATTTTCCATCGACCTCGTTTCTGGGGTCAACGTTAAATTTTCGATATCAATTTCCTTCAACTAGGAGGAAACTTACAATATTTGGATTTGAAAATACATAAATTTGACAGCGCAAAGGTAATATGATTTGGAAGGTGAATAATATTTGGGTATGTTTAGTTGCCTATGCCACAATGATCGAGAACATTAATCGTCATTTTAATATACGAGTTGATTACAATTTTTTTCCGTCGACCTCGTTCTATGGGTCAACGTAAAATTTTTGATATCCATTTCCTTCAACTAGGAGGAAACAACAATATTTGGATTTGAAAATACATCAATTTGACAGCGCAAAGGTCGATTTCGGTGTATGTTTGGCTGCATATATCACAATCAGGCATTAATATACTAATTGATCGTTAATAGGGGTCATCAACGATCGATTTCGTGTACATTAAACAGACTCGTTGAAACGGGGTCGCCAGAAAATAACCTTTAGGACTCTTTAGTGAAGTGGTGGATGGTATATTGTGATTGAGAAACTTTCGGTAGAGACTATTTAGCGCGATTGAATTTTCAATTTTCCTAATCTGTTCATTTTTGTTTTAGATTTGTTCTGTAGTTTTGGTGCATTGACTTTGACATTCATTTTCTTTCGAGTTTTCTAGGATTTAACTGATCAATTACTATATTATTTACAGATTTCATATAGTTTTCTTGTTTCGCAAATTTAAACTTGGAACTGCTGTTTCAGCCTAGGCTTTTGCGTTGCACAATCTGAAATCATTATAACCTTTATTTGATTCGTATATGAAAAAGTAGAAAACAAAAAAAACATTCCTCTAGATGAATTTTCAGACCGGTCTACAAAAAAAAAGGCACATTATTTTAAACATTGACAGAAGTTACAAGAGGGTGAAAAAATTATATTGTACAAAACTACGTTATCCCAATCATACTTGTCTGCTGATAAAAATGGCAATTCGATTTTGTTGTACTCACCTGGTAAGATGAAAGCATCCCTTGTGAAATGAAGAGAACACACCACTGCTGCTCTCGAGACTGTTTTTTGAGTTATTTATCCTTATACCTGTCAATTTTTCACCGGGGTCCAAATTTGGTAACTATATATACGGAATACTTATTATTTTCCGGAAACTTGAAAGGAGAGGTTAGGATTCACGCTTCTCCTACTATTACAACTAAACACACAACAGTTTGTATTACTCAGCGAACGAACTTTCGACATTGTCTTCGGTATCAAAGAATCCCAATTTGTTATTAGATATTATTCACACATCAAATCGTGAAAATAACACAACACTCATATGGCGGGAATATAAACATTACTTCTTTCAACAGTTCAGTTTTCAGTTCATGTCTGATAGAGGTCGTATCAGCAGTTTTTCCAACAGCTCTTGGAAAAATTACTGGCTAACAATGATTCCATTTCTGGCAATGGGGAACACGCATGATTTTATTTTAATTTTTTTTTGTCTCAGTTCGGTCCTCAAAAACTACAAGTTGTGAAAATAGTTTCTCAAATACCAAAATTTTCAAGTTTAAAAGTGCTCCCCAATTCACTAGCGCCAGTTGTGGATGTTCCAGAAATATTGATAGTCAATACTATTTCTTATAACCCAAACATAAATTCAAGATCACTTTTAATGTGATGTTTCACTAACAATTGAAAATACTCTGATGATAACAATATTAGTTCAACATATAAACGAAGGCAGATGAAATTATAGTTGACAGAAGCAACTAGCGGTGAAACATTCAGCTGTGTGAAGTAACGATGCATACGTCCATCAAGGGCGCTAGGAGTACGTTTTTGAATGTGTTGAAAAATTTGTTGGAGTTTTCAATTTTGCACATTTTCTCAATTTCTAAGTTTGTTGCTGAGCTTTTCAGGTGGTAATCTTTATGTGCAAATCAAAATATTCTAGAAAAGGGTCACATGCGTGATACCTGTCCTGACAATGTTTTTCAAAACTATCTAAAATTACTAAAAATTGAATGCAGCCATAATTTTATCTCGAAATATTTTATGGCAAGTAATAGTAAAATGAAAAATCCATAGTTTCTTGTAATTTTCTGAAATTTAGGTACAAAAAAAATCAATTAACCACATATAAACATAAAAGTTTAAAACGAGAAAATGAGCAAAATAAATGATATCGTCAATAAACATTAAAAAACTGATGGCGTGGCCAGTCGGAAAGGTAGATTTCAGAACTTAATTATTCATTCTGAAAAAGCCATCAATGAAGCTGACGAATTATGTGACAGAAAAAATAGGGCATTTATTCACTGGAAAACACAAACAGCATTTCTCTTTTTTTTTATAAAGCTCAAACTCTACAATATAAAATTGGAGAATAGTTCAAATCTCTCTGAACGCTTTCAATATTTTTCTGTAATCCGACCCAAATAAAAAAATAATTTGTATAATAAAACCTTGAACTTTTCAATCAAAAGTTGGTAAAGAATCCAAATCTTCTTAAATTTTATCTAATCTTACTCAATTCTAAAGAAAGAAGTATAACCAGTACAGGGATATAGACAGTACTCACTTAGGTTTCATTCCTAATATTACTTAGAAAAATTATATCTAATTTGATTGCCCAGAACTGCTAGGTCTCATTAATTTATTTGTCCCACCCAGAAATACTACATACACATGTACATTCAAACAAGGGAGATGTAATTATGGCCTGCATTCACCAATATCACGAATAATGGATAATGGAAATTTGACCTCTTCGCTAAGTCACCAGCATCACCGAAATGTAAACTGAAACATTGTAGCACACTGTGATAAATTATTAAACTAATGAGAATTTCATATTTGCTCTTCACCAACTCTCTCACCCATTTCAGTTCCCTGTAATATATATATACATTTTATATTAAAACTCTTATGGTGGATTTATGCAGCACCAATTAACAATTATCAAGTAACAATGATCAATTAACAATTAGCAATTATAAGTTCAACCATCATCCTACAATGGCCGTGTTTATGCAGACAAGGAACAATTATCAATTAACAATTAACAAGTAGAAAGTTGGCCAACTTTTAACTTCTTACTTTAATTGAACCAAATTTTCTTCTAGTGCGCAACTAGTACGCAGATGACCGTGGATTGGTCCGTGCGATGACGAAAGCTAACCCAACTTTCACTAAATAAAATATTTTGGTTTGTTATTGTTGTGGGCTGTGGCGTCTTTTGAAATTTTATTTGTTTGTGAAAATATACTGTAAACATGGAAATTGATGATGCCATTTTGATCGACCTCGTTCGGCAATTTCCCGTGTTGTGCGCATGCTTACTTTTCTTCCTTAATTGTTAATTAATAGTGAGTTTATACAGCAAGTAAAATAAAATAAGAAATAAAATAAAGTAATTTAAAAAGTTGAAACTACACAACATCCATAACAGGTTTATACAGAAATAAAATAAGAAGTAATATAAAATAAGAAGTAAAATAAAACATGGTTAACTTTTATCTTTTATTTTATTTTACTTGACAAGTTGTTAGGCATATGTACAGATTGAATAATTTAGACAAATTGACGAGATAGGATGATACATGACATGATATAAATAGCAGTCGTCATCATATTTTTGTTTTCATAACCGGAAAACGGTGTGTTCACTGGCATTTTTTTAAATTTCTTTTTGTCTTTGAAAGATTAGATTTTATAATATTGGTAGGGTTGCCAACAATGGCTTATATTTTACTCAATAAACAATAAAGGGGACCAAATTTTCGAGTATTCATCATTGAAGTTTGAGGTAACAACATAAAATCCCAAATTTCGATTGACAGCTTTCTTACTTTTTACATTAATTTACTCAGCTCTATAAACTCTGAAAATTATTACTTCTTATTTTACTTTATTTTATTTCTTATTTTATTTTACTTTCTGTATAAACTCACTTTGAATGTGCATAAATACCATCATTTTCGTTACTTGTTAACTGCTAATTGTTGATTGATAATTGTTACTTGATAATTGGTGTTGCATAAATCCACCATTAGTATTTTCCTATGTAATTCAAAAGTGCTATGTAATGTAATTGTCATATTATAATTAGGTTAGTTTAGTACGTATTAGTATTTAAGTATGATGAATATGTAATAATCAATTGTTTTATACAAAGGGCCATTTTTATAAAACAACCTAACCTATCCCGGGTTACCCGTTTTATAAATATATAAACGAGGGACTGAACAACTATTAAATACTTATCGATAGGAATTGCAAGGGAAAATTACAGGAACTATTTAACCAACACGATAAAATTATCAACAAACGAAATTATCAGGAGATTCCGATAAATTTTTCTCACCAGAAATTATCTAGTGAGTTTCGCCATCTCGTGGCGAAAACAACGTGAATTGTAAAACATAGAGAAGAAGAAGGGAGCATCGCTTCGCTTACGTTGGTCGTTTATTGATTTCCGTATATTTCGGAAACCGTAATCGGCCATTTTGTTTGAAATTGTGTTTTCGATAAAGCTGAAGTGATGACGGACAAGTACGACTCCAACGGCGATTATTACGCAGAAAGTTTCAAGAGAGACAAGAAAGGTGACGGGGAAATGTCGGGAGAAGGCGAGGAGAACCTAAACAGCCAAAAAGCTAGTGAATATGTGAGGGAGCTTCTAGCCGAAAAATTGGAGTTGGATCAGGACAAATTGCCCAATGCGGTCAGGTTGCTAGAACAGGGTACGAAAATTGCACTTATATCTCTTATCATTCCTTCATGTATACCTTCTATTGAAATTTAATCTAGGGAAGGCGTTCCCATTACAATGATCATAGAGGTCTCGGAAATACGCAGTTTAGGGAGAATCCACAGATTTGAAAACTACATTTTTGTTTGTAAATGAACAAGCCTTCCTAACCCCAAAAAAAACAAAAACCGGCGTCAGTCATTTTTTTTATCATTATTTTCATGGAACTATTCGCCTTCTGAACACAAATCCGGAGTCAAAACGTAGCATTCTCGAATACTTTCCGAGATACGAGCTTCCAGAAGTACAAAAGCCCTTATTTTTCAACACTATTTTCGGCCACTGAAATCACTCACCATTCGTCTTGTTTTAACAAAAATACCACACACACACCCTCTTATTCACGCGTTATTAGTACTTTTTTGTTAAAAAAACTGCCGTTTTCTAAAATATCCATGATACTTATACCCACCAAAGCTTATTTTTATATTGTTGATTGCCGCAACTCGACGGTTAAAAGTCAAACTCTACAATAGCTACATTTTGTTGACCTTCCGATCCTTACATCATATATGCTACGCTAGATACGGCATTGTGTAGCAATTGTTTGGTATTAGAGGGGTAATTCTGAGAGGGGGCAAGGTGTCTCTACCTGAGTACCACATACTGGAACAGCTTGCGCATATCTTCGGTAGGCAGGTTTCTTTGTGTGATGCCTTTCATTTATTCATGTTCCTTGATCTATCCAAGGCATACGACTGCTTGAATAATCAATTAATGTTGATAAAATTAGAAAGATATTGCATAAGAGGTTCAGCTCTGAAGTGGGTTGAATCCTACTTTTCAGACTGCCTTCAATCAGACGAAATAAAACGAAACAGTAGAATCTATTAGTCAGAAACGAATGTGGGAATTCCGCAGGGCAGTATTGCCGGCCCTCTATTGTTCGTCATCTACGTAAAAGACTCAATCTACACCAACATCAATTTTAAACAATTTATGCGGATGACACGAGTTTTTTTTTTTTTTACTAAAGACTAAGTTTAATAAAAATAAACTTGTACTGAATGAATCCAAAACAAATAATGTTTTGTTTACTACAAATCAAGACACCATTAATTATCCAACTAGGGTAGACCTCAATAACTCTTTTGTTGAACTGCCTCACAACACCAAATTTTTGGGAATTCATATCTATGAGACTATGAATTGGTCTTCTCAAATAGATAATATCCCAAATAAACTGATATAATATGGAATCGGAGTTACATCTAAATACCTACACAAATTCACTACAAAAACAATATTCATTGCTAATTTTGAATCAGTTGCACGATATGGATTATCTTTTGGGGCAGTAATCACAATATTGAAAAAATCTTCATAATACAAAAAAGAATAATTAGAGTAATCAACAATTTGAATTATAACCAAACCTGCAGAACACTATTCAAATCCACCAACATAATGACAATCTATGCAATTTATATATGTTTATTCACCAAAAGTCACTATTTTTTACCGGGAATATACCTCCACAAAAGTAACCAACGAGAACAAATGAATAAATATTTATCCCCATCATCGACTAACTGCAACTGTAAAAAGTGCTCACTATACGCAATTAAGCTTTTTACCCATCTAGCCAACATAATTAAAGAGATAAACAAAATAGGAGATTTCAAAAGAGAAATAAAAAAACTTTTCATAGAGTTAGAGCCCTACAACTTGAACGCATACCTCACTGGACAACACATTTGAAAATCTTTTTTTTTTGTTGTCATATTCAAAATTGTAAATCCTTTCTTTTTGACGCCGTTTCATCCTATGTTACTGACTTTTGGAAAAAAATAATTTAATTTACTTTGAAATAAGGCTCTTTATTATTGTTATTATTCCCAGTTGTATCTCTTCTATTTCCTTAGTTTTCAGTGAGTACCGTATCTAGCTTAGCCCTTCGGGTTGGATGTTTTTGGAAACCACACTGCAGAAAAACAAACCTGGTAATATTTTACGTTAAAGAAGGGAACACTCCCTAACATAACTTGGCTAACCTTGCTATCGAAGTTGAATGCTTGCCAACCAACTACGAAGTAATGCTCGCAAACACTTCGTTAGCGATGACTTTTTTCGAATCATTATAAGGCACAATAGTCGCTAGATGCAAGTACACGCTACATCACAGACGTCGACCAATAGACACCTAAGCCAACTAATTGAAACCACATGATTGGCTGTTTCTTCTTCCACAGAGACATACTTTCAATCAAAAGGGAACATTTTAAAATTGAATAATTTCTTTAAAATATGTGACCGCCAAGATTTTTTTTATTTTCAAGCTTTTAGAAAAATGAGCTATCACATAAACCAAAACATTTTATACGTGAATTCTCCTAAACTGCATTTTTACCGAGGTCTCAACAATATTTTATTTTTACATTTTCACTAATCATTTAACATATTGTCTTGATGAAACCACTTCCTATTATAACGTAAATATACTTAGGGACAGGGGGAAACAGAATATGGAACACGCGTGATTTTATTTTTTATTTGCATCAATTTGCTCCTCAAAAATTATTTTTTTTAAATAATTTCCCAAATCTCAAAATTTTCAAATTTAATTCAAACTCAATTTGACCATTAGTTGTATAACTTCCCCCAAACACTAGTGCCAATTGTGGTTGTTTCAGGAATATTGATATATTTCTCACAACCAAACATAAATTCAATTTAATGCGATTTTTCATTATCAATTGAAAATACGCTGATAATAAAAATATTTATACAAGATATAAATGAAGACTGATGAAATTATAGTTGACTGTTCGAAGCAATGTTGCTTTAAAAGCTGTTGAAGAATTATATCCAAATAGTGGTTTACTACCACTCAATCAAGTTTCTTGCCAGGTCAGAATCTTTCATTGATATTATGTTCCATGATGATATTCTTCAGAATGTAAACCCATAGATTGGTGTCACAACAAAATATACCCATTATTCCTAAAGAGTTCTTCATAATTAGACAATTATTTTGTGCTGCTGCTTCTTTGGCATCAGGCGAGATAATTTTCTCAACATTTGGTTTAATCCATTCCAAACTTAGAAATCAATTAATTAAGAACGGAAAAAGCTGCAAAATTATTTTTTTTGTACAAGGACTACAATTAACTAAATTAAACATTATTTAGATATATAAGGTATAATTATTTTGATATAATGAATCATTAATTAAAACTCAAAGTTTTTATTTTCTCTTAATTATAACTTATCAGAAATTTTGATTTTAATCATGATTTCAATTGAAAAAAATCATGTGATTTAAATCGTTTCAACCCTGGTCAAAAGATTTCGAGAAATCCCCTGCTTACTCTGTAAAATGTCATTTTAAATTCATATAACCGATTTTGTTTGCGTATTTACCAGAAATTAAAGTTCGTTTTATCTGAAAGTTCCTTATAAATGGGTTCGTTATTTGCGAGAAACTATGTTTAATGATACTTTAAATGATAGATAGATATTTTTTTATTCCAGTAAAAGAACACTTTCACAATAGGCCACAAGTGGCATGGAACAGTGTCAATGTTTTTCATTTCTAGTTTAGACTAAATACATAGATAATTTGATATCTTGATTGACTATTACTACTTAAATATACTAAATTTATTACTATATACCAAGCACTAGGCAAAAGACTAAGAGAAAAAGAATAAATATAATAATAATAAGAATAAAACACAATTTAAAAACAACTAGACAATTTTTTAAAATAAGATAAATTTAAATTGTGAGATAACAGAATTGCTCTTGAGAGGACATTATAGAAGGTCTTTTTCCTTATCAAAAAATTATTGTAATGATTAAAATGCCCTTGTAATGGGATAATTTTTTATAACCTCCTTTTTTTCATTTTTAATGAGATTTTTAACTTTTTTTGGAATAAGATTATAGATTTTTGTGATGCTATATTCTACATTTCTTCGTACATATGTATAGTTGCACCGATCTATCAGCGAATTGGATTGTGTCTGGTGTCATTATTATTGATAAATACATTTTTGCAACATTCCATTTGTTTTATTTTGAATATACTGTGTATGCACCGTTTTTGTAAGACCATAATTCTTTGTAAATCACAAGAGTTTCCCCAAAAGATGATGCCATATTTTATTCTGTATTGAATATAGCCATGGTATGATGAAAGTGCTGCATCCTTGCCTACAGTTTCAGCAATTAACCATAATGCATAACAATAACGAGATATATTCGTAGCAACAAAATCTATATGTGATTTCCAGTCTAGTTTTCTGTCAATATGTATTCCCAAGAAGAGGACACTTTCTATAGAGACGATCTCTTTGTTTTTGTACAATATTTTTACTGGGTCATTTGTTTTATTTCAGAACTATAATAGCTGAGTTTTTGTTACATTTAATAAAAGATCATTTGATGAAAAATACTTTTGCAGTGTATCAATAGTCTTATTCACTTTTCTGAGAAGTAGCTCTTTATTTTCCTCTCTGAAGATCAGTGTGGTATCATCAGCGTATAACACTGTGTGTTCATCCCTGATGTCAGGTATTTCATTTGTATAGAGAAGGTACATCAGTGGCCCATGAATTGATCCTTGTGGCACCCCTCTTTCCACAATTGCACTATCTGACATCGGCAAGTTTCCTTTTTTGTCATGTTCAAAAATATTTTGTTTTCTTTGTGATAAATATGAGAATTAGATTTTGTGCAATCCCTCTGATACCATATTTTTCCAATTTATAACAAAGTATTTTATGATTAACACTGTTTTTTTGTATTTTCTTTAATCCTTTTGTTCAGATAGAATATAATTTTCATCTAGAAAATTTATGAGTCTATTATTGATTATTTTTTTCAAATATTTTACTTACATTTGATAGTAGTGAGATGGATCGGTAGTTTGCCTCCATAAATTCGAAAAGGTTTATATTAAAGTCGTACTACATATTGGTTCATTATAAACGAAAGTTCGCAATAAGCGGATTCGTTATAGGAAGACATTACTGTTTTAGGAATCAAGGGTGGTCTCTCAATATATTTCATTCAGAGCAGAAATAACTTATTTTTATGTGGTGTTTTATTCTGGTCCATCCTATCAAATTAATGCAAACGAGAAGTGATGCTTCAAATTAGATCGGCAGTCACTAAGATATTTTTAAATGATCCCCTATTTTTTATTGTTCATGTAATATACATAGTATATAAGACTTAACAAAAGTTATGAAATTATTTAAAAAAAATCTTTTTTTTTGTGTGTAGAAGTAACAAAGGTTCAGCAGATAGGCAAAGCTCCGCTGAAGGACAGCAAATATGTGGATATCTATAGAGAGAAACCCATAAAAGTTACCGTGAAGGTGTTGGTACCCGTAAAGGAACACCCAAAGGTAATATTTCCCCAATCTCATACGCCTCTATATTGATTCTCATTTTACTGTACTTAGTTCAACTTTGTGGGAAAACTTCTGGGACCAAAAGGCAATTCCATGAAACGCCTTCAAGAAGAGACCATGTGCAAGATGGCTGTACTTGGAAGGGGATCAATGAAGGATCGTCAGAAGGAAGACGAGTTGAGACATTCTCTGGACCCAAAATACAGGTAAATTAACAATAGAAAGAACTAAATAATAATAATCAAGTAATCCAGTGTCTCTCAATTTGAGTTGGCTATTAATAATTGTCACCGAGTGTCATCATTAATTTTTTGTTCCTTGCCAGTCATTTAGTGGACGATCTTCACGTAGAGATTTCTGCATTGGGACCACCAGCTGAGGCTCACGCTCGTGTAGCTTTTGCTTTAGCAGAAGTGAGAAAATATCTCATTCCTGACAACAATGACAACATAAGACAGGAGCAAATGAGAGAGATGGAGGTAATGACTGTGGATGGCGGCCATGGCCATGGAGGTGAAAGAGAAATGAGGCCACGCAGACCTCCCCCACCCATGCAGAGATGTGAGTATTTTTTTTTTGTAGATAGAATGGGAAACTTGCTGATTTTAATCTGTTATACTGAGTGTATAAGAAGTTTGGTGGGCCACGAAGAATCATATTTAACTATACGGGTCGACACTAGTTCTCTCTAAGGTCTCAATCTGCCTACTCCTTCGAGAGAACTGAGGATTTGAGGGTAGTTGTGTAATTTTTATCCCGCGTGAAGTCAATGCGAGCAGGGTTTGGTTCAGAGGGGGGGGGGGGAGATTAGAGGTTTCCAGATATTGGGTAGGCGGCGCCCATCATCCTGCTTATCTAGGCAATTTGGGCTTTTTCTATCTGAACAGTTTCTCGAATGATTTGCTTGTAGTGTTTTCTCCGAAGCAATGGTTTTAGTGCGCTCGAAATGTATTCTGACCTGTTTCTTCGCGATGTTTTTATTCGGCATTCTTTAAAATGGCTCCAAAATGGGAGCTGAAACTTCAAAATTATCGAATGTCCAGGTGTGGTTCAATATATATATATGGTGTGACCCATTTAAAATGGAACCACCCCTGTAGAATACGCATTTTTCAATCAATCTCAAAAAAAAAATTACAATATTAAGCATCAAAAACTGTATTTTGACACAAATTTTCATAACTTTAGTTTCATTTCCAAGGCACTCTATGGTTTTTTTTTCTTTGTCAAAAACGTCAAAAGTTTATCAGGCAATTTTAAATAAAAACCATCAAAATTTCATAAAAATATATTGGTTAACAACAAGTTCAACAATTTAATTTTGGAAACAAATATTTGATTATAATTTTTATTTAGATTATAGACATATTAAAAATTTGGCAACACTGCCGATACAAAGTAGATCACCAGTGAACTTGTACAGTGAAAATCAGAAGTCAATAGCTCATTCTGCTCTACAGTTATAACTCCTGAAAGTATGGTAATGTGAGCGATTTGAGGTTGAAGCGATTTTGTAATAAAAGTCTGACTACGCCACTGGATTTGTGCCAAAATTACACCTCAACAAATAAGAAATAGTGTAAAAAATATTCGGAAGAGATACGATAAATGTGTCGAACTAAATGGAGGTTTGGTAGAAGCCACAAAAATTCAAATATTTAATTTTATAGTAATGTTTATTTTAGTTTTAGTTTGGTTAATGATGTTTTATTGTTGAATAAATACTTTAAAACTTGTTTCTGTTCATTTCGTTTTTATCGGCTATGGAAGAATGTACTACTGTATAACTTGAAAATGAATTTCAAATTTTCTGTTCTTTTCGAATACACTTATAACCTACACTTAATTAAATGATTCTAAGGGAATATAATTTACAAATCCAGTGGCCAAGTCAGATTTTTATTACAAAATCGCTTCCACCACAAATCGCTCACATTACCATTCTTATAACTGTAGAACGGAATGAGCTATTGACTTCGGATTTTCACTGTACTTTGTATCGACGGTGTTGCCAGATTTTAAATATGTCTATAATCTAAATAAAAATTATAATCAAATACTTTGTTTCCAAAATTGAAGTTGTTGTAACTTCGTTGTTAACCAATATTTTTTTATGAAGTTTTGACTACGAATCCAGTGTAGTCAAACTTGAAAACAAAAATTGCCTAATGAACTTTTGCCGTTTTTGACAAAGAAAAAAACCATAGTCTGCCTTGAAAATAAAACTGAAGTTATGAAAATTTGTGTCAAGATACAGTTTTCAATACTTAATATTAAAAAAAATTTTTTTTGAGATTTATTGAAAAATGCGTATTGTACAGTGGTGGTTCCATTTTAAATGGGTCACACTGTATATACATATAAAATTTATACTAATTTAAACCATTAATAATCTTCAGTTCTATAATTCAATTTTATATGAACTATTTTTTTGCCTATTCCCTTTTTTTAGCACACAAATTATTTTGGAATTATATGTAATTCTTAATGAATTTGAAATTAATAGAATACAATGATCAATTAAAAAAAACATGAACCTACCTCTGGTATTAGATATTTTATCTGTACCTGCTAACTTTCTTCATTCACCAGCGAATCAACGGTAAAAAATATATATTGATAATAACCCACGCTTAAACGTAAATTGATTTCCTGATACCTGCTAACTGTTTCATTCATCAGCTAAGGCCCAAACAAGGAATAAAATTAACATTCCAGGATTTATAGAGATTCAACATATCACAACATGACAAATTGATTCCCAACCATATTTTGTTGCCTATTGTTGAAGAAAAAGGCAGAATCATTATTGTAGTGAAGGAAGCCAATTTTATATATGCAAGAACAACAAAGTACTCAGCAAGTTTCCCACTTGTTTTTTTTTTTTATAGAAATAATTTAGCTAGGAAAAGTTTTGTACAAAAAACTTTTTTCCTTGCATGTTTTTGGGGGGCCCATTATCTTTCACAACTTCTTTGAAGGAACATTGACTTCTGTGGGCTATAAATAATATATAAATTGTAATTGAGTACACCAATAAAGTCCTAAAGAAATACCGTACCGTAAACAAGGAGCTATATAGGAATGTTGTGGAAGTAAAAATCCCCAAAAATATACCAAGAAACATTGTCCCGTCAAACAATATGCCTTCAAAGCAAAATTATCCAATTATTATTATTACGTTGAAAAATGATAAGGTGGCATGATTCCTGAAATGGATATCCATTTAGTAGTTGTAGTGGATGCAGCTTTTTTTTCTTTTGATGTTTTGATGTCAGTCCATAGTCAAGCATATTAGCTGTGAAGTTGTCGAAACCCTTTTCTTGTACCAAGAGTCTAAAGGCATATGCAAATAGAATTGTATGAAAATTATATTTGGGGCCTCGGTGTGCATTGTAATTCACCTGGCCATGCGACGTATTCTACTATTTTCTCAATAATGAAGAAAAAATATTAAAATTAGACAGCGCCACTCGAATTCGATTCTTACACGTTGAGTGTATCTCATCGGAACTCGCGTTATAATGCTAAATAAATGGGTAGGCGATCAAGCGACCAACTTTTATGAGCCAGATCGAGATTTATTAATTAGGGTGGTTTTTATGGGTATCAAAGTGAAAAAGAAATATAAAGAAACAAGAAACGTATTTATTTATTTATTCAGATAAAAATATTACATTGCTATATAGTAGTCAATACAATAGATAGATAGATAGATAGATAATTTATTCATCATTAAAGCTTTATAAATGTGTAAATATAAAACTTATCAGACTAGTCAGTTCAACACACATACATACATAAAAAAATTACAGTAATAACTGGTAATAAAAAACAAACATTTGTTGGTGTTCCCAAACAAGACATTCACTTGTAAAAAAAAAATAAGACTTATGACTGAGAAGTTAGGAATTCATCCATAGAATAAAAAGCATTGGTACATAGGTGATCAAATAATTTTGACTCGTAGTTTTGAAGCTTTCAATTTCACCGAATAGAGTCAACGTGTAATCAAAACAGTTGATACCTTGATCATTATATGAATTTTGCCCAATTTTTAAATGGGAGAATGGTGGATTGAAGTGCTATTAGCTATTACAAAGCATTATGAATACAATAGGTTGAAGCAATACAAATATAATAGGCTAACATATTTGGGCCTTGGTAGCATTAGCATGGCTTTTCTCATAATCGCCCATTTTCATTAGATAATATGACTTCTTCACTCGAAATACTGCATCAACTGAGCTTGAAATCGGCACCCGCCAGAAACCAGGTGTTTGCGTGCCATAACAACATACATTTATTATTTTAGCCGTTTTGCTATACATTCCAATAATACAAATCAATTATAATACTACTGATAATAATTAGAAAGAAAAAAAGTTCAAATGTTTTTTTTCCCCCTACACTCTAAGTAAGTACACACTTGTATTGTGTAGAGAGAAAAAACAAAAAAAAACAAAACAGCATAACATGAAAACCGACAATTTAGTCAGAAATAGGAAGAAGGAACGGAACAGTATAAACAATATAAAAATGGAGGGTTAATAGGAACAGAGTAAAACATACTACAATTGGCAGTAATTGTGTGAATCAAAACCATAACCACAACAATAAATTGTTTCTAGCCAATCAGATGACCACAACGCCTACTGCATTATGTGACATTACATTGGTTCCATGCCGACTCAATAATTCAATTCTATTCAGACTGCGTGAGATCAATGTGATGCCGCAAATTAAATCATTCAAACAAAAAACAATTTAAATTCAACACTTATAATATAGATAAATATAAAAAGTCCTATTTGAATAAAAGTGACAAAAAAGGTAAAAAAATAAAATGCCGGTCAAGTGATTTTTTTGTCTCTACTCCAAAAATTCAAAGTTGAAAGTAACCCCCGACAAAGAAAACGCCCTACAATTTAATTCACATGGTGAAATAGTACATAAAAAGTTCCGACGATCAAGTTTTCTGAAATATCTTCAAATTGAGTTAAATGTAATGTACAATTAGTGTTCTTCGTTTCTACAGACATAATTGTATTTAACGAATGTCTAAATTATTGAAATCTTCATGACATCCAGAATTTCCATACAAAACTTTTACATTATTTGAAACAAACGAGGTATGCAAGATATGACGCCTCCCCAATTCTCGGTTCTAAATAAATAAATGTATAAATAATCAAAATACCGCGCCCCCAAATAATCGCTTTAATGGATACAGTGATGCCACCAAATTTTTTGCCTTGAAAATTGACACTTTTTGGCACATTCCTAGTTACCCCACTCGGTCCATTCTGAAAAGACTTCTTTGATTCTGCTCTTTGATATTCCGAAGAAGGGCTCTTCTCATAGTGCCTTCTTTTGCCAGGAGGGGAAAGTTTTTAAAAATTCAATACTAAAGGGGGTCAAATGGGGATTGAAATTTTGTATATGAATACCTTTAGTTTTTAAGTTAGGGTCATAAAAATTTGTATTTGAGATCATTGTTACAAATAAAGAAAAATGTGTTTCAGTGTTTTTGTAAATTCAACCCCTAAAGGGGTTATAAATAGGGATTGGAAGTTTGTATGGTGGTTCCATTAGTTTTTAAGTTATTGTCATAAACATTTGTATCTGAATTCTTTGTTACAAATAAAGAAATATGTGTTTCAGTGTTTTTAGAAATTCAACCCTGAAGGAGTGACATGGGGGTTGAAAGTTTGTGTGAATACTGACCACGTGTTCCCATATACTTATATATTTATTTTTCAAATTAACCATTTTGACGTTTTTCCTTTTTGTTTATAAAACCTTTGACCTATTCAATATCATGTGAATGATCTATTGGACCAATAAAGATTATTTTTTGTCAAATACAAATATAGGAATTTGCCTATGTTAAAACGGAAATGCAAAAAAAAAAGGCACAAAAGTTCGCATTTAGATATTTTACTAGTGTGCACTACTTTGTCCTTAGTATGAGATTTTTATAGGTGTCTTAAATTCGAAAACTATATAGTTTATTTGAAAAAAGTGTCAGTACTCTTAAGGTCTTACATTTGATGGCGGCAACACCTTCATTACTATATATGTTCAGGATACGCGGATGATATGCTTGTCCATGGACTGTACGTTGGTTGTATTTTTGTTTTGTTTTGGAACTTGTAATCGTACGAACAACAAAACATCAAAAACCCTTTCAGCTGCCATCCCGCGACCCCCGCCGGTGATGCGTACGGCGACGCGTGCCCCCGTCGTCACTCCCAGGGTAATGCCCGCCAAAACTAAAATAATGTCTATTCTCGATCGCGCCCGCGTAGCCATGGAAGAGAGCTACGGATACGAAGAGGAGACCTATGAGCAGCCAGCGCCTTCGTACGAGTACTCTCACTCCCACTCGAGGCCATATTCGTCCAACCAATACGAGCCTGAGTACGAGGAGGAATACTACAGGCCGAACAATTCTGGTTACGGTAAGTTTTTTTAGACTGATTTCGTTTCTTTCACTGGGTAAGGTTTGCTTTAGTTTGTTTGAAGTGGGCGACTGCTTTTTAGATCAATTAATCTCATTGTATTGCATAATATACCAACTGGTTAAAATGTACAGTGTTTCACTTTTCATTAATTAGAACCTGCTTAATGAGTGGAAATCTGGGTACTGAGTAGATTCAAAATGTGTTAAAAATAATGGCATTTAAAAAATATATATGCAGTACATTAACTTCAACAAATAAACAGAAATCGTAAATTGTGGAAATAAAAAATGTTGGTAAACGTTTTAATTATCAAGTATCAATAAAACTTTAAAAGACCACAATTTCTGCTAAAGTTGGCAAAGTGCTTCCATACAGGAATGGACCATGCAAAATTCAATACAAAGCAAATTATTTATTTGAATAGGAAATCTGTACCGGGTGTCTCAGTATACCTGTTCCAATGACTTATCTCGGCCATTTCGAAAAATAAAAATTTGAAAATTTCATGATCTCCAATTCGTTCAAGGAACGTTCAACTGATAAAAACAAAAATTGAAAGTCACTTCCGGTTTGACCGGAAGTGACTGACTTTTTTATTTCAAATAGCACCCTGTATATTTTTTGCAATTTTTTATTTCTATTCAAAATTATCTTTCCAACGATGTATCACACTTTGTATTTTACAATTTGATTTGATGGAGAAAACGTCAATTGAAATTTCAAATTGAAAGAATTGTAGTAGGCTATGATATTTTGTGTAATCTTCGCCCGTAGCATTTTTTTCTTTTAAAGACAGTACGCTTTCTATGAAATGATCCACTTGTTGCCAAATTCGAAGCCAAGCGTGTGAAATATATAGCGCTTGGCATTCGTCTATCAGGGTATTTCTCTCTGTATGCACGTAGGGGCAGCCCGACGATTATTTTCGCATTTTCCATAAATCAGTATCATATCCAATTTCTCTTGATTAGTGAAGTTATCATCATTTTCACGGTTATTCGTTTTTGAATGTTGGTAGTTTCTCTGACACGCACACAACTGTTGAGAATTATTAACTGTCAAATTGATTTTTTGAAAATATGAACAGGATGTTCATAAAATCAGATGTGGAATCATCTGAGACTGAAAGATAAACTTTAGTCACTATCTTCCATCGTCAAGATAACCTCTTGTGGGGTATTCATGTTGAAAAGGGATACATTCTCTATTGAAAAGAAAGAATTTTCTGTTTTTTTTTTTTGCCGGGGAAGTAGTTTTTCTGTTATAATTCACAAAAAATAACTTTTATTTTTATCGTGGATTTTTTAATTCACAGATAATTATTTCTATTCAATTGAGGATGTTTCCCTTTTTAACTGTCAAACAACAAATGTATTCAAATGTTTCCATGGCACACTAAGGTTTTCATTTAAGAATTATTAATTCTTCCAGTTCTACCACAATTCTAATAATTTGAAATTTGACATTCTCTTCATTATCTCGAATGCAAAATTGTTCATGAATTATCAATTATTATCGAATTCAAAATCAAGATTACACAAAATATCATAGCCTGCTGCAATTCTTTCAATTTGAAATTTCAATTGATGTTTTTTCCATCAAATCCAATGTAAAATAAAAAGTGTTGGAAAGATAATTTTGAGTAGAAATAAAAAATTGCAAAAAATATGCAGGGTGCTATTTGAAATAAAAAAATTAGTCACTTTCGGTCAAACCGGAAGTGACTTTCAATTTTTGTTTTTCTCAGTTGAAGGTTCCTTGAACGAATTGGAGATAATGAAATTTTCAAATTTGTATCTTTCGAAATGGCTGAGATAATTCATTTAAATGATCCGATCCGAAATGGTTGCTTATATAACTGTACAAATTCCAGAAAAATCCGTTCACGAATGCAGAAGTTTCAGGGGTGGCCCGATATCCTATGTCACCCAGTATAGACAAAAAGCTCTTGAAAATATCCATGCAATGATGCAATAAAATATAGGGTGTTTCATTTAAAAAAGTCCAGTTATTGTAATTTGTCATTTTTAAAAAATCTTAGTAGGCGTTAAAACATCGACTTTGAGTTCACCTTCATCTCGAAACATGCGCTAAAGCCTAAGGAATCGACTGAATAAATGTTGGTTAAGTTATCTTGAACTATTCTGAAGTTATGAATTTTTCTGTCATAATTGACATAATCAAAAACTGTTGCAAATAATTCTAAGAAACCTGGGTGCGTTATATTGACAATTTAGTGGTGAATGGGGAGTTGTCTTTTAAAAAAAAAACAACTCAGTTGTGTATCTTATTCTGGGACATCCTGTATATAAATAGAAATATTCTTAGAATGTGTCCCTATTGTTTAAAAAAAATCAAGTTGTAGCTTGGATAGAAGAAAAATTATGGAGCTTGCACGCACTTCTGGATCACTCTGTATATCTTGATTAGAATGTTAGTTGACCACAGTTTATTTTTATTTGCCACACATAACTCATTAGTCTCTTTCTTTCTAGTATACAAAAGAAGTCAAATTTGTGAAAAACGAAAAAATCTTATTTATTTATTGTTTGTTATATTTTCTCAAAATCGACATTTGGGGGCAGTGCTAACATGGTGGACATTTGATTCCAAATTGAAGGGTACGCAGATAAGTTTTTTCATTTATTATATGATCCAAAGCTAAAAAATATGTATAAATTTTTTCATAAGACATTAATTATATACTTAAATAGGGGTTCTAAAAATATTTGATTTTGTTGTGAAGGTGTTTCTGAGGAATCTGATTTTTATTTTTTTATTCCCACATTAATGAAAGAAAATACACCACCACAACAGACACATTTTAAGTATCTACTCATTACCTCATTTTGAACCCCTTATGAAATAAAATACTTGAAAAGTGAAAGATAATGTGTATGGAAAACCAAAAAGTGCAGAACATCTGTTAATTGCCAACATATTCAGCACATGTTTTCTTATTCATGTTGGACATGTATATTATGTAGTTTGGTGATTTCAAAATTAAATACCACAAAATGAAGCTTATTAAAAGAACTCCTAATTCACCATAACTCTTATTTTTTTATAAATCAGACTCGACAATCCTAGATGAAACGCAACTAAACGAAACCCTCACCAATAAACTCAATTCTTTTGTTGCCGTAATATTAATGATCAGTAACAATATCGCTTTGATAAACCCAGTAAAATGTATATATTATCAAATTTTGTCCTGTCTGTTTATAATTTTATTTAGATTTGTGGTGGGCCACAGTGATGGAAACATTTCTTTTTAAGATTTACTCCATGGGTGCTTAATTTTTTATTTGCTTTTCACTTCGGTCCGTCCATATAACCGACCCGAAAGTTAATAGAAATTGTAAAAAATATTTTTAATGGTGTTAATAATGATAGAGCAAATTAAAGTAAATTACTTATTGTATAGTGATCCTAAATGATGGGGGGAATACAATTGAATGGCACACTCATTAAATTACAAACTCCAATGGAGCTCATTAAGTTATTCTATATCATTTGGGATTTCATTATGCATTAAATAATCGACTAAATCTATTACTCCTTTAATTTAATCGAATAAATTTTTTTAAATGCACAGAACCAACACCATCTCGTAATTGGAAGACTCCTTATAAAGCTGGACCACCTTCTACGCCTCGTCATATGGAGAGTTCTCGTTATAGAGCTTCCCCATACTCACGTCCCCAAAAATAATTTTCTGAAAAATTCCACCAATTCAAGATTTTGTACTTTAAATTTGTGTTTTAGTTTTCTGTTTCTAGTAGAGTGTTTTTATCTATTGACATAATAAATTATTGATTTTTCACATTATGAATATATAAGATTTGCTAATAAATCAATTGAGTTCTGAGTAATGAATGGAAATACACTCTACTAAAAAGGAATTTAAATTTGACATTAATTCATGTCTTACTGTAGTTCTCATATAATTATTGTATTAAAATAATTTTCAAAGTAATTTCCAATATAAAAAAAATGTAACATTTTGCTGTTGCAGAAGCTAAATCAGTTAAAGTATTTAAAAAAATACTCAGTAATTTGTATTACAATTAAACGTTGTAAAAGTTTTGAAATTATTAAATTAAGAACTTTGGAATTGAAAATTTCTTAACAATTGTTTTGAAAATTGTCATTTTAACTAAAGTAAATATTTAATAAATAATATCTGCAATTGGAGTTTGCTTTGACATGTTTTTCCAGCTTCGTTTTAAATGACGTGTTTATTGATAAATGTTTAAAAATAGTCATAATGAATGTGAAGTGAGTTATTCTATATTGATCTAATTAAAGGATGACTTGAGGTGTGCATAATTTCATTTTTGAAGCTTCATTAAATCAACAAGCACCAATAGAATAACTCTTAATATTCCATAATAATGTTCAAATAACTGAGTTTTAAAATATGTAGCATGTAGAAGTCTCAATAAAGTGTGGATTCAGTCAGTTATTTTAATTACATTGATTAATTCCTGATAAAACGACAAGAGTGGTTAAAAAAAGGTAAAGTATATTAATAAATTTATCTAAACTGAAATTGTTTTGAAGTAATCTCTTTAAAATCCCGTGTTCAAAGAGTGTTGAATGACTTTCATAAATTCGGAAGCCATATTCTCACCAATTGGTTTTTAGTTTTTGGATGCTTTCAAGGTATTGCATGGTGCTTGCTTTTTCTAGATTCAAAAGTTTGTCAGTAATTTTTTATCATTCATTTCAATTATCGAATGTGAGCCTTTGCATTAAATAAAAATTGCTTCACAAACATTGTTAAAATAACCCTATTTTGCCTTATCTTCTCATTTAATTTTAACTGATGATAAATTGTTCAATTTCTACATTTTTGTTTCATAATAATTAATAAAAATTATTTTCATGATTGATTTTTTCAAGTCACTTTGGTATGGTTGCTCTTCGAATACATATTACTTCCAAATGTTTTATATTAACTAAAATTCTTACTCTTTCAGGGTGACATACCAGCGCACAACAATACTGTGATTTTCATCTGTGATAAATAGATTGTTTTAATTTAGTTTCTATATTTTCAATGTCCTGCTACTCCACAATTCCTTCATTAACAAGTATGAACAATAAACAAGGGCTACCTATCCAAAAACGAAGTTTGTGATTTTGAACCAACCCTTGGACTTTTCATGGCATACGACAAAAATATATCTGTATTGCATGCAAAATTTAAGAGCAAAGGTGAAAGCCGTAAGTCAAAAAAAGTCTGAAATATACAAATCACGTTGAAAGGGAAACATTCTCAATTGAATAATGACTGGAAATATTTTTCTGAAAATTGAAAAATCTACGACAATAATGAAGTTATTTTTTTACACGCTTTATATTACCTTCAGTTGTATGTTGGTTTGTCCTTTGTGCGCGATTTTGACCCACTTCCAGACGTCCGAATGATGTGAAATTTGGCAGGTGTACATAATTCCGGTGACAGTGCATTAAGAAATTTTTGTGTGAAAAAAACCAAAATGGCTGCTCTAATATGGCGTACGAGTTTTGTGATTATGGTCCGATTCGCTTCAAAATTGGTATCTGAGGGTTTTCGTGGTCGTAGATTATGATTGAAAAATTCAAGATGGCGGACCAGTTTTGTGATTATGGTCTGATTCTATTCAAAATTGGTATGTGGGGGTTTTTGGGTCGAATATTATGATTCTTTTGTAAAAATTGAAAAATTCAAGATGTTGGCTTTAAAATGGCGGCCGAGTTTTGTGATTTTGGTCGGATTCTATTCAAAATTGGTATGTGGGGGTTTTTGGGGTCGGAGATTATGATTATTTTGTCAAAATTAAAGGATTCAAGATGGCGGCTCCAAAATGGCCGCGAGTTTTGTGATTATGGTACGATTCTATTCAAAATTGGTATGTGGGGGTTTTTTTGGTCGAATATTATGATTCTTTTGTAAAAATTGAAAATTTCAAGATGGCGGATTTAAAATGGCGGCCGAGTTTTGTGATTATGGTCGGATTCTATTCAAAATTGGTATATGGGGGTTTTTGGGGTCGGAGATTATGATTATTTTGTCATAATAGAAGGATTCAAGATGGCGGCTCCAAAATGGCCGGGAGTTTTGTGATTATGGTCCGATTCTATTCAATATTGGAGAATAATAGTTAAAAAAAAATTATAATGATAATAATAGTTTGAAAAACTAAAAACACGCTTTAATAGAAAACTAAAAAGTTGAAAATAAATAATGGTTTTAAAAAACACGCTTTTATAGAAAACCAGACTAAAAAATAGAAAATAAGAAAAAAACTTAATTTATTTAAAAAAAAGCGTGGGGTGCATGGTATCAATAATTATATAGTACATTACACACCTAGGGCAGTAAAGTAAGAAATGTCTCAGATCACAGGTAATTGTTGGCCGAGGCGATACCATGCACCCCACGCTTTTTTTAAATAAAATTAATTTTTTTCTTATTTTTTATTTTTTTAGTCTGGTTTTCTATAAAAGCGTGTTTTTAGTTTTTTTAAACTATTATTTATTTGTAGTATCTAACAGGAAATAACTATTTCCCCGTTAAAAGCCCCGCCGGATATTGAACTACATCTGATAGATATTGTGGAAGGACCCCATCTCAGAAGTATTTTTTTTTCATTCAGATAGTTATTTGATTTTCTATTCCAGTCTTAATTGAGAACTCACATAGACGAATGAGGCAAAGAAGAATGTCTTCTAAGTACTCACCAGAAATCATTCGTAACATTGATGCAAGAATGGCATAGCATTCACTAGGTCCTCAATGCATTTTTGTAGATGAAAATCTATTTCACGGTTCCACGATCATCAGGAAGAATTGGGAAACATTTTTTTCTAGAAGCAATTTTATTATTTCTTGACATGATTTTTGGGTAACCTTCCTACAACTCATACAATCGAAAGAGAAACACAATACATATAAACAAATTTTACAAATTATTGGAAGAGAAACAAATACACCCACAACACATATCAAACAACAACAAATTTTCTGAAAAAACTGTAATCAATTTGTCATCAAAAAACTTAGACATACACGAAAAACTTGTGTTGGCAAAGGGACTAAACTTTGCAGTTGCACCCAAAATGGTTCCAACCATAGAAATGATCACTGCCATCGAGGCAACAGCCCAACGTTTTCCACCTGAAGTAGCAGGTGATTACAGATCTGACTGCAAAAACGCACTAACACAACCTTATCATCCTAGAAGTAATTTGAACAAATACGAAAGAGATGCATTGAGATCTCTTCGATCAGACAATCAGATCAAAATACTTCCAGCTGATAAAGGTAACGCAACAGTCATCATGAACACTACTGATTATGAGAACAAACTAACACAAATGATCTCAAATACCACATATCACACACTCAATCAAGACACTACCATATCATTAAACAAAGTATACAAAAACTAAACAAAATCCAACCCCATCAATAGAAAGCAAAATATACCAACTTTAGCTAAACACAAAAACATACTCACAAAGCAGAACGCAGAGTCCTAATATCACACCACAGCAAACCCCACATTTTTATGGGTTACCAAAAATACACAAACCATCTCATCCTCTAGCCTCTATTGTTAGTTCCATTGATCTCCTTCACAAAACTCGCTAGATACCTACTCAACATTCTGAAACCACTATCTGAAATGGAAATAGTTTTATAAAGAATACCCCTCACTTTCTTGAGAAATTGAATGAATTACAAATTCAAGATGGAGATCTTCTAGTTAGTTTTGATGTCGAAAGTTTGTTTACTAATGTCCCAATTGATAAAACTCTAGAAATAGTGAAAGAAAGATTAGAAAATGACACATCACTGAGGACAAGAACAAAACTGGATGTCAGTGCCATCATAGAATTACTCAAACTATGCACAGAAAAACATATTTCCAATTCAAGAACGAATTTTATCAACAAGAGTTTGGTATGGCGATGGGTTCTCCTTTGTCACCGATTTTAAGTAACATATTTATGGAATATTTTGAAGAATCTTTCGTTGGAACATTCCACAATGGTCCAAAAATATGGTGGAGATACGTGGATGATGTTTTCGCTATCTGGAATCGGAGTGAAGAAGAATTAAACATTTTCTTGATCATATAAACGGTCAAGAACCGACGATCAAATTCACATTAGAATCAGAACAAAACAACCAACTTCCGTTTTAGATGTCATGATCCAAAATCATCATCCCGAATCAAACATCTGTACAACAAAGAAGACGATACCAATCGAATCTACACTATTACTCAAACCATCATGCCAATGTGAAAAAGGCATAGTTAAATGTCTCTATAATCGAGCCCAAACGGTTTGCAATTCCAATCAGAATCTACAGGAAGAAATAAACCTCATAAAATCTGTTCTCAAGGAAAATGCATATCCAGATCAGTTTGTGGAAAAACAATCACTGACATTGAAAACAAAACCCATCAAACAACCAATTAACACAACCAACAGGAGTACTCCCACCACCTACACATTTCACAACCAACATAATACCTTATGTCCCCGGATTATCTGAAAAGATCAAACGAATTGATATAGGTATGATGTGAGAACATCATTTAGAACAACAAACACACTGAGATCTATACTAACAAAACAAAACCAAAAACGCAGAAGAAAGTACCAAAATTGTGTTTACAACATACCTTGTTCTTGTGGTGATAGTTATATAGGATCAAGACCATTGGAAGTGCCAAAGTGAACATCAGAGTTACATCAGAAATCGACAAGTAACTGGATCAAAATTGCAGAACATATCCTCACATCCAATGGCGATCATATCATTGAATGGAATAGGACAAAAATCTTGATGAAAGAACCACATCAAGAGAGGAGAAAATTGAAAGAAACGGCCTGTATTCTTCTTTCCAATAACAACTGCTTTTCAACAAATTCTGTTGAAATGGATCATACATGGTTACCTCTACTCAGAGAGGAAGTGAGATATGGTAGAATGCTAATAAACTGATCCAACAACACCCCATATATCAAATGAGCAATACGTCAATCTCAAACTTTTTTGGCAGATCTCAATTGACATCCGCAGTTGAAAAGCAAAAAGACTCTGCGAGCAAAAATCCAAATTATAAAACAATTAAAGGAGATTTAGAAGATTTTGAGAACGGGGCAGATATAGTCCCAAACGCCAAGCAAAAACTATATAGAGAAGTATCTTTGAATTTTTTAAAAATTTTTTGATAGGCAAATCCAGAAAACGGCAAGTTATTGACAAATTGAATCATTTTTCCATAGGAAATATAATTTGGTGAACGCAATAACTTATCGGGGTGAACTAATCAGTTTGCCCTTTCTACACTTGTATAGATTTTCCTGATTATATTTTCATTTTCAGACTGTGGAAGGTTACCCAAAAATCATGTCAAGAAACGTTGTTCCTCCACAAAAAACCACATTCATTCAATACTTACAATTTTATTATGCTATGATGAAAAAGTGTTACAAACATTTCTTTTGTTTTCTGTTTGATATTACAAAAAATAACTTCATTATTGTCGAAGATTTTTAAATTTTCTGAAAAATATTTTTATTCAATTGTGTAATAAACATACGCCATAAGAACAATAAAAAACAATGTTGACCAGAACACATTATAGACAGTCTATTATGCCAATTTATATTCAAGAATGTAATTTGGTATAGCAACATGGGGAGGGGGCACCGAACTGAGCTTTATATGTCAGAAAAAAGTGATGAGCATAATTTATGATCTGAAGATAGACGGCTCAAGTAGAGGAACATTCAAAAGTAATAATATGTTGACTAGCAGTTATACATATACGAGAACATTCAGTTTTTCGTGACACATGAAAGTTACTTCAACAGTTCCAAAGCTATCCATGAACAAACACCAGATCGAAATCCATTGTACGACGGCGTGTTGGCGCCATCCTACCGATATATTTTTTTATTAAAATCTCAAAATTTTGACTTATTCTCAAAACTTCGACTTTTATTCTCAAAATCTTGAGATTTTTTCACGGAATTTCGACTTTTTTTCCCAAAATTTTGAGATTTTTTCTGAAATTTTGACTTTTTTCCCTTAACATTTTGACTTTTTTCTCAACATTTTGACTTTTTTTTTTTTCTCAAAATATTGACTTTTTCCTTCTCAAAATTTTGACTTTTTTCTCAAAATTTCGACTTTTTTTCTCAAACTTTTGACTTTTTTTCTAAAATTTTGACTTTTTTTCTTAATTTCGACTTTTTTTCTCAAAATTTCGACTTTTTTTCTCAAAATTTTTACTTTTTTTTTCAAATTTTGACTTTTTTCCCAACATTTTGGGATTTTTTTCTCAAAATTTTGACTTTTATTCTCAAAATTTTGAGTTTTTTATTCTCAAAATTTTGAGATGGCGCCAATACGCCGCTGTACAACGCTATGAAGTTTCATAAGAAAAAAATATACAGAGTACGAAAACATTGTTAGGCTCGACGGGGAATTACCTGTGTGCCATGGAGCCTTACTCATCAGTGATTTTCTTTCTCCACTTTAAATTGCAGCATATACATTTAAATGTGAACTTATACAATTATTTTGTGATTTTATAAAATTGCCGATTTAATGTTTATTTTTAAGTTTTCTATGACATAAGTGCTAAGGGATTTTATTGAAGATAAAACAAATTCAAGTTTTGTCGTTCATCACTGAAATGCATTTTGCTGAGGTTTATATCACATTTAGAACAACTGTGAAGAACTCAACCTTCTAGAGAGTATATATTTACTGAATGACCCTGTTTATTCGAATAATTTGTCATTGTGTAATTCATTTTGCTGTGGGTTTACCTGATTTCCTGAATATTTCTAACAGATAGTCAGGTAATATTTCGAATTATTTCTCTGTTCCTTTGTTCAAGATAACCATCTCTGGTATTTTTGATTCACCGCCTTATATTTTTAGGACATGTTTTTGTAAGCATGGTGATATGAAAATGATGGTCCTTGAAGGCAACTTCGGCATTTTACAAATTTTTGTTAATCAATAAATGAAGAATACTTTAGATTTTTTACATATTTGCAGACGGCTCAATATGGATATTATTTTCTTAAAACATTTCAGTACAAAAGCTGTCAAGTGCGAGTTTGACTCTCGTGCAGAGATTTCAGTAGACTATAAGTTTGTAAAATTAATTTCTAAGAATATCATAATTATCCTGTAACTTAAAGTAAGGCGCTATTTTCTCTGATTCCTTTAAAATTCTAGGTCCAGTAATTTCAGAGATTAGGGGGGGGATATGAATATGATATTTGAAACTATGAAAAAATATGTTTTTGCTCATCATAACAAGCTCTTTTTAATGACTCACAATATATAAAATAAAACATTTACGAGTACTCAATTTTTCCCCTCTTTAATTTTTATATGAATATTTTAAGGTACAAAATATGTGGGTGAATAGGATATATCGCAAGTTTCTTCGTGACATGGTTTCTGAGAAAATCTGCTGTTAGTGATCTTATGAGAGTTCAATTTTATTCATTTTGAGGTGTGAAACTCTGAAAATGAAGATAGGTTTTCATCACTTATACGAAGGCATAGAAAAGTTACGACCAAATTCAAAACATAAAAGTTATCGAGTGTCATCCATTTTGAACAAATATAATCATTTCCCCTATTCTCTGAATTTGGGAAAGAATTATATTTTATGAAATCAAGAGCTCTTTGTTATGAAGGGTCTGGGAGGTGATAAAAGTTGACTTTCCTGTCTTGATAAAAAAAAATACAATAATTTCTGAATATGTATATCAATAATTATTATAGAAAAATGCCGAATTTTCATAAATTCGCCATATTTACCATATTCATAATAAAGAGCAAAATTTCAGTTTAAAATCGGAAACGATTAATATACACACACACCCCCCCCCTCTACTTGTGACCTGAATGCATTGCATTTTAGCTGAAAATATTATTGGGCAAAATTGAAATTTGCAAATGGTAGATATTTTGTTCATGGTTCAATTTTACTAATTACTGCTTTTATAAAGATTTTCATTTTTATATTGCAATATAATATTTTAATTATTTAGGACATACCAATACCTATCTAATTACCCTACACCAAGAGTGTTCATTAATAAAGTAATTTGAATTTATTCAACTTTTTTAGCGATGGTATTAGTAGTAATTTTGGATGATGAACCGCTCATATCAAATGATTTTATTTTTACAATATTAATAAAGAATTAGTAATAATGCGACCTTGAATTTCCCAACTTTTAGAATTTTATTTAAAACATACTCATCCGATTGTCGCAATTCGGACTAACTACAGAATTTAGATCAGTATCAGCGCTGCCGTTTTGAGAGTAATTACTCCATTTGTAAGCAATTCGAAAGCTCTGGCAGGGGTCGAGAACCATCGATAGTTTGAGCTATCGAAAACAATCGATATTTCTTAGGTACTATCGATAGTATTCGATAGCCCAGCATAAGCGACGTTAGCGCCAAGCTTAACAAAATTCACATTATTAATTGTCACGTCATTAATGTCATTTTTGCGATTAATGAAATGAATTTTATGTTATGATTTTCTAATATGATTGTGAAAGAAAACTTCTTTAATAAATGTTTGATTGATTGATTGATTGAATCATTAGTAATGACATGACTCATTCGATTATTGCGTTTGCATTGTTCGTACTGTTTTTAGTGAAGTTAAAAAGAGTGCGGAAATAAATATAAATTGAAAATTTGATTTGATAGAGAATCGGCGATCAAGATTGAAATCCAAAAATGTTGACATGATGGTTTTTTTGAATAAAAACTTTAAAATCTAGTTTGTTTATGCAAATAATGTGAATTAATACCATTTTCTCTTTACTTTATACTTCATACCTATTTTATGGCCGTGCCGTTGCATCCTGTCAGGCGCATTTATTTCGCCATCCCTTTTCTCATACATAACCTCTTCTCTTAGTTTCCTACACTATCGGAGGACTATCGATAGTGAGACACCGAACTATCGATTATTATCGATGGTGACAACTATCGATAGTTCTCGACCTCTGAGCTCTGGAGTAATGACGAATTGTAAGGATTTTGTAAGCATTTTGCACTAAGGACCAAGGAGTGGGAGAAAAGCGTTAATCTTCTTGACTACTTGTGTTTTTTTCGTGTGGTACATGGCCAGTCATGTAGTGGCACAGAACTCGTTAGTCGTTACTCTTCACGTCTTTGTCTATAGTAGTTTGAGTTCTGTGTTATGTTTGTTTATCGAAATTAAAATTGACATGACATATCTGAAATCCTATCTCAGCCTCAGGCTTCTATGAGTTTTATCATTGTTTAGATTATAGTATAGTTTTATCAACAGATTTCAATGCTACCAACCTAGCACCGAGTAGACAATGGGGAACACGCATGATTTTATTTTAATTTTTCTTTGCCTCAGATCCACAATAATTACATTTTGTGAGAACATTTCTCGTATCCCAAAATTTTGTCGAAATTTCCAAGTTTAAAAGTGCTCCTCAATTCAAACTCGATTTGACCTCCATTTGAATAACTTCCCCCAAACACTTGCACCAGTTGTGGTTGTTTCAGGAATATTGATAGTCGATACTATTTCTTCCAACCCAAACATAAATTCGAGCTCACTTTCAATGTGATATTTGAAAATACTATGATGATAACAATATTGGTACAACATATAAATGAAGGCAGATGAAATTATAGTTGACAGTTCGAAGCAACTAGTGGTAAAAAATAGAACTGTGAAATAACGATGCTTACGTCCACTAGACGCGCTAGGAGTACGTTTTGTAATATGACGACAAAATTGGCATTTTTAATTTCGAATTATGAAAAACATTACACAATTTTTCAATATCTAAGTTTGTTGCTGAGCTCTCTAGGTAGTAGTCTTTATGTGCAAATCAAAATATTCTAGAAAGGGGGCACATGCGTGTTCCCTATTTCTAGTTCAATGGACATTGGTGAATATGTGTTTTTTCTAGTCCAGTTTGGTCTGGTTTCGTTTCAGAAACAGTATCTATCAGAACAAGTCGACCCTCGAAATCATCCATATATACCATAGATTATGTATAAATTAAGTTTGTAAGCATTCCCAAAATTCTGGGAGTAAAACTCCGCATTTTGATAGACGCTAGTCAGCATATTGTATACTTTCAATTGGCAGCACTGATCAGTATGTACTGTCCCTTCGCCACAAAACCAGCCCGAGTTTCTATAAGCCTTTTCGTTACACTTTTTTTTTGTGGGCATGATGCGTCAACTTCCGCCATGTTTATGTTATGGATGTCGCAGCGATACAAAGAGAGTAAACGTTATCTGAATAGGAGATACTAATAAGCTCTAGCCAATCGGAATCTTGTAGCATGAACCCGTCCTAGTGACGTACATGGACATGGGTACTGGTGGTCCAAAGAGAGTAAATGTTATCTGAGTAGGAGACTCTATTCCCCATAAGACAATGGTGACACTAATAGAAAGAGATGAAATATCATTTGTGAGTCATAGTAACGTATATGGACATGTCATGGCCACCATTCTCTATGGACAGTGGCGGACTAGCGCACTCTGGTATCTGAGAGTAACAGGCTCTTGAATGTATATTGGACCACTCTGTAGGTTACGTGGGCCACCTGTTCTCATGTCCATGTACTGATTAATGCTATAAGATTCTGATTGGCTAGAGCTTATTAGTACCTCCTATTCAGATGTTTACTTCTTCGCTGGTGGCCCACGTAACAATACACATTCAAGAGCCTGTAACTCTCAGATACCAGATGGCGCTAGTCCGCCACTGTCCAGAGAGCATGGTGGCCATGACATGTCCATATACGTCACTATGACTCACAAACGATCTTTCATCTCTTTCTATTACTGTCACCATTGTCTTATGGGGAATAGACTCTCCTACTCAGATAACGTTTACTCTCTTTGGCAGCGATACACGTAGTAAAACATTTTCGGAGAATTTATATTTCATTACTGTTCCAAAGCCTAGTCTCGAATATCGTCGAAAACTAATTGAATCAATGAAACCAAAACACCTAAAGAATTGTCCTAAGTGTGCCAAATGTGATTTGGAGTCAAAAGATGTCGACGAGGTGATGGTCGATTCGAACTGATTGATCATGTTAATAAAGAAAAGATACATGTATCATATATTTATTACATTTTGATTATTGCAGCTCATTATTATATTTACTCAATTTGAATGAAAAATCTCAATTACAAAAAATGCAAAATAGAGGGATGAGGATAATTCTTGGATGTAATAAATTAACACCTATAGCTTTAATGCTGGATGCACTGAAATGGTTACCAGTTACGAGCAGATTGTATTATATGACTATGACATTCATCTTCAAGATAACCCAGGGAGGTCAACCTGAGTATTTTAACGAATTTGTTATTTTGAATCGGAACATCCACAATTATGCCACCAGAAATAGGGTAGATTTCCATATAAATAGAACAAATCTGAAAATGGCCATGAATTCTCTGTTCTTTGAAGGTTTAGAATCTTATAATAGACTTTCACAAATGATAAAAAATGCAAGGTCAGTAACAATGTTTAAACACAAACTAATTGAACACATCAGAAATCAACCCAATGTTGTTTAGGAGGAAGACAATATTAGTTCTATATTCATGTAAGATATATATTCATGTGAATTCTCCTTGATTTTGAATTTTAAATACTTTACTGATGTAATTCTTTTATATAAATACTTACATATTAATAGTAGTGTTGGTCTTATGGCCATATAAGGATTGTACAAACTTCAAGTGAATGTACTTTGAATAAGTTAAATGTTTTTACTAGTGTATATTAGGGATTCCTATTTAAATAAACTACTTACTTACCAAAGAGAGTAAACTGAATAGGAGGCACTAATAAGCTCTAGCCAATCAGAATCTTGTAGCATTAACGCATCATAGTGACGTACTTGGACATGAGTACAGGTGGCCCACGTAACATACAGAGTGGTCCAATATACATTCAAGAGCCTGTAACTCTCAGATACCAGAGTGCGGAATGCGCTAGTCCGCCACTGTCCAGAATGAATGGTGGCCATGATATTACCATATACGTCGCTATGACTCACAAATGATCTTTCATCTCTTTCTATCAGTGTCACCATTGTCTTATGGGGAATAGACTCTCCTATAACGTTTACTCTCTTTGCTTACTTACAAGACCCTAGGTAAACAAAGTGAGGTCAAGACAATCAGTCTATCTTTTTTCATTTAGGTGCTTGAAGATCATTGCGCATGCGCAACTTCCGAATTACTCACATGACAAATATTTAAGTTTGGGTAATAATTTTGACTAGAACACCATCAATAAATTTTAATTTCTGAAATGTTATTGGTTATTGATTCATTTTAAACTAAAGCCCCCCACAGACGGTGAGATCTGTATGGATATATGTTGCATGATACCAGTGGCGATACAAATCTCATCGTGTGTGTGGGTTGTATCAGTATCACTGTCGTGAAACGGCGATACCATGTGCTTGTAAATGATGTTTCGCGATTCCGTGTGTGAAGATGACGTTGATACTTGATACAAATCTCACATACTTGTATCGCGACAGGTTGCGATACAGATCTCACCGTCTGTGGGGGCCTCAACAGTTGAAAGAAGAAAGTTTGTTTCACTTCCAGTCAATAGCTAATGCACAATGGGCGAAGACTCGAAATTTTCAATATATTTTTAATGGAAATGTCAGTTTATAATTTTCTTTCTTTTTTTTCAATTTTCTAAAACTTAAAAAAAAAGTCTGCAAAATTCAAATGGCTTCTTTCTAGCGCCATTGCAAAATGGGACGTAATCACCCGATCAACCAATCATACAGTTGACATAAAAAGAATACATGATTGGCTTTCTCTTTATCAGAAATCGTTTTGATGGACCACAATTATTCATAATAACAAGGTTTATATGCAGTGTAAAATCGACAATATATTGTTTTATGACAGATCCACCATCGTCGCTTGACATTGCGAATAGTGTTCTAGAAACTTGACAACAATGCAGTTTAACGTCACAATCAACCCGATTACGCCTATACCAAAGATTATTGTTCTACGAACAAGATCCCTCACAGAACAGTTAGCGCGAAAATGAGATGAAATCCTTGAAATTTTTCTACAATGTTTACATGTCTGTCAAAAATCAGATGACTGCCCGATTTTTCTTGAAGATCTGCTGATTTTTCCAAAGTGATTTCTTCGTAAACGGCCTTTTTGGGATCTTGGAAACTTCCACGAAGGAAGACGAAAAGGTAGGAAAGTGGACTGATGTCTCTAGTCGATGAATTGACTTGAAAATTGAGGGCTTTAGAAAATTTCCCCGATGACATTGTTTCATTAAACTTTCCGATACAAACTATTACCAAGCCATTCACTGCCCATCTCTGCCGGACTATTACCTCTCTAACAACTAACAACCTAAACAAAATCAGAGAGTTTATCGTAGATATCATGGCGAGTAGTTTGCGTCAACACATGTTCACCTCCTACGAGAGATGAAGATGGGTTGCGGAAACTTAGGTGGCTACCTCCAAGTGGTATCGCTGGATAACGGGGTTGACAAGGAAAATCCAGTGGGAATGACCAGAAATGGTCAAAACCTGCGGATCTCTAAGTCAATCTCAAACCAAATGCCACCACAACATGGCTTAATCCAAGGCGTCAAGCGACCCGTGCCGAGGGATGGATGATACCTGAGCCAGTCAGGTATAAAAAAACGGAGCCTCTGGGATACATGGCGACCTCCCAGAGTAATCTGCCTTACACCTGCGCAGGGGGCACCGCAGGTGTGGACGACCCTTTCCCCTACACAAACAACCCTGGGGAACTTCCAGTTGAAGAAGACCCAACACCGATAGCGGGTATGGAAGTCGAGGAGATTCCAGTTGAATCACACTCGGCACCAGAAACCGTAAACCCAACCGAGGAGGGATCAGCAGATGGTCGAACACCTACTGAGAAACTCCGGAAACAGAGTGGATTCCAAAGCCATTTGGTAAAATGGAAACTAAAAGATTCTTCAGCTCATCAAAACCCAGGACATGGGATAGATACTGAAGAATGGCTTTCATCAAGAGACAAGAGGAGGCCTCGGGTCTAACTCTTGTCTTTCATCTTTCGACTGTGACGCCTTAAGTAGTAGGCGACACAGAATCTTTGGAGAGATCAGCCCGGAAACAGGCATGAATCCGAAGAACCTTATCAACAGGCTTCTAAACCTAATTGAAGGCACAAACCTGTTTGAATGAGGAACCACTGACGACAGAGTGATACAATAGACCCCAGCTGGTCGCAGTGTCAAGGGAAGCTAAGTGCCAACCCTGTCTCTGGCTCAGCCTTAAACCAACCAACCAACCGTAGATATCATAAAATATGTTGATGAAGTTGAGAAATCGATGAATCATGGTCTGCGACAGTCTAGGCTGCTTCCAGCTATCTTAGAATGACTTATCCGGAAAAGGTGAGCCCTACTAATGAAGGCGAATAGAGAAAACAATCTAAATCAGTTCTTCTTTTATTTTTCAGTAATACCCGCATGAGATAATCGGAAGAGGGGGATCTAAACCAAGAAGTTGGTCGGAAGAACAAGGCTCACTGTCAAGATCGATAAGGCTAATGACTATTATTAGTATACTTATCACTTTTTAATAAACACATGAGTTTCACAAGTAAGCGTGGACTTTTCATTCTATGAAGATATCTTGACTTTGGCTAGTGAATTCCGAACCATCACAGAGGATTCCATGGCTCTTTAGAAAAAAATATCCACTATATTTAGAATTTTCCATCTCGAAATAAAATATACTTATAGTCAGAAGATTGTCATCTCATGGGCAAATGGAAGGTAGTTCAGAGAAGATACAAATTAATTCATACATATACGAGTCATTTTACTACGAAGATAATTGGAGTTCTCGCAAGAAGATGCCCAAAAGCTGAGACACTATCAGTTTTCACAATTTGGTTTCTTTCACTCAGATAGGACTCTAACCAATTGAAGCTTCGTCCTCTGAAGCTGTAGAGATGATGCTTACGTAACAGTCAAAAGCTTTAGATATATCACACAACATTGCTCACTTCCTTCAGACTATAATATAGATTTTTCAGAAAGCGAATTTATTTATTGAAATTATTCATTCGAATGGGAATATTTTATATTGTGAAGTATGCCAACCGAAACTTCAAAAGTGAAGAAACTAGTAATAGAAGGACCAAGAAATGGAAAAAGTTACAGATAATACTGAAGCACAAATAATTCAAATGTAAGTTTGATATATTAGAAACATATTTTTTCAATGATGTATTCCTACCAAAATGAGTCATTACATCATTCAATATTCAAAGTTCATAGCACAAATATAAATATGGAGTAAAACATGCTTCAATTTTTCAGAAACTCCAAATTTAGGATTACTGATGGTATTGTCAGAATATGTCTGGGGATATTAAATCCCATTGTGAGTACTTTTTTTTTAAATAGCATATGATTTTGTTCCACCCCATATGTTTTATGTATTGCTCACAAGAATGTATTCCTGCACAGTACTTACATTAAATCTCTTAAGGAAACAGAATAGTTTTGACATTGGCCCACGAGACAGAAGTATCAATGTACAAATTGATTTCCCCGATATTTCAAAGGATGTTCACAATTTGGGTTCTTTCACTCAGATAAGACTCGAACCAATTGCAGCTTCGTCCTCTGAAGCTGTAGAGGTGAAGCTTACATAACAGTCAAAAGCTCACTTCCTTCAGTCTAGAATATATATTTTTCAGGAAGCGAATTTATTTATTGAATTTCAGATCTTTAGCAATGCAATGAAAGTGAAGTCGGGTTATATATGTCTGCTTTCATTGTCTTATTGGTAGCGCGTAGTTATGGCAACCGAACATCAACCAATATATTCAACGTTTCCATACAACTAAAGTCAAAGAATTGCCATTGTAGAGGCAGAACTGTTGGTGCCTGCCCCAATCTGATTCGTGCATTATGGACTGTCATCTGTCACGATGCCTTTTGAACCTTAACGCAGAAGGACGATGCTTCTTTCTCTTGTTGCGTGACTTTTGTTGTTATTATCAATCTTTTTTCCACAAAATATGTTTTGCCCTACCAACTGTTCACATTTTCAGACATAAAATCAATATAAATGACACATTTGATATAAGAAATATATATATATATGAGCACTTTATGACCAAAAGTAATTGAATTGGTATATCAAATTGGCGATTTTCCATACAACTAAAGTCATACAATAGGGAACACGCATGTGCCCATTTTCTAGGATATTTCGATTTGCACATAAAGATTACCACCTAGAAAGCTCGGCAACAAATTTAAAAAATGTTTAAAGTTTTCCATAATTCGAAATTGAAAACGCCATTTTTTCATCACATTCAAAAACGTACTCCTGGCGCCTGTGACGGACGTATGTATCGTTACTTCACACAGTTCAAACTTTTACCGCTTGTTGCTTGAACTGTCAACTATAATTGCGTCTGTCTTCGTTAATATGTTGTATCTATATTTTTATTATAGTATTTTCAGTTGTTACTGGAACATCACATGAAATGTTAATTCAATTCATGTTTGGGTTATAAGAAATAGTACTGTATATCAATATTCTTGAAACAACCACAATGGGCGCTAGTGTGTGGGGGAAGTTAGTCAAGTGAAGGTCAAATCGAGTTTGAATTGAGGGGCACCTTCGAATTTGAAAATTTTGAAAAAAAATGGGATTTGAGAAATAATTACCACATGTAATTTCTGAGACAAAGAAATATTAAAATAAAATCATGCGTGTTCCTCATTGCCATTGGAGAGGCAGAACTTTTGAAGTTGTCAACTTGTGCGAGACTCCCCAATTCAAACTCGATTTAATCTTCAGTTGAATAACTTCCCCCAAGCACTAGCGCCAATTGTGTTTTTTTAGGAATATTGATAGACAATACTATTACTCTCAACCAAATATAAATTCAACTTCACTTTGAATGTGATGTTTCAGTAACAATTGAAAATACTCTGATAAAAATATTAGTACAACATATAAACGAAGACATATAAAATTATAGTTAACAGTTCGAAGCAATTAGCAGTAATAGTTTGAACTTTGTGGAGTAACGATGCATACGTCCATCAGAGGCGCAAGGAGTACGTTTTTGAATGTGATGAAAAAATTAGCGTTTTCAATTTTGAATTATGGAAAACATTGAATGTATTTTAGATTTTTAAGTATGTTGCTGAACTTTCTAGGTTAGTATTTATGTGCCAATCAAAATATTTTGGAAAAGGGGCATATGCGTATTGTTTGAAGCCTGTTTTTTGTGGAGGAATACTCATTCTTGACCCTTTTTTGGGATTATAATCTTCCACAATCTGAAAACAAAATTAAATGGATCAGGGAATCTATATAAGTGTAGAAGGGCAAAAAAATTACTTTGCCCCGATAACTTATCGGGACAAAGTAATTTCCAAGTTTCCACAAATATTCTCAATAAATCGAAACAACGATGTGCCCTATCACGAAATGACGTTTAGAACTCGTTCAGCATCAGTTCAATTTATGGGTTATCCACAGAAAACGTGGGCATCTAGAGTTCTAAAAATTCAATGCAGTAAAAGTAAATTAACACACCAACCCGAAAAACCTGAAAAAGTTATAGAATACCAAGATAAAAAGTTTGAAAATGCATAAGCTCTTATGACAAACCAAGTGGTGCCACAGTGACGTCAGTCTTCGCTGGCGGTGAGCGAAGGAGAAGGCAGAAAAAGTCGACGATTTCGGTTATCTTTTCATTATGTATATTCATTGGATTTGACCTTAGTTATAGGCTGTATCTCAGTGAGTAACCACTAGTGCTCCTTCGTGAAATGCGGCTTTCTAAGAATCGATTCCAATTTATTATTTTCGAAAGGTGTGATTATTGGCACTTACATAGAATAAAAATTTGTATGGGGTAAAATCTCGAATACAAATTTTCGTATGCGAAAATTTCAATTTGTTTACTGAATTTCGATATATTATATCCCAAATGGTGCCCGTGATTTCCTGTATCATTTAAGATGGAGATGTGTTGAAGTTGTTTAGGGTATTCTATATTTTCATGACCCATTTAAAATTTTCATGAATTAAATTGAAGACGTTCTAGATTTTATGGTGAGATTTTCGAACGCAACCAATATACAATATGTCATATGAGGATCAGTTCACATACAGCTGGATATTCTATTGGCTGCGATAATTCGGGGCAATATTCGGGCCAATAGGGTCGCCATTATGAAAAACTAGCCTGACCATAACTGCTTGATTAATACTAGGCTTACAATGGTTTTGGCGCGCAAATGTCTTTTCTTCCTTTTCGTTATAACCACCGGCACCTCTAACAGCCATTTGGGTCGTACTTAGTGCTTTCTTCGAAGAAAATTGTGTAAAAGTTCCATCAACAAAAACCATCAAAATGTTCGAGGCACGTCTCGTAAGCAGCAACACCTTCAAAAAGGTTTTGGATGCTATCAAAGACCTTTTAAATGAAGCATCCTTCGATTGTTCAGAATCTGGAATACAACTTCAAGCTATGGACAATTCTCACGTATCTCTAGTTTCTCTAACTCTCAGGTCCGATGGTTTCGACAAATACAGATGTGATAGAAATCTCACAATGGGCATGAATTTGGCCAGGTAAGAAGTTAAGCATACAGGGCGTTTTTCCTAGTCTAAATTCCTTGAGTATGTGTATAGTATATCCATTCTCAGCTGAATAAATTTATCTTCAACTCTAAATATAGGGTTCGTCCAAAATCGTACAAAATAGTAATGTCGAATAATGAAGGAAAATATGATTCCCAGTATATAGTAGACCAAATTGAGTAAAAACTGTTCGCTGCGTAAAAACCAGTTGATAACTTTGCTGACTGCTTATTGCATAAATCACTACCACCACACATTACTTTATTGGGTTTGGGGTTGATCTATTAGTATAACTGTGCTTTGGTTTGTTTCTGGTCAGAGGCAGCCATATATGGTGAACAACTGCAAGAAAAATGTGCAGTAATCGAAAGTGCCATCCACATAAAATTTCTGGCTTCAGCAAAACTGCATTACATTTTTAAAAATCCTCCGAAGACAGGAAATAAAGAACATTGGGAAGAAACATTTAGTGTATCTTAACGAGAGTTGGTTTGATAGTCATGATGTGATTGGGTTTGGATGGGTAGTTATCTCAAAAAACGGTAGTCTTCAAGCACTATGTTCTAGAGGAAAACAGATTTTTGTTTATTTATTTATTTATTCAACGGGACAAGCCAGTACAGAACAAAATTATAAGCTATGACAATGACAAATATGGTTTTTAATAATCTGAGAATACATAACAAGTTATACATTTCACTAAGTGGATAGATTAAATAATGTTAATAGCTAAAATATGGATTTTTTTTTATCATTAGGGAGAGATAGGAAAAGTAAGGAACTCAAAAAGAAAGCCAAATTGATGAATATCTAATTATGTGGTAACATGCAGGGTGAGATGAAAAAGTCTAATTGGTCATAAGCATTTCCCAGTCTTTGAATTCGGGGTAGGTAGCTTTCTAACCGTAATTTGGGCAATGAAAGGGGGTGTAAAATGGTGAAGTCTAGTGGAGCAAGAAGGTACTTGAAAATATAACACAGATAGTAGTTGGGGACAATTTAATTTGCCGTTTATGATTTTGTAGAGGAATAACAAATCTGTGGTTTCTTTTCACAGATAATGGAGAAAGATTTATAAGTTGCTCGGTTTCTTGATGATCAAGGAATATGTTAAGGTTTTAATTGAGAAATATGTGTTGAAGATGTTCAATATTTTGAGTATGGATGTTATAGTAAGGGTTCCATAGGACAGAGATAAGTATTCTCTCTCTCTATATATATATATATATATATATATATATATTATATATCTCTCTCTCATGCTGAAAACATTACCTGTTTGGCATCTTTCATTTTATTTTTGTAATTTCATACCTTATTTAATCAGGTCATTTTTATGTATCATTGATGCTACATAAATACATTATTATTATTCAGGACACGGACTAATCAGTGTTTATTATTTATTTTTTTTGGACTCTATACATTCCTGATACTTTTTATATCAGATCATTTAGTGATATAAAAAAACGGTCGCAATATATTTGCAATGATACTATCATATTTTCACCTTCTGAGCACATATCTGAAGTCAAAACATGGTACTTGCAAATACTTTCCGAGATACGAGCTTCCAATAGTACAAAAGGCCTTATTTTTAAGCGTCATTTTTGGCCACTGAAAATACGCACCATTAATCCTTTTTTTAATATAAACACCACTCACATACCCTCATTCACGTGTTTTTAGTACTTTTCTATACAAAAAATTGTCGTTTTCTAAAATATACATTTTCTTCAGAATGTAAATACACACCACAATTCTTACTTTTACCCACCAAAAGCATAGTCATTTTTATATTTACTGCCTTAGACAGAAGTCAAACGCTACAATAGCTGCATTTTGTTGATCCCCCGATCTCTAGTCTATAGCCCAAGACACTCCTTTGACGTGGATGTTTTTAAAGACCGGACGGAGGCACGCCTAAAAACCTGGTCAATATCTTTTTTTAAAGAAGGGAATACGACCTAACCTGAATTGGCTAACCTTGCTATTGAAGCTGAATACAAGCTAACCAACCGGACACTTTGTTAGCGGTTAAATTTCTCGTTTTTTTTTCGAATTATTATTGAGGCACAATAGTGACAATAAGTCGCTAGATCCAAGTACACGCTACTTCATGGATGTCGACTAATACACAACGCCAACTAATTGAAATCTCAATATTGGCAGTTTCTTTTTCCACAAGCACATTTAATCAAAACGGGACATAAAATTGAATCATTTCTTCAAAATATGTGACTGCCAAGTTTTTTATTTTCAAGCTTTTAGAGAAAAGAACTATCACATAAACCAAAAATTTTGGTGACATGTGAAATCTCACTAAACTGTATTATTACCTTACAATGAATTTTTCAGTGTTGGTTACTTGAATTCAAGCTCGATGGTTTTTGAACTCTGCTCTGCTCTGCATTCTTTGCTGTCCCTATATCATTAGTATTAAGCATAGCAATTACGGAATCTCAGTGCTTCTTCATTTTTTGGAATTTTTGCAAATTTCAAAGAATAAAACACAACATCCTAATGATATATGTTCTATAATTGTGTTATTCATTACAGCATGTCGAAGATCTTCAAATGCTCCAGCAACGATGATACTGTTACAATAAAGGCTCAGGATGATGCTGACACTGTAACCTTCATGTTCGAAGCCAAAAAGCAAGAAAAGATATCTGATTATGAAATGAAGCTGATGAACCTCGACCAGGAACACCTGGGAATACCTGAAACCGATTTCTCTTGTGTGATAAAAATGCCCTCCGGTGAATTTGCCAGGATAGTAAGAGACCTGTCCCAGTTTGGAGAATCAATTCTGATCTCCTGTACCAAGGAAGGCGTCAAATTCTCTACTTCAGGAGATATTGGCAGTGCCAACATCAAAATTGCGCAAACGAGCAATTTCGATAAGGAAGAAGAGAATGTCACCATAGAGATGCAAGAGCCCGTTACACTTACCTTCGCTTGCCAGTACTTGAATTCTTTCACAAAAGCTACTCCTTTAACTCCACAAGTACAACTGTCTATGTCTGATAATGTGCCCCTAGTTGTGGAGTATCAGATTCCTGATTTGGGACATCTTCGATTCTACTTGGCCCCCAAGATTGAAGAGGATGAAAACTGATAGTATTTAAGTTTTATTTATACAAGTGCCTTGGTTTAATTTTAGATATCTCGATGATGTTAGCTTATAAACGGATCTTTCCCTCGTGTATAGTATAACTTTAGGGTGGTAACATCAGTTTTAAAGCAGCCCATTTTTTTATACAATAAATGATTAGTTTGTTTATTCTAGTTTTATTTGAAACTTTATTATATAAACACAATAAATCTACATTTTAGTGAAATGCTAAAATAAAGTTTTTGCCTTCCGTTTTTCAATAAATGTATTTCTATAAGATTTTAGTTATAAAAGTATAATAATCTTTCAGTTTCAAACCAATATCAGCAAACTACAGGATTTTTCTTAATAACATGCTAATATTTAAGGAGGTTATTATTCAACAAAGAGTAAAAATCCCCCAAAGTCTTCTCCACGACAGTTTAATATAAATTAAACTAAAGGTTGGTAGAAGAAGAGTAGAAAACAACTACTTTCCTGGCTAATACCACGTAGACTATTGAATGATATCTGCTCGACATCTATGCAATAAATTCATATAAATGAATACTAAATTGCAAATGTTTCTTTCTAAAAGACATGATTGTGTTTAGTTTAAATCAGACTCTCCTGACACCTATAGACCGGTTTCGGGTCGTTGGCCCTCATCAGTACAGGGCAGTCCCAGCCAAAGATCCCAGGCTGAAGCTAGACTGAATTAAACATCAACACAACCATGCTTTAGTCAACAATGGGTACAAGTAACGAAGTGAGTTTTAAAATCACCTGTCTTGTCGTAAAATCGATAGTTTTCAAACAACGGATATTTGATAAAAGTTAACAAACGACTTTCAAAACAGCATAATTTGAAAACCACAAGGTATCAGAATCAGACACTTTTTCACGAGATTGGACCACAGAAAATTAAAAAAAAAATGTGTAATTGTAAGAAAATATAATTACAATTCTTTCACAGATTTCGCTGCAATTACAATTTACTTAAAACAAGTACTTAAAATACAATTATAAATTACACGAAAAAAAAGTTTAATTAATAATAACTTTTTGCCGGAATTCCCATTAGGACAATTTAAAAATCTTGCAAAATCATCCATAAATCCAAATGAAATTTATCTAAGGAAAAAATCACAAATATTTCTTTATTACTTAGATGTCTGCTCAGTACAAAGAGTATTAATAAAATTGGTTATACCGCAAAACGAATAGCTGAATACTTTAAACTTATAAATCCTGAACTATACACTGATTATCAGCAACAATCCTAATAGACGCTGGCAAAGATATCACCTCACTTAAGCAACATGGAGAATTTACGATATAGTTGAAACATCTTATAAGCTGAAATCTTTAATCAACATTCAAAAGGTTTTCATTTCAATAAAGGCACTACACAATTGTTTTGGATAATTTAATTAAATAACACAACTTATACATAAATCTTTACATCTCTACCTCTACGAGAAAAGTATATGTTCAATAATTTTTGTTCCATTCTTCTCGTTCTTCCTTTTCCTTGATAACATCGTTAACAATAGGGGTGAGATACAACTTATCATCTTCGAGCTTGGTCCACTGCTCTTTGGGTAAAATATCCTTCTGAAGGGACAACTGAGTAGCTCGCAGGATACGATAGTTCCTTTGGTCAACCACTTCTTGTGGTACTCTTCTGAGGGCTTCTTGAACGTCGTCATTTACGTGAAGAATGTCGTCCCTCCACAGTCCGTATTTGTTGAAACCGGAAAGGTTGTATGCCCATTTCTGTAAGGCGCTGGCCATGAAACGTTTCTGTACAAAGCTTACAGCCATTTTTCGATCGGAGAGACTTGCTACAAAAATTGGAAAGGCGAAGATGGTTTTCTGAATTATTAGGTAACAAATTCCTTCAGGACCTTGACGTTTGCATCTGTCATTCAGGTCAGACGTCTCTTCTTCCTTATTAAATGAAAACAAGACTTAGGTTAGGAATATTAGACAATGTCCTTCACTTGAATAACTTCCCCAAAACACTGTGGTTGTTTCAGGAAATTGATAGACAATAATATTTCTCACAACCCAAACATAAATTCAGCCTCATTTCCAATGTGATATTTCAGTTATAATTGAAAATACTATGATAATAAAAATATGAGCACAACATATAAACGAAGACAGATTAAATTATAGTTGACAGTTCGAAGCACCTAGGGCAAAAGTTTGAACTGTGAATACGTCCAGCGCTAGGAGTACGTTTTTTAATGTGATCTTCGGCGTTTTCAAATTACGAAAAACATTAAGTTTGTTGCTGAACTTAATAGGTGGTGATCTTTATATGAAAATCAAAATATTTTAGAAAATAGACACATGCATGTTCCCTATTATGATGCAATGTAGAGTCGTCTAGTGGGGATAGCCTCCGCGTATATAGAGCTCGTCCAATATTGAAACGACCGTTTGGTAGGTAGAGAGGGGAAAAACACGAGTGGACACGATTTGCTGTGACAGCTTATGCTACGGCGAATCTTCGCCAGTGTCTTGGCATGCAGCGTTTGAAAGGTTAGGTTTGTTTGATTAATAAATAGGTATTGTAAGTTCTCTACGTCTCGTGTATCGCCTATACCAAATGATTTGGTACGCCTATGGAGTTTCTATTAATAGTCATAGTTCGGTCACCTTCGAGAAGAATTGATTGTTAGGAAGGGAAAGACCAAAGTGGTCTTTTCAATATTGGGCGAGCTCTACCTTATCCATGAACCTGAATGGGAGACTACGTCAGTCACATGCACTGCGCGTGGCTCAAGAACGTTATTCTGGTCTTGGCGTCTTCGTGCTCTGTGAGTTGCATGGATCTCACGAATGTAGACATGAAAAACAAACACCCGTATTACAAATTTCTAGGAGAATTTATGATTGCAGTGCATTTTCAACGCATATCGATAAAAAAAAGTAGGTGGCCCCAGATGTCTTTCTTTTCTCTAATTTGGCGATCAATGTGTTAATTATACGTGTTGTGAATTGAATAATAATTGCCACGAGCAAGACGCATTCACCCGACACAGCTCCTATTACGTTACATAATACGGGGAGAGCTGGTCAACTGCACCGATAAGGAAGCAACGACCAAGAAACTGAGAGAGAGAGATCAGGAGAAAAAACAAATACTAACCTAACTTTTATTTGAACTATTCAAAATTACCATTTTTATCAATGCCGTTTTGAGTTAACTTCAAACATGCCAGTGGATCACAAAAGAATAAATGCCCCTGAAGACACTGTGCCCTACCAGTTATTTACAAAATTAAACACAAAATCATTGCCACAGAGATTCAAAGATGTCTTGAAGGATGGCAAACGGTGTGATTCAAGAGCACCTCTTGCACACAGAAAAATATGTGAGTAACATTGAGCAAACAATTTATAATCTATCTATTACTTATTTACTCTTTAGTTTTGAAATCTGGAGTTGTAAGCCAAGCCAAGGGTTCTGCATACATAGAGCTAGACAAAAGCAAAGTAATAGTTTCGGTATTCGATCCACGAGAAATTCCCAATAGACAAGACTATTCTCTGAAAGGTGAAATCTATTGTGAATTCAAGTTTGCACCCTTCAGCTGCACCAAACGCCGACTACACCAACAAGACTTGGAGGAGAAACAGTATAGTGCTTTGATGAAACAAGCTCTGGAATCAACAGTTTGTCGACATGAATTCCCAAACTTCCAAGTTGACATCTATGCACTAGTTCTACACGATGATGGATCATGCCTAAGTGCTGCCATTACAGCGGCAGGCCTCGCACTGTCCCATGCAGGGGTGCCCATGTATGATATAATCACGTCTGTGACTCTGGGTATTCAAAAGGATGTTATGCTGCTAGATCCGACACGGGCGGAGGAAGGTGTGTGTGAGCTACCCATTGTTGATGACCAAGAAAATACAGATCATGGTACAGTTGTTATTTCAATGCTCCATACACACAAACAAATTTCTCAGTTCTACCAATCGGGAAATATTTCATTGGATAAGTTGAATGAGGCTATAAAGGTCCTCGAAAAGGGTTGTGAAGACATTGTGCCCCTTATTCAGAAGTCCTTGGTTAAGCATGTGATCAAGACGTTGCAAAGTACTGGTGATGGTTAATAATAAAATCCATTCTTTACTAGTTTTTTTTTCCTTATATATTACCACTTCAAAGTAAGTTTTAATAATTACTTATGTTGTATCGTAAATATTTATCCAATCGACCAAATAACTTTCGACTTTCATTAATGTTGGTTAAAAACATATTCTCTCAACAATAACTATATAAAAATAAATTTCCATAGCATCTACATTTCTGCCCCCTGTGAAGAAACATCTTTTGTTTTGACACAACTCGAATCCGTCCATCTGGCCCTAGAAATACTTTTTCAATTTTTCCAAGTTTCCACCTGTTTCACTTCTATCTGCTTCCTGTCATCACACCATTTGCTTCTTCTATGGGCAAATACTCTTTGATCGACCTTCTCTAATACTCATTGGTAATTTGTTGTGTCTTCCGTCTTCGAGTTTGCGGAAGCTACTATCACTATTCAAAATTCCCATGAAGTGATTAGGCGTCAGTGTCTACCTGATACCTTCACTATAGGTCGTGCATTCATAATTGCTTCCATTTCAGCAAAGAGAGCTGATAAAAGTTCATCCTTCAGTGTCCTATTCTTCAAGTGTGTAGGAGTGCAAATGATACGTTCCCATACCCCTCCCATATGACTTGAAGCTGGTGAATTATATTTTTTTGAATCATTCAGTACCTCAATAGCTCGTTTGAGTTCTTTGGATGCTCCTCGTAAATTGGTCCCATTGTCCGAAATCATAATCTTTGGAGATCCTCGTCTGGCAATCATTCAGCGTAAGGCCATTATCGGGGAGACTGTCGTTAAAAAATGGGCTACTTCCAAGTGTATAGGTCGTATTGAAAGACATATGAAAATCGGTAAAGTTTATCTCAATGATTTGACAAGCACCTGGTTTTTCAATCTTGAATTTCAAAACTTTTGTATGATTTTTCACATACTTTTTCCTCCACTGCTTCGTTTTCTGGGCTAATGTTCACCCAAACGGCAACATATTTTTGATGGTAAGTCACATATTTCGGTGTAATGTCTTCATTGCATGATCAAATTTTGAAAATATTCTCGAACTTGATTGGGAAAAGTTTGAACATCACCGGTATATGAATTGGAAAGGCAGGGAACCTGACTTGAATTTCTTTCGGGAAAGTTCAAACACATTTTGGATGTTCTTTCTTGAAAAGCACTTGGTAAATATGAAGTTACTCTACACATGCACTCTGAATATAGGGAAAAAACTTTTCTTATGTGTTTTGCCTCTGAACACGATCCGTGGAAAAGCGGGCCATGCTTCGGAGTTAGAGAACTTTAAAAAAAATTAACCTCATTTTCAAGCACCGTTTTCTCGCACAAAAGCCTCCTTCTTTTTAACAGCATAAACAATACACCCTAAATCACTTATTTTCGGCACAACTTTGCACAAACTATCGTAATTTTTATCGAAAAAATCCTCCTTGCACAGTTCCAAATAAATAAATGTCACACTTTGACAGATGGAATTTAGTAACTTTGTCTTATTTTTCATGTTGGTAATAAATGAATCACCGCCCACAACAATTGCACACATAAATGACGGGGAAACTATTGCTCACATTTTAATTCAAAAAGTTGGCGGTGATTCATTTATCACCAACATGAAAAATAAGGCAAAGTTACTAAATTCCATCTGTCAAAGTGTGACATTAACTGTGTAAGGAGGATTTTTTCGATAAAAACGACGATATTTTGTGCAAAGTTGTGCAGAAAATAAGTAATTTAGGGTATATTGTTTATGCTGTGAAAAAAAGGAGGCTTTTTGTGCGAGAAAACGGTGCTTGAAAATGAGATTAATTTTTTTTTAAAGTTCTCTAACTCGGGAACTGTATGAGACCGCCGCATTTTTCTTCCGGATTCGTGTTCAGGAGGCAAAAACACGTAAGAAAAGTTTTTTCCCTGTATTCAGAGTGCATGTGTAGAGTAACTTTATATTTACCAAGCACTTTTTTGTCAGAGTTTTTTCCACAAAAGGAATTACCGTATATCTGGGAATGTTCTTCTTCATGTTTTTTTTTTTTTTTTTTTATGTTCTGGTTCCCACGAAAAGGGATATCCTGTAATGTTCAGAGAACATCGTGGGAACCAAGGGAAAGAAGGTAGGAGTTGGTGTTCTTCTTAAATTTCTGAGGTTGTATGCCTCGGGAACACCTCCCTAGGCAATGAGTTCCAAAGCCTCGCTGTTCGTTGGATGAACGAGTCTTTGGAAAGTGATGTTCTGCAGGTTTCCAAAGTGACCACGAGGGTGTGATGACTGAACTTGACGGGTTAATCTCGAAGAGACTGCCAAAGCAGGAACGATTGTTGATATTTCAGAAGAGCATCGCCATGAAAATATCTATAAAATAGAGACAAATCGCCAACTTTTCTACGGTGTTCCAGACAAGTGAGCGAGTTTGTAGCGAGGCATCACCGACGAGACGAATTGCCCTTTTGGACAGAATCCAATAGCCTCAGGATATGTTTAGGTGCCGACTCCAAATATGGGAACAGTATTCCAGGACAGGTCGGATCTGTGCCTTATAGATCATAAGCAGCTGACTGGGGTGAAATAGCTCTTGGCACGTAAACAGAAAACCAAGTTTTGGGATGCACTTTGGCAATGGACCTCACGTGATTTTCCCAGGAAAGGTTATTGCTGATAGTAATACCAAGCATCGATATGGATGGCTTCAGTGGTATGGTTACTCCTGACAAAGTTATGTTAGGCATAGTGAGATCGGCTTTTCTAGAGAAAAGACATGCTTGTGTTTTGTTTGCATTGAATTCTACCAAGTTATTAGATCCCCATTCGAGAATTGTTGCCAAGTCCATATTTATATTATTAACATTTCTTCCTCGCTTCATTTCTGGTTTCACGGGCTGATATAGGAGCCCTGGAAGAGAAAGCGGTATGGAGGGTACTATCATCGGCAAAGCTGTGTACTGGACATGAAGTTGCTTTCAACAGGTCGTTGATGTGAAGTAGAAATAGTGTTGGTGCGAAATGGATCCTTGCGGAACACCAGCATTTATGAGTAGAGTGTCAGATGAAACTCCATCGACCACTACATGGAGAGACCTGTTTGAGAGAAAACTAGCAAGCAGAGAACACAGCTGAGGGGCAAGCCATAAGACGGAAGCTTGGCGAGGAGTCCCTGGTGCCAAACTCGACGAACGCCTTTGGAGATATCTAATGCCACAGCAAAGTTTCTCCATGCTTTTCAATAGATAGCTGCCATATATGTGAGACGTAGTTAGCAGGTCACCAGTTGATCTCTGATGGCGGAAGCCATATTGCCTATCGCTGACAATTCCTGAGTCTTCCAGATATTTCATGAGCTCGATGTTGATGGCTTTTTCCATGACCTTTGAAATAATAGATAGCAGTGCGATAGGTCTGTAGTTGCTAGGTAGGGCCTTTTGCCTTTTTAGGGACTGGCTGTACTCTTGCAATTTTCCAATTGGACGGAAATACCCCAAATTGTAAGAGTGGTTGAACAACTTGCAAAGAACAGGTGTTAGTTCGGGGCACATTTCTTGAGAACAATCGGCGGGATTCCGTCAGATCCACAGGCTTTGTTGGTGTTGAGACCCAGCAAAATCTTTCTGATAGTACGCTGGCAAAGGTGATCTCGGCATGTGACTGTCAATAGGTGTAATGTTCGGGGTTGTTTTCCGATGAATCCAGAGTGGAATTTCCAGCAAATAGGTGCGCAAAGATATTGGCTTTTTCCTGGGCAGTCGTTGCTAGTGTTCCATCTTCTTTGGTTAGGGGAGGAAATGAGCTGGAAGTGAAATTTCTTCCCACAGCTTTGGCGAAAGACCAAAATGAACGGGATCCGTTAGGACATTCAGCAAGTTTTGATCTTATTTTGGCTTTGTGGGCATCTTTTGAGCTTTCTATTGTCTCTTTACATATGCCTCTAGCCTCGACATATGCTGCTCTGGTCTCAGGGCCCGGATTTTTTAGCCATCGATGGTATGCTGCCTGTTTGGAAGCCACAGCTCTAGAGCAGTTTCTGTTAAACCAGGTCTTATCGGATGATGTTCTTCTTTCGGTATGTAAGTTTGCATCCCCAACATGATGATTTCAGAAATTGTCTCAGCACATCGTGTTGGGTCTACTGAAGAGAAACAAATCTCTTCCATGGAAACGCTGAGAAAAACATACGAAGACCTTCCCAGTCGGCCGAATTGTAATGCCACATGAGACGGGTGGTATTGTGCAGCTCGATGGTAAATGGAAAGAGCATGTTGTGGAGATGAGGGTGTGGTCAGAGTTTCCAAGTGGGCACAAATTTCTATTCTATACGGGTCAGGATTGGTGGTGAGGAAAAGATCTAGTGTATTGGCAGACTGGTTGTTGACATCAGGGATGCGGGTTGGTAGCTCGACCAGTTGTTCTAGGCCATGAGTGATGGCGAAGGCCTCGGCTTGACGACCTGCATCATCTGTTTTGTTAGAGAATTTGAGCCAGGCAGCGTTATGTACATTAAAATCTCCCATGATTATGGTTTCAGCTGTTGGATGGTTCTCCTGAATGTAGTCCAGTTTGAGTGATAAAACTCAAAGAGGTCGTTATATGAAGGTTCATTAGGTGATAGATAAAGGCAGCAGAGGAACTTAGTCAGTTTGGTATCAGATAGCTTGAACCACATCACATCAAAGTCTTTCGGTTCCAAACTCTCTTCACGCTGGCATGAAAGGTTAGCCTTTGGCGAAAGGCAAACTCCACCTTTGAACCTGAATCGAGAATGGAGTTCGTGAACCAGGACAAAGCATATGGACCTTGTTGGTGGACGAGTTTACTTGTGTTTCTGTTAGAGCCAGAATATCCGGTTTTTCCGTCTGTAGGTGATGGTGGACGCCATTGATGTTCTTGTTGAGTCCATGGATGTTGCAAAATTATTTTTAATGTTGAGTCCCCTCGAAGTACCTCTCGCCCGGAAATCCGAATGGAGAGGTATTTTACTTCCGGAGTGTTTTACTCTAGGAGACTTCATCATTATTACTATTGTTCATCATTATTACTATTACCTGAAAATAAAGAAGGAATTGGGGAAAAGGATATTCATTAACATTTCATTGGCTATTGCTTGTCTCTGTTTCTCGGCTTCAAAGGCAATTATCTTCTTCTGGAGTTCTGAACTAGCAATTGAACAGATGGAGGACTTCTTGGATGTGCACTTTCTCGTTTGTAGATAGTGGACATTAGTTTGGTTGTCTTCAGTCCCTTCTTTCTCATTTGAAGTTTTGTCATTTTTGATTGACTCTGGTGGCCAAAGATAATCTGTGAAGATTTTTATGAACACCTGCAGTCTTTTCTAGGATTTTCCTCAATATTTGAAATTTTAGTAATAACTAGCTGATCCGACTGACGTCCTGTCCAAATTTCTATATTACCTAATTTTTTTTTCCTGAAATCTGCATCCGCGTAGAATTTCTTTTTTCCTGTTTTTTGTATGTTGTTCCATTTAGGTTATGCCATTGACTCTGCCCGTTATCCCAGTTATGAGCTTACCAACAAAGAAATTTCCAATAACTTTTCCAAAAATTCTTTCTTTCCCTAAAAACCTCATTCGGAGTGTTACGAACATTCAAGAAAACAATTAGCCAAATCGATCCAGCCATTGTTTTTAAATTAAAAAAAGTGTTACCCTGACCGGGATTTGTTTCTGTGACCTTCTGCTTGGTAGGGACAGTGTAACCGCTGAGCTATTTCCTCTTTGGTAATAAATTACTCGATAGTCTTTTTCTCAGAACCAAAACCATGCATTCCCGGGCACAAATTCATACAAAATAAGCATTATTTCTATAACAAATTCTTTGTTCCATAACTTTTATTATTTTGCACTTTACGTTTTATTGTTTGAAGAGTTTTTTCTGTCATTATTTTTGTTGTAATCAAAATGCATATTTATAGGTAAATTAGATGATACCTGCGAATTCGTACGCATGGAATTTGTAGTTTTTCAGTTTTTCTTTGTGTTCCATCTAGCTTATGCCTGTGGCTTTGCTTGCTTCCCGTTTCCTATTATCTCCGATACCAATTTCCATGACACTAACGGAACCAAACTCCCATACAAACTTTCTCCCCTTTAGGGGTTGAATTCCCAAAAACACTGAAACACGTTTCTTTATTTGTATCAAAGATCTCAAATACAAATTTTTATGACCCAGAATTAAAATTTTCAAAAACCCTCTTTTTCTTTATTTGAAAAAAAGATCCTAAATACCAATTTCCATGACTCTTAACTTCAAAACTAACTGAACCCCCATACAACTTTTACCCCCATTTCACCCCTTTAGGGGTGATTTCCAAAAACACTGAAATACTGTTTCTTTATTCGAAAAGAAAGCCCAAATAACAATTTCCACAACTCTTCAAAACTCCCTCCCCCCCTTTCACCACTTTAGGGATGGAATATATATCAAGAAAACGATCAGCTCTTAAGGTCCAGCGGTTTGGTCTGGGCATTGATCGTATGTCAGTCAGTCAGTGACTCAGGACATGTAATTATATATGTATAATTATTTCTAGCACAAGTTTATCTTAATATCATAATACATAAAGAAACAAAACCTTGAAATACACTGCTGAAATCAAGGTACAAATGATTAATCATGGAATGTTACATCAATATAAACAAAAACATATATCTATGAATAAATAAATCTCTCGAAATCAGTTCACAACATTATTTGATACTTCAAAGACTTCTTAACGTGAGATATCAGCAGTCTGCCATCATAACTGAGAGATGCAAAAACCCAAGGCTCTGCAGGGGACCATTCAGCGCAATAAACGCTGTCTTCGTGTTCACACCATTGGAGTGGACCATCCTTTATCCTGAAAGGAGAAATAAAGTCAAATGGGTATGTTGCTGAAGAAAGCTTCAACAAATTACATTTGTTTGGTTTCGAGTCCCTCACTTTCATCGGTGAGGGCGAGTTCATTCACATTTTCCGAACTAACACTTGCCGCACTGGAGAGAAGAACCCTGGCATCGGAACTAGCTGTTAATAGGAGTTGATCGTGAAAATGATTGAATCTCACACACCATACCCTGAAAATATATGATTATAACTAAATGGGCATTATAGAAAAGGGGTGCCTCAAACTTCAGTTATGGAATCCCTCTTATTTTCCTCGTCTATCAATACACAGTGAACTTGAATCCTCACTTATACTTGGAAATCTTCCAAACCGAACAATTAATGACAATGCAATAGAAAAATGGTGGTTATTATTAATACGTTTGAATTGTTAAGATACTATTTATTATCCTATTATTAATAATAGGAGTTTAATTTTGTTGCCTAATTACGAAAAATCACCGACTATAATGTTCATTCGTTTCTGCATAAAATTGGTTCCTGTTTAATAACGTCCACATGACTCTCACGCAGATAAGAATATAAAATTGAATTATTCCGAAAATCAGAATAATGTTATTTATGGCACTCTTTATTAGTAAAAATGCTCTTACAACATCAGAATTTCATATTTACTTTAATAAAAAACAGATATAACAGTAAAAAATACAGAATAAAATATACTAAAATAAAAGTAAAAGGGGCACTTAGGTTTATTACAAGGACAGGAACAACATAGCAAAACATTTTGAAAGACTAATCAATGCTGCTCTTTTTATAATTATTCAAATCCTTACATTCCTTGAGATGGTGAGGCAAATTATTAAATAATATCAATCCTATACTGAATGTAAAATCCGTTTATACGTAATCTGGCCTTATTAGACCAGGGCTGAAGCCTTTGAAAATGGTAAAAAGTGAAAAAAATAATAGTAGGATGAAACCCATTGGAAAAACAAGAGAATATAACAAAAATGGAAGGAAATCAATCCTATACTGAATGTAAAATCCGTTTATACGTAATCTGGCCTTATTAGACCAGGGCTGAAGCCTTTGAAAATGGTAAAAAGTGAAAAAAATAATAGTAGGATGAAACCCATTGGAAAAACAAGAGAATATAACAAAAATGGAAGGAAAAATATGAGGTCGGGAAGTGGAAGGGGGTGAGTTTTTAAGGGTAGAAAACGGTTTATCTCGATTTCCGGCAAAACCACAAGTCTTATGGAAAAAAGTTATGTGGCAAAGTTGTAGGTAATAAAAAGATCTACAACTTTTGTATTCACACTTTTTTCACATAACCTCAAAGTTGATGTGAAAAATTCAAATAACCAAGTTTTTGGTTTTTTATTTTTATCTTTTACAAAAAAAAATATTTACCTTTTTATGTCCCAAACACACTGTAATTTTTTTGATTTAAAATATTTATTTTTTCACCTTATTTTGAATTAATATCGAAAAAGCACCCTAATTTTCAATCAAAAATTCTCCCGTCAAAATATCAGCTTTTTTAAAATAGTCAGTGGGCTTTTTGTTCGTTGAAATCTCTACTTTCTGATGGTGCAAAAAAAATACATTACTATGGTAAATGTTCTCAGAAAATGCAAAGAAACGAAAAAAACTCGAATCCGAATTTAATAAGACATCTACAATATTTTGAGAAAGTTGTAGAATCTTCTTTAAATTATATGCGTGGATGCCTATTTATTGCTATTTTAAGATAACTTATATACCTGAGTGACCTACGGGAAGTTTTAGCCCATCAAAAGGTATTTCATAGAGAAGTGGGGAAGGGGCTAGGAGGGTCTACTACCTGTTATTTCTTTGCATTTTCTGAGAACATTTACCATAGTAATGTATTTTTTTTTCACCATCAGAAAGTAGAGATTTCAACGAACAAAAAGCTCACCGACTTTTTTTAAAAAGCTGATATTTTGACGGGAGAATTTTAGATTGTAAATTAGGGTGCTTTTTCGATATTAAGTCAAAATAAGGTGAAAAAATAAATATTTTAAATCAAAAAAATTACAGTGTGTTTGGGACATAAAAAGGTAAATTTTCACCAAATTTTCGTGAAAAAAATTTTTTTTTTGTAAAAGATAAAAATAAAAAATTAAAAACTTGGTTATTTGAATTTTTCACATAAATTTTGAGGTTATGTGAATAAAGTGTAAATATCAAAATTGTAGACTTTGCCATTTAACTTTTTTCCAGAGGACTTGTAGTTTTGCCGGAAATCGAGATAAACCGTTTTTTACCCTTAAAAACTCACCCCCTTCCACTTCCCGATCTCAGATCGCCCGTAAATTATTTTTCCTTTCATTTTCGTTATATTCTCTTCCTTTTCCAATGGGTTTCATCCTTCTATTATTTTTTTTGGTTTCAAAAATTATCGACCCTGGTCTATATGTAAAAATTATGTGAACTATTTCTTATTGAAAAGGGAAACATTCTCAATTGAATAGAAAAATCCACGATAAAAATGAGTAAGGGTGCTTTCAAAATATCTATCAGATGTAGTTCAATGTCCAGCGTGGCTTTAGCCAGGAAAGTAGTTGTTTTCTTTAATATTAACAAAAAATAACTTCATTTTTATCGTGGATTTTTCAATTTACCGAAAAATATTTCTATTCAATTGAGAATGTTTCCCTTTTGAACATTAATATCCCCCAAGAGGTTATCTTGAACAATGGAAGATAGCAACTAACATTTTTCTTGGAGCGCAGATGATTCCACATCTGATTTTATGAACACCCTGTTCATATTTCCAAATAAATCAACTATTTGTTGTATTTTAAGTATACACCAGGGATAAATATGTCAAATGATTACTCAAATAACTAGGCAACTTGTGTTCAAGTTTAAATATGAACAGGTAGAGTGAGTCTAATATGTGTTCAATGGGAGTTTGCCTACCACATTTTAGTATTGCCTGCATGGCTCTGTTTTGAAGTTTTTGTAATTTGTTGATATTGCAAGTATTAGCAAAATGAAACCCCTCTTCGAAAGCTGTATTTCAAACAGAACCCAATGTGTAAGAGTCCGAGATGAGTATGGTGATAAGCTTTCTATAGAGTTTTAGAGTTTGGAGTACCAAAAGGGAATGTTCTGGGATCAATCATATATATATATATATATATATATATATATATAAATAATCTATTTAATATTGAGAGTACTGGAGAAATCATAGGTTTTGCAGACAATACGGCTGTCGTTTACAAAGCAGCTATGTGGAAAGTGTTGAAAATGGAAATACAAACCGACATTTCTTGTATCAAAAAGTGGTTCGACCAGAAGTTATTAACTATCAACTTGGAGAAAACCCAGTATATACCATTCACATGCTACTAATCCAAGACACCAAATTTCAACTACATAGAGATATATGAAAGTGGATCGATTTGTCATATACTACCGGAAAAAAGTGTCAAGTACCTGGGTGTTTTCATTGATGACCATTTGAAGTGGGATGTCCAAATTCAATATATAATAAAAAAATTACAATTTATTCTATATAAATTTAGACATCTCTTTCACATATTACCTCAAAAAGAACTGAAAATAGTGCATTTTGCACTTGTAGATAGCCACCTAAAATATGGTATCTTGGCTTGGATGCAGCACTCAGAAAACACATAACACCTTTAAAAATTCTACAGCGAAGATTCTTGAAATTGATGTTGCATAAAAAATGGGACTACTCACAGAACTAACTTATATAGAGTCAGGAGTGTTTGACCTCAGGCAAGAATTCATTTATAAAAGTATGACCAACTATCACACAAATTAAAAATTTATAAGAAGTAACCCGAGTCAAAAAAAAATTACAGTCAATTCCCTTCATGACAAAATCTGTAGGACAAAGATCAAATGAATACTTAGCACCCAAACTCTATAATAGCATCCCCAATAAACTTGAAAACGTGACAAAAAAAAACATTTAAAAAACGTTTCTACTAAATTACCTGTACTAGATTTAATAGAAATGAAAATATGAATAAAAAAGTTACATTTCATCGAGTAACCAGATAGGTGAATATTTGCTTGCATATCACGGCAACCAAACTCTAAAATCCAACTGATCCAAATTCAACAAAACAATGTAAAATAAATCCATGGCTTTGTTTTTTTCTTTCAGTATTTCTACTGTTTCCTCATTCTTTAAGTTGTATAGTTATAGTATTCATATTCAATTATTCTTGTATGTGTGAAAACTGATGTGTATGTATAATATGTGTATATATTTTAATTTATTGAGTTTTACTACAACTTTCTCGGAACAAGTATTTTACTTACCGAGTATATTTACTCATCATTCATGTATAGTCTAATTTAATATTACCACATTCACATTTTTATAAGATAGTAAGTAGTTTAATATTAAAATAATTTTAATCGTATACTTCCAATGCTGAACAAGTGTTCTCATACTTACGGCTTCTGCTGTTTATGTTCATATTACCAATGTTTTTTTATTTGAATAAAGCCATATTATTATTATTCAAAATGTGGTAATATAATTGATTATATATGGTTAATTTTGCAAATCTGGATAATTTGTTAGATATTCTATACAAGAAATTAATTTTAGTTGCGATTTTCTTGTGGATGTACATACAGTGATCATTTAATTTGAGTTTGGGTCCAGCACAATTCCCAAGTATTTACAGTAAAAAACAAAGGTTTTAGTGATGTTATTAAAATCATGTTTATTTGCCATTAACATAAATTTAGTTTTGTTCACATTCAATTTCAAACCATTATATAAATTGAAATATATTTTCAAAATCTACGTTTAAACATTGTTGTCATCTATATTTCATCTAGAATACTTTGATTTTAATTTTTTTTTACAATATCATTAATATATAACAAAAATAATAGAGGTCCCAAAACTGAACCTTGTGGCACTCCAGTATTTATATTTTGTAGTTCTGAAAAGAATTCCCATATTTTACCAATTCCTTTCTATTACTTAATATGATGTCATCTACTTTAGTATCTACAAACCCATATTTTTTATTTTCATTAAAAGAAGTTCAATGTTCACAGTTTGAAGGCCCTTTTAAAATCTAAGAATACCAATAATTTTATTTATGCAATATTAACTTTCCAGGACAATACTATTTTTCAATCTATTTTTAATTACCTATGTTACTTTATTGTTGAATGTTCCAATGACAAAGTTCCTAAATTTATATACCTACAGTTTCAAATGACAATGACAAATGTTTTTCAACAATAAAATGCTTTCTAGTATCACTTACCAGTGTGAATGATCACTTCTGGAAAATACAGGCATACTTGTCTGCCTGAAGTCCCAGATTTTCATAAAGGCGTCATCACCACAAGTAGCAAGATGATACTGTTTATTCATATTATAGTCTAAATCTCGTACCAACTGACTGTGAGCATTGTCTATACTCCAGGCCAAATCACCAGATCTTATATCGTACGTTTTCAAATGGGTTTCCGTTGCTGGTAAACTGAAAGTAGGGCAATATTCGTTTAGGCTAAGATCTAAATCAAATGGGCCGGCTCATCCATATAGGCGACCTAGGCAGCCTCCTGGGCACAATTTTTTTTATAATTTTTTGCGTAATCAATAGTATGTCATTATTAAAGACAATATTATGACAATGGTAGTAATATGAGAGGGAAGGACATTGGTGTTCAAAGAACGATTTAACAACATTAATCCGCGTGTTCCATGCTGCTCGTATACTTAAAATCTTGTGGTTTCATGCTACAATGAACTTTTTTATTCTTCTCAGCATCGACACATTGATGGGAGGTTCTACTTTGACTGTAAAACCTCTGAGTGATACACGATGGCCCAGTCGAATTGATGCACTAATTCTTCTGAGGTATCATTTTTCAAATATTTGTGATGCTTTGGAAGAAATCTCTGAAGATCCCTCTCTTACGGTCTCAATTTCTGGAAAAAATATTTCTAGGGTGATAACCACCTGTTTATATAGTTTTTCATGGTTTTGCATTGAAAACACAATTTTTCTGTGTATGTTTTTTATTGAAACACCATTCTAAATGTCACAGCAATAAAAAAAATCAGCTGTGGGACACGCCAAAACATGACCGGCATGGGCCTCGGGAAAATGGGGTTATTTCCAAATAAAACATTGATCAAACTTTTTTAAGACTATACGAAGTCAATTTGATCGGACAACAGTCAATTGACCAAGTGAGATTATTTTGTTGTGTTGCTCCCTGCCGAACCTAATCCATCAAGTAGATTTTGAATAATTAATTGGCAAAGTTTTGAACTTTGACATTTTTTAATTTTTAACAGATGTTAGAGAAATAATTTGGACAGTTTTTCAAGGACTTTCAAATGACATATTGCAAGTCAAGTTCCTGCGATAAAGTTTCTGTCATTTTTTAATAGTGACACTTCCGTTTGACAGATGTCAGCCAAAAACTAATGGTCCATTCGGGGCAGGAACTGTATCTTCATACCAAATTTTAGCTCGATTGGTCAAACGGTTCGGCAGTTATCGTGGAAGATTACAGACAGACTTCACTCTGGAAATGGTCTCAATCGTCTTAGGGGACCTCAAAACGAATTATTCCTTTTTTTTTTTTTTATTTGACCCTTAGGGAGACCGGTCAAGTAAATGTCTTTAGCCTAACCTAATACTATGTCGAGATTGGAAACTACGTTTTATGTCATGTTCAGCTCACACAAATGAAACAGCGGGAATCAAGCTGTAAAAATGATTATGAGAGGCGACAGGGAGCGCCAATATATTTCTCGTCTAGGGTGGCCAAATACCTAGAGCCGGCCCTGAAACTAAATTGATATACCTGATTACAACTTTGGTGTGGATTCCATTTCCCATTGGTAAACTTGGGACTATTTTTGCCTTCTAAAGGAATGTTTAATACACTTCTACCTTCACTTTCGGATATATCCCAAAGTACAATCTGAGTGTCTGTTAGAGATATAGCCGTATTACTTTCAGTTGGATGGAACTCCGTAGTCTTGATATCATTTCCGAAATTTGCAATATCAAGTGTTGTGACGATTTCTAAATTCTCGATTACATCACGATTTTCGTTTTCTGGTAATTTTCTAATCGATGTTTTCATAGAGCAATTGCTTTCACTGCTTACGGAATTGTAACATGTTGCTAATTTGAATGGATCTAAGGGGCTGGTGGTTATTTTCCAAATTTCTCCTTCGGAATGATGGAAAACCTATGAAACAAATGGATGTAGGTGGGCACCAAATAATAAAGCTATATCTTTTACTGAGGTTTTTATGGTGGATACTTCTTCATTGAACTCTATCAAGTGTATCTGATTGTTTGCCTGTTTCAAAGATTGAGTACCAATTAGGAATCTGACTTTTTCAATTTCAGCTAGTTGAGGTGCAAGAGCCCTGGCCTAGAAAAACAATACCAAAAATTTAATGAATAAAACTAAACACTAGTATTATTACTTGAAATTCCAATCCATATATAACCGAGTTTTCATTATCCATTTTTTCAAAAAAACATTAAATTTCTGGTATTCAGGTATTTTGTTTTAAAAAATCTGAAATAGTCAAAATTCAAATTTAAGGTTATGTCATGTATAGTATTCCGGTGCCGGTACCTGAGTAGAAAATAAAAACCAATTAAGTCATTAGGCTTGTTTTGGTTCGCAGTAGGGACGGTCCTAGAACCGTTCTAAGTAGTCGCAGAGCACAGAGAGTAAACGTTATCTGAGTAGGAGGTACTAATAAGCTCTAGCCAATCAGAATGTTGCAGCATCAACACGTCATAGTGACCTACATGGACATGAGTATAGGTGGCCACGTCACATACAGAGTGGTCCAATATACATTCAAGAGCCTGTAACTCTCAGATGCCAGAGTGCGCTAGTCCGCCACTGTCCAGAGAGAATGGTGGCCATGACATGTCCAAATACGTCACTATGACTCACAAATGATCTTTCATCTCTTTCTATTAGTGTCACCATTGTCTTATGGGGAATAGACTCTCCTACTCAGATAACGTTTACTCTCTTTGGTCACAGAGTCGTTTATTGAAAACGGACCAGGGCCAAATCTTTCGCGCTACGTTTGTCCTACTCTTCAGAACCGATTCGGACCACCTAAAAAGTTCAACAACAAACTTGAACATTGTGAAAACTTTTAATGTTTTTCATAATTCGACAGTTTTTTTTATCACATTCAAAAACGTACTCCTAGCGCATCTGATGGACGTATGTATCGTTACTTCACACAGTTCAAACTTTTACCGCTAGTTGCTCCGAAATGTCAACTATAATTTAATCTGTCTTCGTTTATATTAGGAGTGTAGGGGTGAGGAGGACAATCTCATATGGTTGTTCAACTCAAAAAGTGGCCACCAAAAAGCATGAAATAACGCGTCAGAAAGTAGCCGGAATGACGCTCGTGTGTGGCAGCGCCGGACTGGCCCAGTGAGATTGTAAGAAATTCATAGAGTAATATAAGGAGCCAGTCCGGCACTGAGTGTGAGGTCCTTGAAAATGGTATTCTAGTAGAGTAGCGCCATCTTAATTTAATACGTTTTTAGGGTCACTTTTTGTAACAGAGATAGTTCTCCTCAAAGAGAGTAAACGTTATCTGAGTAGGAGAGTCTATTCCCCATAAGACAATGGTAACACTAATAGAAAGAGATGAAAGATCATTTGTAAGCCATAGTGACGTATATGGACATGTCATGGCCACCATATCCTCTCTGGACAGTGGCGGACTAGCGCACCTCTGGTATCTGAGAGTTACAGGCTCTTGAATATATACTGGACCACTCTGTATATTAACGCGGGCCCTAGAGAATGATTAGGAGCTCGCGCTTTGCGGGAATGTGGAAGCAAATTTTATACTATAAATCCAATGGAATTACTACTATAAAAATCAGCTTGCATATTTTTCTACTAGTGGAAACTCGTTTCGGAGCTAGAGTGCTTTCACACCTCCGGAAATGTCAATATGCAAAACTTTCTGCCAATCATAACACACTATCGAATAATCGAAATGTTATGATTGGCTGATATATTTAAATTTGAAGTTTCTGGTTCTGCCTATTCTGAAAGCACTCTTACTTATGTAGCCGTATACAGAGTGTAGCCACACCGTGGTTCAAAGTCCAAAGTCTGAAAGTCACTTGGGTTTGGGTTTATTTAATTTTTATTTTTAATTGTTTTTCGAGAGTTTGTGATTGATTAGGGGATTCGGTCACATTGGTAATCATTATATTAAATATGGCCCTATATTCTGCAAGTAAACTTGTGAAGAATACGATTTCCTCAAGTATCATCCAGCAACGTAAGTACTTTTGAAAAAGGTGTGAAAATATTTTTTCAGGTGGAACTAAGAAACTATTAGCAAAGTTCATTAAACCAAGTTTTACATTCACTTCTACTAAAGTACCTAAGATGTGTATTGGTTAGAGGAATCAATATAAATTCATGGCCCACTTTTGCAAGGAGTTACTGAAAACTTCCACTCATTAAAAAAAATTAAATGGATCATCTAAATAATATGGACACACTCAACCCCACCACAAGAACATTAATACAACACTACCCTGCATATGTCACATTAGTTAAATGTTTCAACTAATAAGTACAACAGATGTCCTGATCCCTAACTAATTTCTGATAGTGAATCAAGCAATATATCTTTTTTTTCTAAACATATGAAACTCATCATCTTCACACCTATAATGATTAAAGGTTAAATAAGGCGAAACATGTTTCAGCTTCGAGTAAACCCATCTTCAGTCAAAAGAATCAATCCACAATAATACATAGTGATTAAATTAAATCCCAACTCATGCATAGAGTGATATCGGGCATGTTGAAAATGGTGTATAAATGCTAATAATACACTATTTTATTAGCGTATTATTAGTATACTTACGCCATTTTGAACAAACTTGATGTTACCCCATGCCTGAGTTGGAATTTAATTTAATTAGGTAGGTATTATTGTAGATTCATTCCCTTGACTGATGATGGGTTTACTCACAGCCCTAAACATGTTTCGCCTCATTTATTTATTCACGACATTGTCAATTTATAATCACAGTACAAACTACTACTTACTACTTAATTCTACTTACATAAAAAAAATATATAAAAATACTATAGAGAAAATAAATAAAAATGTTTTTTTAATGTTTTACAACTCTTTTGAAAGAGGTGTTTGACATATTAAAGAAATCTATTTAAACTGTGCTTATATTGGCTTGGTTCAGCATTTTAACAATCGACTTATTTTGCTCATAATTTGTATGGTAAATGGGAATATTAAATATTTCAGAATTACATGTCCTCTCATTCACATTCAGTGTTATGAGCTCTAAGATTTCTGGTGAATTTATAATTCCATTTATGATTTTGTATCAAAATATAAAACTTGCTTCCTACCTTCAATGTTCTAATGTGTTCAGATTAAGATTTTCTATTATTGTTTTATATTCATACTCTCCTCTAGCATAACCTAACCTATATGCACAGTACCTCAAAAACTTCATCTCAAAGACCTCAAGCAAGTCGCTATCAATACTATAGTATGGGATGCATACAGTAGAGTTGTATTCAGTAATGGTCCTTACCAGTGAGCAATATAGCAGTTTGACAATGGTAACATTGAATGCATTAGAGTTCCTGAGAATAAATCCTAACATTTTCAAAGAACGTGAAGCCACGTCATTTATGTGCTGTTTGAAGGACATTTTTGAATGAAATATAATTCCCAGATCTTTGACATTATCTGTTTCAGCAAGAACTGTTCCTTTGATTTTATATTCAAACTGTATAGGATGTTTTAATCTGCTGAAAGTGATCTTATGACACTTATCAGTGTTCAACTGTAACATATTAATATCGCACCAACGTGAAAAGTTATTTAGGTCATATTGCAATAATTCATCGGCTTCTCTTGAATTAATTATAAGGAACATCTTAAGATCGTCAGCAAACATAAGAAATTTACACTGAAGGATACTACAATCTACATCATTAATGAATAAATTGAATATCGGTGCTAAATGTGAACCTTGAGGTAACTGTTACCGGCATCGAAATGGAGTATCCGTATTTACCATAGTGTACTCTTCTATTGAGATAACTTCAAATCCATTCCGAAATTTGACCTTTTTACCAATAGCATTAAGTTTTGGATTAATAGTTCATGGTTTGTACGATCAAATGTTTTCGGTAAATCGGTATAAATAGCATCAACCTGTTTCTTATTCTCTAAAGCATTTATAAGGTAATTTTGGAATAAAATTAAATTAGTACAAGTAGATTTACCTTGGCTAAAACCATGTTGTTGATTAGAGATACGGTGTCTGCAGTCTCAAAAAAGTTTCTTTGTTATTAAGTTATCCAGCATTTTTCGTAGTTTAGACTGATTGCATACTGCCCTGTAGTTCTTTATGTTATTATTACAGCCATTTCTGAATATAGGTTTTAGATAACTATGCTTCCAAAAGTCTGGAAATTGTGTGGTTTTTAAAGACGCATTAAACAGTGAGTGTATGGGTTTAGCCAATGTAAAATTACATCTTTTAATTAAATAGAGAGGTATACCATCCAGATGTTAATTTCCAAGGCAGTGACAAAGTAAGATCGATTATTTCTTTAACATCTACTGTATACGAACTAACATCAACAGTCTTACTGAATCTATAGTCAGGTATTTAATTTACTGATTTTTTACTGTAAACAGTTGAAAAATATGTAGCGAAAAAATTACTATATCTGAACTATGATCAGCAACAGAATCCTCATAAAACATTTGTGCTGGTAAAGTATATGATTTTTTCTTATCATTTATACATTTCCAAAAGTTTTGTGGTTCATTTGCAATGTTATTTTCTATTGTTTGGGTGTAAGCCTGGAGACACTCATCTCTTAATGTCTTACATTTGGCTCTAATACTTCAAAATTCTTCAAACATTTGATGAACACTTTTTATATTTTTATGAGCTATTTTTATTTTAATCTTTATACATGTGGAAACGAGTTTGAGTTTCATTCCTTTGTGAATATGCACTCCACTTTGGGTCGTGGACTTCTTCACTAATATTTCATTTGTTACAGATGCAGTCCGAACTCTATCCACCGGAACACAAATCAATCAAAAGAAGACTTTGACTCCTAAGATCGGTCGAAATATTGTCCTTGTAGATGGAGTTCGTACACCTTTTTTGATGTCTGGAACTGACTATGCCAATCTCATGCCCCATGAATTAGCCAAACAAGCACTAAGGTAAATCATGACAATGTCTTATAGATTATTGTGAATGTATATGAAGTGGTAAACACTATTGATACTTTTTTTTTGTTTGAACAAATCCTTAAATTGTTTTTTATATTATTTTAGTGGTATCCTGAAAAAAACTGGTATTTCCAAAGATCTAATTGACTATGTCATTTATGGAACTGTATTCAAGAAGTTCATACTCCAATGTTGCCAGAGAAGCATCTCTTGCTGCTGGTTATAGCGATAAAACACCCTCGCACACTGTCACTTTGGCATGTATATCTTCCAATGTTGCCATGGCATCAGGTAATATTTATTACATTATCAATTCCTAATTGATTCTTCCTGCATAATATGTATAATACTATCACTATATGTAGTTACCAAAACAGAGTATTCTGCATTCAGTTGCATCATTCACTATAAAATTGTATTCATATATTTTTTTTAAATCTGGGATTGCATGCTTTGAAACATTCATTTTGAAAACCTCTTATAACATGCTTAACACGTTAAGCCCTGCTATGAGCAGAAAACCATTGACCAGTATCTTTAGGACGGTCTTTTTTCTAAAAGCTCTATTTGTCAATAAAAATGTATTCACTTGAATTTGGGTAAAAATCAATTTTTTTTTTGAAAACATATGCAATTGAACAAAACAGTGTTATTTGCATACTAACTTGGACGGTGTTAGTACATAGCACCCACCCGACATGAAACTAAATGTTGCTGGTGTGTCATTATCCTGATACCCACAGTCCCAAGGGTACGTTGAAGTGAGGCATCAGTTAAATGCCATGTGGGCCTTAACGTGTTAAAACAAGTCTTCATTACATTTGTTACAAAACAATCATTTTGGAAGGAAAATAATACTGCACATTTAGTAACAATCAGATTAACAATCTTCAACTGAAAGTATGACAAATATCAAGAAGAAACATCTTAGACGGTCAATTGCAAATCCGAATTTTATCTTCACAAATAAATCAACAAATTTGTAGTGAACTAAACATTTTCAAACTTACAAAAACTCGAAATAAATCAAGAAGCCATTAAAACTATTCTAACAACTCTGTTTTTAATTATTTATCAACCTTATTGGGGCCACTATATCCTTCAAAACTGGACATTTTTCAGCTGTCGGCCTTATCAACAGCGGAATTTACGAAATGATAGTATGTGGAGGTGTTGAATTTATGTCCGATATACCCATTAGACACAATAGAAAAATGCGTAGCCTACTATTGAGAGCAAATAAAGCCAAGACCATGCAACAAAAGCTGTCACTGCTTGCCAGTATTCGTCCCGATTATTTTGCACCTGATTTGCCCCCAATAGCTGAATTCTCTTCCGGAGAAGTGATGGGTCATTCAGCCGATAGGTAAGATCAATATTTGAAAAATCCAGAATATTAACACAGTATTAATGCAGATGCTTTTTATCCTGATTCTAAATTAATTGAAAAATCATTATTAACAGTCACATACATATTTTCAATTATCTGCTAGCCAAATTAGAAAATGAAATCATATTTTTTATAAAAAATTTGCTTATCAGAGACCAATACAATATGGGTTCCACAAGGATCCAACCTTGCACCTGTTCTGATTAACATTGGAAACAAATATTTTGGTAATTTTTTGTCATCTTAAACAAGAAATAGGTACTAAACTATTTTTGCATGAAGTTTGTTGCTTAAAAACTTTTAGTTTTAATTAGCATAATTTTTCATCTGCAGGTTGGCTGCTGCTTTCGGAGCAACCCGGAAAGAACAAGACGAATTCGCTATTCGTTCTCATACTATGGCCCAACAGGCACAGCAGAAAGGCTATCTTACAGACTTGATTCCTGTTCAAGTTCCAGGAGCTGCCAAAACGGTTGATAAGGATAATGGAATACGTGTGTCTTCTGCAGAAAAAATGGCAGGGCTTAGGCCTGCCTTCATCAAGCCCCATGGGACTGTAACTGCTGGCAATTCTTCATTTTTGGTGAGTTTCATTATCAAATCATCTATTTATTACATTTTTTAGATGGTGTATTTTTGCATTCTCAAGTTTTTTCTAAACTACAGAACTTATTTTTGAAGAACTTTTTAAGCTTTTGGCTCAACATTTTTTTACAATTTTTTTAAATTATTGAAATTATTTCAAGTTTATTTTGAAGTTATAATTTGTTGTTCGGAAAAGTCCAAGAACCACCTTGGACTTATCCAAAGCATCTACTAGTTGGTTCAAAGCAGTCTTGGTGCTTTTTTTATTTGTGAAGTTATGTTGATCTGGTGAAAGAATTGAAATTTTATTTAAGAATGACACCATTTGTTCACTGGCCATTGTTTCAAATACTTTTCATAATGTGATGGCTCTGAGTTCATTATATTTGAGGAATCACCTTTTTTGGATAATGGAATAACCTTCGATATTTCCAAACCATCAGGAACAATACCTTGGTCCAATGATATATTCATTGAAAAAGTTAATGGGTTGATAATGCATGCGGCTATTTGTTTAAGAAGAATAATAGATATTTTGTTTCCACCGGATTTTAAGTTTTTAACTTATTTATTATATCTAAGACATTTTCTTCGGAGAGTGGACAAAAAAACTTTAAGTATTAAGGGTAGGATGGAATTATTGAATTAACAAATTCCATATTAGCTGGTAGAGTGTCATAACCCCATAAGTACAGAAAAACTTTCAAACATAAGAACCAACAAGTTATTAATAAATATGAACTCTATGGCCAGAAAACATAATTCAGGGGGATGATAATAAATTTTGAAATCAAATACTCGACCAAATTGATAAACAAGGGCACGTTAAAAATAGATAGTCACCCTTTTACAACGGAGCTATTAACAAATCATCACCCTCCGAGTTACGCATATCTAAGGAATTTCTTAGTAAACAAAGAAACTATAAATTATAGGTTTTGACAGGTCGCTAAGTGCAATACGACCACAAAAGAGATAAATCATCCATTTTGTATACATTTCTTTCGGCTACAGTAACGAGCCATTAATTACTAAGTCGGTGATTTATTATGACAGGTAGAAGATAACTAACGTTAGGAATGTGACCCCGCGAGCCAACAAAGAACCATACATGGAAGGAGGTGATCCTATAAAAAGAGCGAGACGTCGCGGAACGATATCCAGAAGTTTTAAACTTTCACATAGTAATCTTATAAAAATATAACATATAGAAGTGCTATCAACCAAGTAACAGCTCTTGACTAGACAGTCATCAGTCATGAGTTCATTGACAAGTAATCATCTTGCAGTGAAATTGCGAAATTATTAAGAAAGAGAATTTCAATCAAGTCAAACAGGAACTGCACGAGTAATGAATTCACAAAGTGAATACCCAGTTCAACAGTATTTACTATTAATAAAAGTTATGTTATCAATGCTTCAAGAACGAGATAAGACACCTCTAACCTCTAACCGATAGTTCATGCTCTCATAGAAAAACATTACCAATACAACTATAGTCTAATATACACTGCGATATAAAAGTACATAAACAACTTTCGCGGAAATAAATAAAATAGTAATACAACTAAACAAATATCGTGTAAAACAAATATCGAGTGAATAAGTGTTGAAACCAGATGGTCTGGAGTAAGTTCATATATTTTTCTGGATTTAAGTTTGGGCAAATTGAATCAATTATAATTTTTATATGTTTTTAAATGTATCTACATATTTTATATTTTTCAAATAATATTTATCAACAGTGTGTTTAACAATTGATGGCATTTTTACTATATTCAGTCCACTGACTTTGAGAATGCCAAAAACTGACCTAATGTAAAATCTCAACTGTTCTTTGACTATTGTATCATTTTATCAGTATATAGAACTGATGGAAATGCTTGTAACTATTATAAAATATATATGTATATTCTAATGTTTTTCCAAGTTATTTAACAATCTTTCTGAGATCGGTACGTGCTTCTATCTAAACGCCCCACATTCCCTGTATTAAGAGAAAGGGATATTTCTTGAAGCCGCTCTCGAGAAACAATCTCCTCAGACAGTCGATGCTCTTATTACTAAAGTTCTCAACCTAACAACAAAGGAGTAATCAAGTAAAGTGATTTATCCATAATATTTGAAAATTCCTTAGCGTTTATTGGTTTTTCTTTGATGGAGAGTACCCTCTATAAAAGGACAGTGGCGTAACAAGAGTATATTTGAAAATGGCTATATCCTTTCAAAAACTTGGAAATATTGCTAAGTTTCAATTACAACCAAAAATTGAAATATAGATAACTTTTATATGGGATTTCATGTAATTTAATTTTACAGTCGCATTTTTTGGACAGCAATAACTGAAGTATAATTTTCACGAGTGCTTCAAGTTACCAATTGCACTTATTATCAAGTGAATAAATAATAATACATGTGAATTTAATTTATTTCTAATAATATTTTTCAGTTTGAAGAATAAAAACCTACAGAAAAAACGGATACGAACTATAATAAACAAATATCACAACGTACCTATCCAATCCAGTATTTACAGATTGTGTCAATTATGCCTTGGAACTTGTGTGTGTCTTCCACTGACGTTATTTTGAGAAACACTTTCAAGTGAACTGCAAAAAGAAGAAATTTTGCCTCTTTAAGGTAGTCATTAGTATCATCAATGAACAAGACAAAAAGCAATGGTCCCAATATCGAACCTTGGGGAATACCCGAGGTACTAACAAACCTCTCAGTTGTTCAACAAAATTAGTTCGATTTGTCAGATATGATTCCATAAATGCAACTAAGTTTTCATCAAATAAAAATTATGTGGTTGATTTTTTATTATTACTTATCCGGTAAAACATTGTGATTTACCTTATCAACGCTTTTGCTAAGTAGGTGTAGATGGTATCAATTTGACCGTTGGATATTTCTAAAAACACACAGTAGTTGATTTTTTATTTATGAACCCATATTGTTCCTCTAAGAGAACTGTAGATACATGACAATTTTTTTTATGCATTGTCTATTTCAAATATTTTTGAGAGCGATGGTAAAATTGTGATGGGCTTATAAGTAGTTTGTTATTTGAAGATTTATGAATGGCAATTATACAAAGTACTAAAACTACTGTGTTAAATCCAAATTGTCCCATTTTTTTTTACTGTCTATTTATATTGAAGTTTAGTATACAGTGTATATTCTTGAACTGTTTTTCAGACCGATGGTGCATCAGCTTGCTTGATCACAACAGAAGAAAAACCAAACAGCTCGGCCTGAAGCCCAAAGCCTATCTCCGCAACTTGTTGTTTGTATCTCAAGACCCGGTTGATCAGCTGCTTCTGGGACCTGCTTATGCCACACCCCAAGTATTGGACAAGGCCGGACTAGCATTCAAAGATATTGATGTCTGGGAATTCCACGAAGCATTTGCTGTGAGTGTTGAAATTTTGCCTCCATGCATCTTGAACCTTTTTTTATTTGCATTTCCATTTTTCAGGGTCAAATCGTGGCTAACTTCAAGGCGATGGACAGCGAATGGTTCGCGAAGAATTACATGAACCGGCAGACTAAACTGGGTGCTCCTGATATTAACAAATTCAACAACTGGGGAGGGTCACTGTCAATAGGACATCCTTTTGCAGCTACTGGTGTCAGATTGGCCATGCACGCTGCAAATAGGTTAGTCAGGGAAGATGGACAATTTGGACTGGTAGCTGCTTGTGCTGCTGGTGGACAGGTATGAAAATATTTTGAGACTTTCAGCAAGGTTCAACATTTTCAGACAAAGAACTGTTATATATCAAATGGAAATATGCTTTATCAGAAGAGAAAAAAATGGTTACATGTATTAACAGATTATAACAATATCACAAAATTATTTTTCCAGAATGTAATTTTTAAAATGTCACTAACAAACAAATTAAAATAGTAATAAAATAATCAATCCAAGAGAAAAAAGACTTGGGTAACTTTGAGTATTAAAATTTCAGCCTAAAATCTAAGGTCTTTACACACAATCGGGAAGTATTATATGGACGAGTTTTTTTCAAAGGAATTGCCTGAATTTTTATTACACGCTTTATATTAGCTTTACTTGTATGTTTGTTTGTAACCGACTCCTTTGGATTTGATTTTCACCCACTTCCAGACGTCCGAATGATTTGAAATTTGGCAGGTGTACATAATTCCGGTGACAATGCATTGTGTGAAAAAAAAAATGGCGGCTTCAATATGGTGGAGGAGTTTTCTGATTATGGTCCGATTCGCTTCAAAATTGGTATCTGAGGGTTTTTGTGGTCGGAGATTATGATTCTTTTATCAAAATTGAAAAATTCAAGATGACGGCTCCAAAATGGTGGACGAGTTTTGTGATTATGGTCCGATTCTATTCAAAATTGGCATGTGGGGGTTTTTGGAGTCGAATATTATGATTCTTTCGTGAAAATTGAAAAATTCAAGATGGCGGCTCTAAAATTGTGGACGAGTTTTGTTATTATGGTCCGATTCTATTCAAAATTGGTATGTGGGGGTTTTTGGAGTCGAATATTATGATTCTTTCGTGAAAATTAAAAAATTCAAGATGGCGGCTCACTGTATATATTGACAACGTTAAAATCTTTGAATGACTTCTAAAATCGAGATTTGACTATTAATACAGCTGTACACATTAATGGTTTGGAAAATAATTACAGTTACTAATAGTAATCACGGAAGTAATAGTAGATTAGAACAAATAATAGTTCAAAAAAATTAAAAAAACACGCTTTTATAAATAAACCAAACTAAAAAGTAGAAAATAAATAATAGTTTAAAAAAACCAAAAAACACGCTTTTAATTTGAATTAAGAATAGTGTAAAAAAATTTAATAAATATAAATTAATAATAATGTAAATAAGAAAAAAATTCATTTTATTTATAAAAAAGCGTGGGGTGCTTAATTTAAATCTTAAAAAGCACCCCACTTTTTTTTTTAAATAAAATGATTTTTTTTCTTATTTACATTATTATTAATTTATATTTATTAATTTTTTTTACACTATTCTTAATTCAAATTTATTTTCTATTTTTTTAGTTTGGTTTTCTATAAAAGCGTGTTTTTTTTTTTTTAAACTATTATTTATATTGTTTAGAGGAAGTCTTTGTGATCAAAAGTTACCATTACGCTAAAATCCAATTATCAATAGTTTCGAAGATTTTTTTTAGATTGTTTTTTGTGTTGAAGTTATTTGAAAAAAAGACAGTTTGTTTGCATTTGTATTTTTTTAAGGTTATGTTTGTTTTTTTATAGTTAGTTGAAAAAAAAGATAATTGAGATTTGGGCTTGGATCCTGGGTTGAGTTGGGCCTGATTTAAGAAAAGAAAAAACATTTTTAAGAAAAACAAGTTTTAAAGTGATACAAAAAGCGAATCAGCTGTTATTGTAGTGTATTTGGCAATAATGGTATTGGGACATGCAGCCTCTCGTCTCACCCACTTGCACCTTTAATTAGTATTGAAGGTGGAACCATGATACAGTTTTTCTCCATAGATTTATAGTTTTTATGCTTTGTCAATAAGAATTTACTATTCTGATTTTGCCAAAATATAGTATGATTGATACATGTTTTTCTGCTCTACTAGTTAAACTATATTTTTTGTTTCAGGGTGTGGGAATGATTTTGGAAAGGCATCCTGATGCAACACCTAACTAAGACTGTTACGAGAAGTGTGTTTTATATTTAAGAAAATATGTTGAAGGCTCATATTTATAAACTGGTCTCACCCAAAAGTATGCATTACTAGAATATTCAACGAAGGCAGTCATTATTTTTTATCGGTGCCCAACTTGAATTGCAAATAACTTGAAGTTTTATTTAATCTCGCCATTGAGGAATTTTACCTTTCAAGGGATGCTATCATGTTTCCAAAATATTGCACATGATGCATACTTCTTTGTGAACACCAGTAATTTTAGTTTTATACTGGTATTATACTATCAAATACAGAATTATTTATACCAAGGTCTGTTTAATTTTATATTATTGTTATCAGTTTTTATATTATATTAAGAATTATAAATTACTTTTGAGAATATTTTCAATTTCTTCCAACTTGGGGTGAAAAATCATACAAATTAAGGTGATCAGCTTCATAGGGTCTTTCCAAATGGGCAAACCAAGAGTTAAAGGTAAGTAACAGATTTTTCCAATAATAATTGGTTACCTCAAAGGAATATACTTTTCAATCAATACTGGAACAAAACAAGTAATTTTTTTAATTTTCCTACAACTGGTCCTACCGTCACACATACTATAAAGAACTACATGCTTTCTTGACCTTCATTCCAGAATTCCTGTATTGAAAATGGCCTGCAAACTATTGATTGTTAGATCATTTTTTTGCATCGATATTCTGCCAGCTAAATCATTTGTTTTTCAGTTGATGAAGAAATACTGGCATATTTTCGGATCTCCCATTTTTATTATAGTACAGAAATGTAGATACTAAAAACACCAACTATTATACGAGGGTAATCTGAAGAGTTTTCGACCTGAACATGAAGATGGCAGCACTCGTCAACGACAGCTAAGGAATATGTTTGCGCATCTTTTGAAAGGTACTCACCAAAATTACAGCCATTTTGGATGCGTAGTTGTTGTTTGAGTAAGCCGATGTAAGCGTTTTTCTGTAAATAATAAAAATCGAGTATTGAGCTGTCATTACATATTTACTTTTGAAAGGCAATATGCCTACGCAAATCAAAGACGAGTTAGACACTGTGTACGGGGACTCTGCACCATAATTTAACACCGTGAACTTTTGGGCAGCTGAATTTGAATGTGGCTGTACCAATTTGGGGGATGATGAATGTTCAGGACGTCCAAAAACTGCAACCTTTGACGATAACAGCGCTCAAGTTCACCAAATGGTGCTAGATGACCGTCGAATTAATGTGAGATAGATAGCAGAGGCTATGAATATGTTCAAATAACGTGTTTGTCACATATTGCATGAAGAATTAGGCATGAGGAAGCTGTCCGCGCATTGGGTGCCGTGTTTGCTCAAGTTAGATAAAAAAAGAGCGCTGATTATTGAAACAAAACAGAAATAGTCAAAAAGGTGGACTGCACAGGAGGAATCCGTTCCAAAATAGCAAAAACTGTTTTTTCGGCTGGGAAAGTTATGGTGACTGTTTTTTGGGATAGTCATGAAGTTATCTCAATCTGTTATCATCAAAAAGGAAAAACCATTACCGGAGTATACTACACATCATTACTTGACAGTCTGAAGCCAAAAAGTGCGAAAAAAATGCCACACTTGCAGAAAAAAAATAGTTTTTCCAGAGGTTGCCATAGCGAAAATCCACTTTTGAACTGCTTGACTTTTTTCTCATAAAAATGATGAAAATAGTTGAAAAAAATATTTTTTGAAACTAAATTTTTATTTTTGTATTTTTTTTATGTATTTTTTTAAAAACGTTAGCGGTGGCAGGCGACCCCTCTCAAGTCGTATTCAACAAAAAATTATCTAAAAAATTTTTGGATATTTCCAATATTTTTGGCTCGTATCAGTAATATTTTTTTTGTGAGAAGGGGGGCAAAAAGGGTTCGAAAAATAAGATAAATCAAGATTAATCGTTAGTATATTTTTTATGATTTTATTTGAGCGAGTTATTTTCTAATAAATTTATTTTGACCCCCTCACCTATGCAGAACTACGAGCAACTTATTTTTCGATAAAATGTTTCCCGAACATTTTTTGATAGGATACAGTTTTGTTGTTATTATTTTAATTATATTATATAGCGCAGAGCACGAGGGGGGGTCGTAGAGAGACGGTGATTATGTCAAAAAAAAATTACAAATCGCGAAAGTCTCGAGTCATAATTACAAAATCTTTAAAAATTTCTTCACCTAGTAAATTACTAGAAATGGTGTGGGGGGGGGGTAGTACCCATCGGAAAAAACGCATTGGATCTGATTCCATAAAATTGTCCGTAACGCGCAGAGCCTAAAGGGGGGGTCGTAGAGAAATGCATATTGTACCAGGGGACTTTTTAAAGAAGGACGGGGGACCATTTGAGGGTCTGAACGCGAAAAAAATATTCCTTCTCCTAGTTGACCCCCTCGATTTTAACGATACCCCCCCTTCCCCCCCCCCAAAAAGTTCAAAAAGAGTACTACAAAAAAGTCCAATGAAGTTTTATCGAAAAACGGTAATTTTTCCCATGACGTATAATTTCTAGTGAGGGGGGGACCCGGGTCTGAATTCATTTTTTTGGCTGCGCTTTTCAGTTACGTCAATTTTCCATAACGAAGAAATTTTCTAGAGTCGCTTGGAGGGGCAAGTGCCCCCCTCCAAAAAAATGTCCCCGCGTTTTAAATCGAAAAGTCTCATAACATTTTTCGATTCCGTGGAAAACAATATTTTTGTCGAAAATATAATCAGTTTTTCCCCACGCCGAACCCTGCTCATGCTAGAAGTTGTGCTTGAAGCACAGGGTTTTCCCTCATATGAGGAGGCCATTGCCTTCGTTTGCAGAGAAAGACGCCGAGTACTACTTGGATGCGTTAAAGAGGTGAGAGCATCGCTGGGAGAAGTGTGTAGACTTACAAGGAGACTATGTAGGAAAATAAATTTGAGGAAAAAATGTCTTGTATCTTTGTTGGGTCGGAATTTTTTCTTAGTCCACGCTTGTATGTACAAAACTACCAATCACACTATAATAATAATAATAATTTATTGCCCAACAGGTTACACCCAATTACAGGACATAAATAAATTTACATATTTAATATTTGTTTTACCTAATAACTAACTAATAATTATTTGTATAGAACATTCAGTTATGAACAAGATGCAGTAGTGCAAGAATTCAAAAATTTTATTCAATTCGATTTATATCAGTTTTTTAATGTTATCTCTTTTATGTGTCTGAGCGAACAGGTATTGAAAATGGTGCAGTTACATTTCCATGAAATCAGAATATTGCCGACAGTTGTTTCGAGTATTTTTTGCTATAAATTCAAATTAACTTGGCAACATTGGAAAATGTACACATTTTTACCATTGGGGAACCCTTTAGGTGGAGTAAGACCCATTTGAAATTGCCACTATGAACTGACAATTGTCACTTTGAAGTGACAATTGTCACTTTGAACTAACAATTGTCACTTCGAACTGACAATTGTCACTTCGAAGTGACAATTGCTAGTTAGAAGTGACAATTGTCACTTCAAAGTGACAATTGTCAGTTCAAAGTGACAATTGTCACTTCAAAGTGTCAATTCCAAATGTTTAAAATATATATTTTGTTTTTGGCCCTTCTACGCCTTCGTACTCTCTTTAGGTGTCAAAAGCATGTACATATATGAAAAGGTTTTAAGACAACTAGAGGAATGAACTCTTAAATAACATCTGAATGTTTTTTGGGGAGGTATCAGAATTCTGTTTTTCATATTCTGGGTTTTCAGAGATGAAAATGTTTTTATAAAAAATGTCCTTGAAGATAATAATTTCCAAGAAGTTTTATCAATAGAACCATCCAGCAAATTGAGATTAAAAAACAACACCATGGCTCTCAACAACAACTTTTAGTAATGAATGTAATTTCGTACGTTCCGGGTCTTTCCAAAAAATTTAAAAGAATCGGCAACAAATTCAATGTCAGAACAGTATTCAAAACTCGTAATACATTGAGATCGGAATTAACCCTTACAAAACCAAGAAACAAAATTCGAAGAATTGTGTATAGTGTTCCATGTGCTTGTGGTAAAACTAACACGGAGTAAGATGCCTGGTTTTCTAGACATCTTACACAGGAGAAACCTTTGAGAATAAGAAAATCTGAACACAAAAATAATATAAGAAATAGAGCAATTGGAAAATCAAAATTGGCAGAACATTTATTAACACAAACTGGGGCCCATATAGCAGATTGGGACAACACGAAAATTCTCATGCATGAACAAAATGACACGAAAAGAAGCTTCCTGTATTTTATTGAATGGAAATGATAATATAGCTGCCTGTTCTCTCACTATGGATGTCCCTACTGAAAAAGGAGGTGGAACTACAGAAATTTCGTACAAAATAGATCACGTTGAATCCTGTGGTGCATGTCAGATTTTGACAAGCAATTGTAAAGATAATAAGAAATACTTCAAGTGGAATTTAAAATTGTGATTATTTTCCAAAAACCAGGGGTTGATAAAGGGAACAGAGGTGATTCCCGAATTTTTCATTTTACTTTTGTTGTAAAATATTTTAGGCAAATAATTTTCAAACAGTACGTAGTTTATTTTAGAATCCAGAATATCAAAAACGCAGTAACGTATCGGGGCAAATTTAGTAATTTGCCCTTCTCAGAACAGATAACTAGGAAAAGAAAGAAAACCCAATATATGGAAAACAGGATTATCTCTTATTTTGAATTCCCAGTAGATGTTCAATAAATATAAATTTGCAGTGAACAAATTTTATTCTTAATAGGTAGGCATACAAAATATGAAATGAACTACAAATCTGTATCTTGAAATTAAAAACATCTCAACTAGCATTTGCCCAGCCCGAGGAACTGCCGATATCTCTAACGTGTAACTTCACCGCCTCATCCAATATCTGCCTGATATCCCTGCAACCTTGCAGTGCCTTATCCAAAACTTTCTTCAAGTGGTCCAAGTGAAACCTCTGCGACATTTCCATAAGTACAATCTTTCCAGACATCGGTAATGCTGCTACAGTCAATGTAGGGCCTCCTATTATTTCCTCTTGATGAGATATGTCTATCATGGGCACATCGTTATTCGCTAAACTGGCCGTACAAGCACACACGTACTCTTTTATGGGAATACCAGCATCAATCAAGGCCAAAGTTGCTGCGTTAACACAAGCAGGATAGATCCCTAAAAAATGAGGTTGAATATATGAGAAATTCACTTTAGATCATTTTCTAACCTCCGTCTGCATGCAGAACTTCAACATATATGTCTATTTGTGACCAAGGATACAATTCACTTTTTATGACTGCTTCTAGAGCTTGTTGCAAGTGCATAGACAGTTCGCTCGATTTTCTATCCCCTCTAGGTCGCTTTTTTCTCTCTGTCGTGGAAAAAACAGCCATACTGAACTGGCAATTTATAACTGCAGTATCGTGCTGGGCTTTAGATCTACCACCACGAACCTAAAATCTGAGAGTTATGCATAGTTATTTCAGTAAAAATGCAGTTTAGGGAGAATCCACGTATCACCAAAATTTTTGGTGCAGATAGTTCATTTCTCTAAAAGCTTGAAAATGAAAATAAAATATTGGCGGTCACGTATTTTGAAGAAATTATTCAATTTAAAAATGTCTCCTTTTGATTGAATGTATGTGCCTGTGGAAGAAGAGACAGCCAATCATGAGGTTTGGTTACTTGCATCTAGAGACTGATTGTCACTACTGTGCCTCAATGATAATTTGGAAAAAACGAGAAAAGTCACCGCTAACGAATTATCCACGAGCGAAGCCTTACTTCAGAAAGTTGGTTGGCTTGCATTCAACTTTGAGAGCAAGGTTATCCAAATTAGGTTAGGTTGTGTTCCCATCTTTAACGTAAGATATTGACCGGGTTTGTTTTTCTGCAGACCAGATGGAGGCACGCCTTTCCTGTTTAAAAAAAATCCACGCCAAAGGCGAATTTTGGGCTGTAGACTAGAAATTGGGGTGTCAACAAAATGCCGCTATTGTAGCGTTTGACTAGTGACGATCAAGTTAAGGCAATCAACATCATTAATATAAAAATTACTAGGCCTTCAGTGAGTAACAGTAAGAATCGTGGTATTTACATTCTGAAGAAAAGTGGATATTTTAGAAAACGGCAGTTTTTCATACAAAAAAGTACTAACAACACGTGAATAAGGGTGTGTGTGTGTGGTGTATTTGTTGAAAGGTATATTTACAGATCAGTTTAAAATTAGCACCATTATTCCTATTCCTAAAGTTAATAACTCAATAGATTCCTGTGATTTCAGACCAATCAACACATTGCCATCACTTGAAAAAGTTCTTGAAATAGCGGTCTATGAACAGATCGAAAACTATTTCAATATCAACGAACTCTTTATTGGTGCTCAGTCTGGCTTCCATAAAAATCATTATTGTGAAACATCTCTTCAATATACCATATCAACCTGGAAAAGGGGTGTAGATGTTAATAAGTATACTGTGGCTATTTTTATGGATTTGCGTAGAGCTTTTGAAACGATAGATCGAAACATTCTATTGGAAAAATTAAAATATTATGGCATATCTGGCAATGTGTTGAACTGGTTTAGAAGTTACCCAAGTTATCGTTTTCAACAGACCAAGATAAACAATGTTCAATCTGACAATATTCTAAATGATATGGGAGTTCCCCAAGGAAGGGTTTTGGGACCACTTTTATTTATCATATATTTAAATGACATACACTACACACCTTTTCGCTGATGATACCTTAGTGTTTGAGTCTGATAAAAATCTAGAGAATGCAATCATAAATATAAAAAACTCACTGAAAAATATCGAAAAATACCTAAAAGTGAATAAACTAAAACTAAATGTCAACAAAACGAAAGCAATGATCATAGCATCTGAATATGAGCTGCGTAATTTGAATACTATCAACATAAATATAAATGGAGAAAATATCGAAATTGTATCCGAAATTAAATATCTTGGTTTTATTATTGATAGTACTTTGACATTAAATAACCACACTGAGTATATTATTAAGAAAATATCAAAAAAGCTCTTTTTCTTTTCTAGAATTTCAAATTGTTTGAGCACATATTCTAAAATAACAACTTTCAATTGCATTATCCAACCTCATTTCGATTATTGTGCTTCCCTACTGTTTTTATTCAATCAAAATAAAGTGTCTCAATTACAGAAACTTCAAAATCGTGGAATGCATATGATTCTTAAATGTAGTCGCTATACTTCAATTTCGTATATGTTAAATTCACTTCAGTGGTTGTCAGTAAAAAAGAGGCTTTATTTTTCAACAATGGTTTCTATTTTTAAGTTTGTTAAAGGTTTTCAACCAACTTATTTTAATGATTTTGTGATTTTAAATAGAGATATTCATCATTATAACACTAGGCAAAATAATGACTTCCACATTAATAGAACTAGTTCGAGACGATGCATGAATAACTTATTTTTCAAAGGTTTGAATGAATTCAATAAACTCCCCATACACTTGAAAGATTCCAATACTGTTATAAGTTTTAAGAAAAGTCTATTGGCTTTTTTAGAACAAGATTTGTGATGTATTACTGTTTAATATTTTATTATTATTTATTTTAGAATTATTAGATTATCTGTATCTTTAATGATTATGTGACTGTTTGTTTGTTAATTAGATTTATCTATTTCATTAAATTACTACTACTACTACTAAAGAAGGACGAATGGTGAGTGTTTTCAGTGGCCGAGAATAGCGCTGAAAAATAAGGCCTTTTTATAGTTCTAGAAGCTCGTATCTCAGAAAGTATTTGAGAATTTTGACTTCGGATTTGTGTTCACAAGGCGAAAATATGATAGTTTCACCATACATCATGTCTCAAATCATGCGAGTCTAATAACTGGATATTTACTATCCTAAAAATAATAAATAAAAAAAAATTGTATGACTACGCCGGTTTTTTTTTGTTTGTTTTTGGGTTAGGGAGGCTTGTTTATTTACAAAAAAAATGTATTTTTCAAATCTGTAGATTTTCCCTAAACTACATTTTTACCGATATTTCAAAGTTATTAATCTACCTGATGGGGCCCATAAACTGCTGCCAGTACTTTCGTCAGTCCTTGCTCCAAATATGCACTTCCATCGGGTTGTGTAAACACCCCTAATTTGCAACGAATTCTTCGGAGTTCGTTTGCTCTTCTGCCATCCAGTCGAAGACCGATTTTAGAAAGTAGATCTTTATTTCGGCTCATTTTCAGTTAATGCTTTAACATACGAATTATAACAACATAACCTTAAATTTCTTTTAGAAGTTAGAAGAGGCATACATTTTTAAGAAGAAGAAAAACAATCGATAACTAAAACTACGCTACCCATCAACAACGTCCTATCACTTTCCAGATATAAATGTCGCTACATTTGCAATTACATTTATATTATTAATACTTCTAATCCCAGCATTAGTCTAATATTGGATGTTCCGACGCCGTGACTCACCTGCCGTGAAAAATTCGCCTGCGACACCTCACCAAGCTGCTCCTCATTTTGAGACTGGCCTTAAGGTCTGGTTTCCTTGGAACCGTGTATTCCGTACATTTTTTTTGTCCCCCTGTATTAGCAATAATTAAATATCGTCATTTTCTTCCTCTTCCATAAGAATTACTTTTCAACCAATGGAAATTGCGGTAGAGAGAGTGCGAGCGTGCAATCAAAATTGCAGGAATGCTTTAAAAAATTGGAGAATGCATTTGAGCTTACAGCGTTCTGTTTTTTGATTGACCACCGAGTGACAGAATGAGAACTTCAGCAGCTAATCAGAAAAAAATACCACGAAGGCGTGAGCTATGTGTACCCAAAGAGAGTAAACTTTATTTGAGTAGGAGAGTCTATTCCCCATAAGACAATGGTGACACTAAGGGCCGATATTATAATGTCAGTTTAAACTCCGAAAACCTTAAACCAGTTTATCTTCAAGTTTAAACCAAAGTTGGTGAAAAAGTCATTTTATAAAAACACATAAGATTTTTATTTTCCATGTATATAAATGTCATCTGTCACTTGGCCTTATGGTGTTTTATCGTAATAACTGTTTCGTTTTGTGAAAAGTGACGTGAGCAAAATCATTTGGAAATCTGGCGATATCATGAAATTCTATTTTTGTTACTTGCGTGCTTCCTCCGAAGAAGGCATTTTAATATATCTTCGTGATAAAGCTGCAATAGCTGTGGATACACGGTTGACTATTCGTGACATTGTTAATACATGTATTCCACCAAATTCACCAACTGCTCTGAGCATATCCCCTGTAGCATAAAATCTAAGCACCATCAATAACTGCAACAAAGGTTCAACTGCGTGGTTTCTGAATTGACTTTAATAAAACACTTGAAGCTGTTGAAGAGAAATATTTCATTTACCGATTAGTAGGGTGCTGTAATCTACCCTCTATCTGAGTCAATATATTGTCAACAGTTTGCTTACACAATCTGAATCTATTTAGAAATTCTATGTCATTCCATTATTCATAATGATTAGGCCTAATTCTAAATTTGCGAGCGGCCCTTGGCACATCCACCAAATAAATGATTTCCTCTTCATTATCCGACATTACCTCTTCGAACACTTCAAAAATAGTATCTTGAATGAAGTCCATTTCATTTAGTTAGTATTAAGTATTTCCAACTACAAAGTATAGCTTATTTCAAAACAAATTTTTAAGGTTAGACTCGATTTTAAGATGACAATTTTTGTTTGATTTTTTCCTGTTGGCTAACCTACTTAAACGTTTTCAATCCTTTAAACCATACCTGAGGTAGGGTTTAAGGTTTAAACTCGATGACGTCACTCAAGAGTTTAAACTGACATTATAATATCGGGCCTTATAGAAAGAGATGAAATATTATTTGTGAGTCATAGTGACGTATATGGACATGTCATGGCCACCATTCCCTCTGGACAGTGGCGGACTCTGGTATCTGAGAGTTACAGGCTCTTGAATGGATATTGGACCACTCTGTATGTTACGTGGGCCACCTGTACTCATGTCCATGTACGTCAGTATGACGGGTTAATGCTACAAGATTCTGATTGGCTAGAGCTCATTAGTACCTCCTACTCAGATAACGTTTATTATCTTTGATGTGTACCCACCGTTAGACAGCTATTTCTTTTTAAATTTAAATGTAACAAACGAACAACCCTTTCGTGTTTTTTATTTTTGACATTTACTCATTTACATTACCTGACATTGACATGACATTACCCCTAATCAGTTTCTAATTTTTTCAAAGACATTTTCAAGAAGCAAAAATGGTAGGTTGAAATAAAATAATACTTAATTAATGAATATCATGTGTTTTTCAGTCGAACGAGGTCGAAGAAACCATGAAAAGAATCCAATCCCACAAAGGTGTTGTAGGAACCATAGTTGTAAATTCCGAAGGTAAACATGTCTTGAATTGTATAGAAATCTACTAAAAAGTTCATTTCAGGCATTCCAATAAAAACTACCCTAGATAATACGACAACGGTGCAATATGCAGGATTGATAAGTTCTTTGGCAGATAAAGCGAGGAGTGTTGTGAGAGATTTGGACCCATCAAATGATCTCACCTTTCTGAGAATAAGATCGAAGAAACATGAAATTATGGTTGCTCCTGATAAAGAATTCATTTTGATAGTAGTACAAAATCCAACAGACTAAAGTACTAGTTTTTCATTAATGTCCACTTTAATGGTTTGTTTATATGCCACACTATTCACTTCGAGAAGGTAGTCACAATTGTGTATTTACAAGTTGATTCCTGAAAATTCGTAAAATCCAAGTTCCACCTGGATTTTTGTAAAATAATTTGACATCCTTCAAGTGTTTAGTGATAATATAGGTACCAAAATTGCTAACGTGTTTTGAGAAGCTAAAGTGTGGTGTATGGACTGACCATTATTGATTTTAGCACTTCAAATGATTTAATTCAGTTGTGAACTGTCATATTTAGCTTATTTTTTGTACACTCACCAATAACTTATTGCAAAGCAGTATTTATTAAAAAGTTTCATATATAAAATTATGTTTTTGGAATAATCATTCAAATGTTTTTCTCTTATTTGAACCTTGTTTGATTATCAATTTTTCCCTTTTGTATAAAAAAAATACGAAATTGTCATTTGAATCATATTTGGATGGGACAATTATTTTCTACTCAAAATGATGAATGTATTTACATAAACGAGATACACACCATAATCTGAATGCAAGATTCTCTATCCCGATTTGATTGTCTTAAATAAGTTTGAAATTAGTAATATCACAGATATTGGAAATTCATTTGTCATTTATAAAAATGTTGAAGAGCAGGGGGCCCAAGTGAGAACCCTGCGGAACTCCAAAAGCACTAGGATTTCTCTGGATAAGAAATTATATACTTTTATGGCTTGTGTACATTCATGGAGGTAGACTTGGATCCAGTTTAAAAATGGCTCTGACATGCCAAAACCACTCAAATTCAAATTTATTAAATCCTTTTTCCTATTATACAATAGATTGGACGAGTCAGTACAGGTGTAGAAATAAAAATAATAGAGCATAGAAGCATATAACAGCTGTATCTTTCCAAGATCTGAAGACAGAACAAATACATTGATACAAAATAAAAAAGTAAAAAACATTTCAATCAATTATTGGAGAGGAGAGTATCAACTTCCCCCAAATTATAAAAACAGTTATTTGCTAAAAAATGTTTCAACCTACCTTTGAAAACTTCGTATGTCGGACTGTTTTTCAAGTGGCTGGGAAGCCTATTGAAGTAAGAAGCCCCAGCGATAAGGGGTGATTTTTTATAGAAATTGTGGTTTGCTTTTTTGAGCAATAAATCATTTTTGTTTCTCGTATCATGCTTGTGTATATCACTATTTTTTATTAATTTATGTTGGGTCCGATAAGTATTGCTCAGTAAAATCAAGAGATAAATAGAAGTCACCGTTAGAATTGTCTTGTCTCTAAATATGTTGCGAAACGAAGTTTGAAAAGGTAGATCAAATATAAATCATATTATCCTTTTTTGCAATACAAACACTCTTTGAATTTCACGTCCTTGTCCCCAGACAATAATACTGTAAGCAATTGCAGAGTATGCATATGAATAATACACATTTAATAGAGTATCCCTATTTAACATGGATTTTAGGACTGTCAATAAGTAAAAGCATTGGTTAATTTTCTTGCTACAGCATTGATTTGTTCCTCCCACAAGAGGTTACTGTCAAATGCGGTTCCCAGAAATTTTATCGATTTTGATTTTTCAATGACAGTATTGTTTAACGAGATAGAGCAGTTTGATGGGGAATTGTAGATAGAGTAATATTCAATGCAAGCAGTTTTTTTAAATATTTATGTACAATTTCTTTGCTGTCTGATATAATTGTGCATGTATCGTCTGCATACATAAGCATCAGTCAAATAACTAGGCAGGTCATTAATGAATAATAAAAATATTAACGGGCCAAGAACACTGCCTTGAGGAGTTCCAAGCTCAATATCAAATTCGTTTGAGAAGACATCAATTTTCACAATAATCTTTCGATTTCCTAGAAAGGAGAGAAACCAGTCATTAATGCATCCACGAATGCCCAGCTGATGCAATTTTTCAGAAACAAAGGATTTTTCGACAGTGTCAAATGCTTTTGTTAAATCGAATAATATTGATACTACATATTGAGCGCGATCCATTTCATCATATATATGTTGGGTGTACTCAGCCTCGCTTGTCTCAGTTGAGAAACCACTTCTGAAACCTTGCTGATTACTTGTTATTGAACTAAATGAACTTAGATATGTTTCAATCCTCAGAGCGACCACTTTTTCAATTATTTTTCAGAAAATACTCAATAATGAAATTGGACGATAGTTTTTGACATTACTGGGATCATCTTTTTTGTACAGTAGCATGACTGAAGCTATTTTCAGACTTGAGGGAAATTTACCTTGTCTGATTGATAAATTAATGATATGAGCTAGTATTGGGGAAATTACATTTTTACAGTGTTTTATGACCGAAGCCGGTATTTCATCCAGACCTGTAGATTTTTTATGTTTAATTGAATCAATTACTTTTATGACGTCTTCTTTATTGACAGGTGCAAAAAACATCAATCGTATAGCGAAATCACTCTTGGAGCATAAAGCGCTCAAATTGGTGCCGAAATGATCGAACAATTTTTTCTGGATATCGGTCGATAAGTATTTACCGAAAGCGACAGCTTTTCCAGTAGTATCATTTGTTACGATATTTTTATAATTAATTTCTGCTATTTCGTTATTGTTTTGTTTGCCCTTCACCTTATTCACAATAGACCACGCCGTTTTGTTTTTATTACTGGATTTGTCAATGAGGTTTAGTTTGTGTATTAAAAGTTTATGATTTACTTTGTCGAATGCCTTGGAGAAGTCAGTGTAGATGGAATCTACTTGGAATCCAGCCTTCAGGACATCGACAAGTAGTCCATGTAGTTGGCTAGGTTGAGTTCTGCGGATTTTCCTGATTGGAATCCATATTATTCCTGGATCAAAACGTTTGAGAATATTTTTCTTAAATGATCTGTTATGATGCTTTCAAATAGCTTTGGGATAGTACTTGGTATGGATATGTAATAAAACAACATAGCTTGTAATATAAATAATACTATAATTTGTATAAAAATATAGTCTGTACATATGTTTAAAATATTCTTAAATATTTTATATACACAACTGTTGGTAAAATATATTACTTCATTCTAGTTAATCATACATAAAAAATATTTATGTACTTCTTAAAAACTATGACTAGCTGATTGTACAGCATGAAATGTTGCAAAATGAGGTAGATCAATTATTTAGTTACGGAGTAGAAAACAAAATACACCGAGAGAGATCATCTTATTGAAATTGCAAAGGTCATAATATGTGCTCGATTGAAACCGAGCACAAAGTAGTGGTATTGAAGGTAAGTTTCAGGAGAACACCCAGTTGAAAAAAGTGTGTTTCATGTACTTTAGTTTTACGTAAATACATTTTATTGTATTTATGAACATCTTGCGTAAATCTAATAATTTTAATTTCCCTGTCACGACAAACGGCAAGGATACATTTTTTAATGATAGAGATTTTTTGGTGACAAAAATAGTACCAGGACTGTGCCATCAAACGAAAGATGATTGGTAGTTATATCCTGTTATGTTTCCTACTCGCAATTATCATTGCTTAATTTGTTGCAAATTTAAGACCAAAAAAATATTTTTTGTTTGTTTTTAGCTTGTAACATGAAAATTAATGAAGCAATCTCGATGCTCTCAATGGACGAATTGTAGAGAAAATGCGAAAAAAATTAGCCCTGGCATGACTCGATCGGACTATTAGTAATGGAAAAACCGAAAAAAAAACAGCTTTTTTTTCAAATAGTCATAACACCGCCATTTTTTAAGTTGTAGCGAAGGCTCTCCGTGATATAGTAGTTATTAATATGTACTTTATGTGTAAAAAACTCAGGCATTGTCTCATCATTAGTTTTTGCATAATTGCAATTTGAATTTTTTAATGCACTTTATTGGAGCAAGCCTGGATGCGTCATAGGTGGTCCGATTTCAATTTTTCAAAAATATTTTGAAAGTAGAAGTATAATACTACAAAACGTCTATCCTCATTTTGCGATAAAATTCTGCCAAATAGGTGAGAAATACTTGACAAATTACCGAAAACGGGCGAAGTAGTGGGGGTAGAACAGCAGATTCATAACTTGCGTCCATCACGCTTGTACTACTATTTATACATGTCCTCTACTCTACCCCCACTTTTTTTACACATAAAGTGCATATCAATCACTATGTTGCGGAGAGCCTGCGCTACAACTTGAAAAATGGCAGTGTTATGAATTTTAAAAAAAAACGCAGATTTTTTCTGTTTTTCTTTGTTACCAATAATCCAATCTAGTCATGCCAGGGCTCATTTTTTTCGCATTTTGATTGATTGAGAGCATCGAGATTGCTTCTTTCTTTTGTATGGTGGTACATATGGTTTCCTGGTACTATTTTCTGTTCTATTGATTGGCCTACGATTATACATTAATATTTGTTGTATTGAATCATTTCACTTATGGGGAAAGTTTTTTCTGTGATCACTTTGAACTTGGAAAAGTTCCTGAGGATTAATTCTATTACTGAAAGTGTACATGAAATAATTTGCAATTGAGCTATGGAAACGGATTTACGATTTATATTGTTTATCGAGTTAGCTAAACTATTGTTAACCAGTAACTAAAAGGAGATCAGGTAATGAGTAACTTATGTTAAAATTCACTTATTGGAATTCTTATGATAAATATTTTTACCAAAATATGAATAAAAAAAAAAATGTTCGTCTAGGTATTGGTATTATGCTTTTTTATGGTTTATAACGAAGTCGAATGATGTTACTGCATAATTTGAAGGAACATACAAACACAATAAAATCACATCCCTCTTGGTGTATTTTGTATAATATCGGACATTTTGCTATTTCAAAATCCTCCGAAAAAATAAATAATAAAAATAAAACAGCAAAATGTTTCATGTCTCATGGTTTTGTACTTGATTACTTTTAAGTTGTGTGAGTGTTCGATACTTGCCTATTTAAAATTAACAAATAACATCTAACAAGCTGTGGTCACTTCTGGGTTTCTCAATCACCAAACTACCAACCTTATATTACAATCACAAATTCATTTGGCCCAAGAAACCCAGAACAAATCACAGCTCAAATCAAAGATGATAGACACATATCGGTAATAATGGCCAACTTACACGAACCCGTTAAAATAATTAGTTGCGAATAAAATCTGTAAACATTAACAAAACATAAATAAACTATGTGATAATATAACAATAAAATAAGACCTTCAATAAAAACATCTTGGAAGACTTTTTTTGTATAATTATTACTTTTGCGAGGAATTCAACTGACATTTACACATTTCTTCTGTCATCGTATAAACCTGTCAAAATGACAAATTCAGAAATAGTTAGTTTGTAATGATGTTGCGAAACTTTTTCTAGAGGAAGCAAGTTCACAGTGCCGAATCTACGAGAATATTCTTTGAGTACCTGAATACCTACCTACGATTTTTTTCTTGAGACTTTTAATTTTGCTATACAGTAGTTCTACTGTATTCCAATACGTTCCGACAGTTTGTCGAAGCTTGTGACTTGTAACAAGCCTACTTATCTTTTTATTAATATTTGCAAGGTACTTTTAATGACTAGTTATTATTATTTTCTTGCTACATGTTTATTTTAATCTCCGAAATGTAGATACTCAAACTTTTTAAATTTCGTTATATTACATTAATAGTTCATAAGGGTCTAGAGGGAATACAAATTATAGCTTTTTACATAACTTTGAGTGACAGTGATATGTGGGAACATCTCCATTTTTTCATTGTCAGATGGAGATTTTAAATTTGGTGAGAAGTTTTCTCATATATACCTTGCTGGAGTATTTCTACAGGAGTAAATCAATTGTTCAACTTGAAATGACAACTTTTATATTTTCATCGATATTCAGAAACCTTTCAACATCTCATTCCAACCACTATTGGTTTGATATGTACACACCACTGTACCCAAGAATGTTTTCCAAGAAATAACATACGTTTGAGACTTTATTGATATTTCATTTCCATTTCTTTTTGTTGTATTTTGATTACATCATCTTTCACGACTCATCGAGAAACAAAATTAAGTTTCAAAACAGTTTTTTATGAAAATGATTGATGTTAGTCTGGAGCAGATTCTAGAATTATAGCTGCTTTCCCTTGAAAAATTTCTTTGTTATTTTCAATGATAAAATGTCAAATCTAGTACCAACCACAATTAATTTTTGGCTAAAAATTTCTTGGGCATATTGAAATCAATATTTTCAATTTAAATACCGACTTATTATTCTAGTGAGTTATGAAATATTTATTGGCTTCTTTTGGGAGAATGTTATCATACCAAACATTATTTTAAAAGAGATATTGATAGGTTTTCAAGTATTAATGAAAACATAGAGGATTCCATTGAAAGCAAAATATTTCACTCCTGACTTCAGGAACATTTCAACAAAAGATATTTTTTTAATGGAATCTTAAATTTTCTTGAATATATTATAAAGGAAGGATTCCATCATAAAAATAGCCTTTTTTCCAAAATTGGACTTTACATGTTGTTTTGTATTGTACTCATGGAGTATGGTATCCAAATGTTTGGTTCAATTGATGATATGTATGATAAATAAATGTATAAAAAAAATTATATTTGTAAAATGAATCAATTTTTATTGGGTTTATATTATTTTGCAGTTGATACTGAAATGGGTAAAATTCACTTACGAGATTTATTTGGCAGAGATTTGGGGGGGATTTGGTTATCGATATGTTTGCCGTGCTCCAAGCGGAATTCAAATACTGCAGTTAGGAATAAATAAGACTGAAATGTAAATTTTACGTATTTTAACTATATGAAATTCCCCAATCTAAAGAGAACTCCCATCACAGATACATTTTTCTCTCCAAGGGATTTCATTAAAACTTTATATTGACCTATAACACTTACGAAATAAACCAAGGTTGTGTCGCCAGGAAAACAGTTTTTTGTCACCCAAAAGATCAATTGTAGAAATAGAATATATGTAAATGAGGAGCGTAACAGGTCCAATTACTGAACCTTGAGGAACACCACGAGTTTATCTTTCAATGAACTACTTTGTTAAATAATTTTAGTGTTTCACCTGGTAAAATTTTATGATTCATTGCGTCAAATGTATTGCATAAATCCAGTGACAGTAGACACTTAAAACCTGAATCTAATTCCGTGTGTAATTTTGAAATATATATATACTTCCTGAAATATTCCTTTTGGGTCAAGATTTTGTTGGCAATACCTATATGTGTCTATGATCTTTCAAAATACGTATATAATAAAAAGCTAACAATCATATTTTTAGCACCACATATTTTTAGGTAATTTTTTTTCTTATTTTTCAACACAATTTTCCTTCCCAGCCTTGTTTCTCAAATAATGCCAAACTTTCAATAAACTTCTAGTATTAATTTTTGTAATTTAATAGCGATGGTGGAATGTGAAGAAACTTTTGGCAAATAAGAGAAGGTAGACTCGGAAGATATTTTTTTCTGTGTTCTAGTTTTGGTTTTCAAAAGGAATCTCATTCCTTTTAATTTTAGATTTCAGATCGAATTCGAAGAGTTTCTGAAATAATCTCAATTGTTGAAGCGAAATGAAAATTTTTTATAGTTATTTTCTTGCGAGCCCATCTTACCTTCTGTCCTGTTTTTCAGACAATAACACAAAACAGGAGAGACCCAAATCATTGTAATTTTTTTCATGCCATTCCAGTTGAACATCAATATAAAACCAACATGATATCTGGCTCAATTCGATGCCAATAGGTGGGGCTATTTTCAACTGAAAATGAGAATTAACCCTGTTTTTTTTAACATACCAACCTTTCTATGATTTCGCAACACACCTTGGGATCCTGGCTGGTAATATACATATGAATCCAAAGCAAATTATTATATTACAATGACCTATTGAGATTTCATGCTAAGCAATATGCCCTATGCTGGCCATCGGCTAACTATTTAAAGGCATGTTTCCTGGTCATCTTTTGCCCTTAAATCATATATATATATATATATATATATATATATATATATATATATACAGGGTGTAATCTAACCTCTTGCACACCCGTGAATGACTAGTGTATAATGATTTTATAACAAACTACAGTGGTTAAAAATCCGAAAAAAACAAATAAAAACAGGTTTTGTTCTTTGTAAAATTCGACCAATTTTTGGGTAGCGCCACCCGCCTAATTTCAGGTGACCCACTCAGAGGAAAACTTTGGCAATTGCCGAATGCAATAAACATTTAACTCGACATTTGAATAACGTAGAATGTTGAACTGATTATGTGGAAAATGTATACATTGCAAGCTGCCTGAGATAGATATTCAATTTCGTAGTCAAGAAAACAACCAACCTCGTTATATCCAAACTGGTAGATAAAGTCAGAACTAGTTGACTTCATACTCTGCTTTGAGGCACTTATCATAATTATCACAGTCACTGGTAAGAAACAAACATTATTGAAAAGGGAAACATTCGCAATTGAATTTTGTTTTGAAAAATAATATCATGACCATAGTAGTCATTCAGACATTCAGAACACGTGAACACTGCTGCCAAGCAAGATTCTCGCATGCACGGTTTACAAAGCTGTCTACGAACGAAAGTTTGTTAGATTCCTCTAGTGTTTTCTGATTGGCTGGTGAATGAAAGATCTTAAAATCTTAATTAACAACTAATCAGAAAACAGTACGTGATGTGCAGGAGAATTAATTTGAACAATATTGTCTTAGTCTTTTGCTGGCTCTTAAAACTAAACACCGAGCTGTTCTGTGCATATTTTGAAGAGTAGAAGACAAGATGAATCACTCGTCGCATTTATGAATGGGTAGTAAATTTCAATTCTGGTTGTATTCTGGAGTCGCCAATCACTGTGGGGGCGTTTTCGTACTAGATATATTAATATAATATAAATTATTTTTTGGATAGAATTTTTTTTAAAGACAAAGACAATAATGTTCAAATTGATTCTTGTGCACATTGCGTACTGTTATCTGATTAGTTGTTAATTAAGATCTTTCATTCACCAGCCAATAAGAAAACACTAGTAGAATCTAACAAACTTTCGTTCGTTCGAATGTGTTGTTTTTTTTCTTACAAGTGATAATTATGATAAGTGCCTCAAAGGACTATTCCGAGATAAATGCTGGAGAGACAACAGCAGCAGTATTTTGTGATCTGACAAAGGCATTTGACTGTGTTGATCACAAGATACTGCTAAGAAAACTTCAACTGTACGGCTGCCGAGGTGTGACTCTCACAAGCTTCGATTCATATCTTTCTGGGCGTTATCAGATGGTTAAAACAACGGAACTTTCGAATAAAACGGAAATCTCGTCAGATGTCCCACAAGGATCTGTGCTCGGCCCCATTCTCTTCCTATTATATGTTAACGATCTCACTAAAACCAAGATATCGGGTAAATTCACCCTCTTTGCAGATGATACCACTATACTGTGGAAAAGCAACAAGACCTGGGAGCTGCATGACTTGAAAGCTGTGAAAGAATGGTGCGATGCAAACAAATGTTCTCCCAACACAGAAAAAACCCACTTAATATCCTTCAGATGCTCAATCGAGGAACCTTCGTTTGGCAAAGACGTAATAGAAAATAAAGATTGCACTAAATTTCTGGGCGTGCTGATAGACAAAAATCTTAAATTTGATGACCATGTTAAACAACTTAAAAGCAAGATCACTTCTGGATGGTATGCAGTGAGAGTAATTTCTAATGAACTAGGACCAGTCACTGCCAAAATGGCATATTACGCTCTTTTAGATTCTCATCTACAGAAAAGGGCCATTAGGAACATTTATAAAATCGGACCTAGCGAGTTATGTAGAAATACTTACGGTTATCGCACTATTGATTTTGGAGTCGGTCTGTCTGGTAAATAAACAAAATCAAAATTTTCCTCTACTCCTAATCAATATGTCACCCGCAACAATAGTCACAGACTGAAACTACCATTACCTACTAAAAATCTCACCAGAGACTCTATTTTCTATAATGGTGGCAAGATGTATAATCACTTACCAGTTGATATTAGGACGGCAAACTTGAATAAAAATCAGTTCAGAAAAGTGGTCAAAAATTTTATTTCTGAGAGACTCTACTACTCGTTGCAGGAATTCTTCCAATCATTATTTTAACTGTACACAGCACGTTTTATATTTCATGTATTCTTTTATGTTAGTTATGTCTACACTATTCGTTTATTGTTTTTCCTCACTGTCCACAAGAGGACACACGAATTATTTCAGGTTTTTACTATAACTTATGTTTTGTATACACCTCAAGCTTTGTCAATAAGGTTTCCCTTCAGACAATCAAGCATATTTATTATTATTATTAAAGCAGAGTATGAAGTCAACTAGTTCTGACTTTATCACCAGTTTGGATATAACAAGTAGTTGTTTTCTTTACTTTGAAAATATATCTCAGGCAGCCTGCAATGTGTACATTTACCACACAAGCAGTTCAATATTCTACCTTATCCAAATGTCGAGTTGAATGTTTATTGCATTCGGCAATTGCAGATGTTTTCCTCTGAGCGGGTCACCTGAAATTATGCGGGAGGCGATACCCAAAATTTTGTCGAATTTTAAAATAGAACAAAACATGTCTTACATTTTTTTTCAGATTTGTAACCATTGTAATTCGTTATAAAATGGCATTCACGGGTGTGTAAGAGGTTAGATTACACCCTGTATATTTATATTCTAAAAAAAATTTATATACAGTGAATGTATCAAAATTAGTACAAAAAAGACACATTGTTGGCGCTTACAACTCAATCAGTGTTGCCAAACGATCAGCCCATCGAAAATCACCAATTTGAAATAATGAATGCATTTGTTTTTCTCGATATAGTACGAAGGGATGTGTTCAATTTAGAAATCGACTTATAAAAATCTGAAATTATTTGATCGCCCGTAAATTATTTTTCCTTTCATTTTTGTTATATTCTCTTCCTTTTCCAATGGGTTTCATCCTACTATTTTTTTTTTTCACTTTTTACCATTTTCAAAGGCTTCAGCCCTGGTCTAAAAGTATCATCTTAAACCCTGAAACACAAAAACTAAACCTGATCAAGGGATTGTCACTAGTCAGTGTTGCCAAGTGTAGATCATTGGCATTTATATGTTTTTGTGGTTATGTTCTGCTTATTCCAAAGTGGATTATGTTAGCCGTGTTTCAAAAATGCAATAGCATCTTTGAAATATTGATTCAATAGCGAAAATTATCAATCTGGAAGTTGACATTGAAAAAAATAACAATGATATCAGTCTACTGCGCGGGTCCAGGTGGTGGAGGGGGAGGCAATTGAAATGTCTGACTGAACCCGGGAAGTGGCAAATTCTTGTCGCCGGGCTCCTCTAAAAACCTCTGTAACAACTCGGGGTCGTTCAATACCACATCCCCTAGACCACCATGACTAGCATTCGAATTTTCACCTACCAATACTGCCGATGCGGCTACGGGGCCCTCGATCTCCTCCAAGATGGCGCTGCCCAGATCTTTCAATTCTCCCTCTTCTGAAACTGAGACCGAACAAGAATCAAGGTTGTTACCTGCATAACACATCAATCATCGAGCAATGCAATCAAAATTCATTGAAATTGCATACAATTTGTTAAACACACCCTTGAAAACTCAAACGAATAGACTATGATAGTGAGGTTAGAATTTCTACTTTGTTCCCCCCACAATGTCTAATCATTTTCATCGTAACAATACAGAAGAACACACTTCCACGATCATCAGGAAGACGGAACACATTTTCAAGAAGCAATTTCACTTGGCAATGATGGTAAAATGTTAGAAACATTTATTTCAGAGTGACACTTTGAAATCTGTTTTCTTTTACATTTATAACCTGTTATGATTTGTTTGAAAATATGAAGCGGCTGTTTTTTTGCTCTCAGTAAGGGTGAAAGAATATTGTGGCATAGTTTGGCAGTACGTTGTCTGAAGTTTTTAACGTTTAATTGCCTGCATTTTCAATATAATAACATGATCAGATACAAATCTCCAAATAAAAAATAAAAGTGGTGGATAGCGTCTGTAATTAATTATCAATAGAAAATGTTTGTGCATTCAGACAAGAAAATGAAAACTAGAACTGAAAAATAAAAATATGGATCGGCCAGGCTTCGAACCTGGTACCTTTCGATTTCTAGTCGAACGCTTTTCCAATTGAGCCACCAGTCCTTGTTTGAAACCGGCGATTCACACTTTTAAATTCAGTTCCGTGTTAGTAATGAAGATGATGAGGGTTAATGTGATGCATGAAAACATTCACGCATGTACACCTAATGAAATTATATTGGTCTTATCCGCTGGTATCAATCCATATCGGATTATCGACCAACTTCAAACCGAAAATTTCAGGGTGCATGACTCAAGCCAAGAAAATATAAATAAGTGGTGGATAGCATCTGTAATTAAATATCAATAGAAAATGTTTGTGGCATTCAGACGAGAAAATGAAAACTAGAACTGAAAAATAAAAATATATTTCATGCATCTAACCCTCATCATCTTCATTACTAACACGGAACTGAATTTAAAAGTGTGAATCGCCGGTTTCAAACAAGGACTGGTGGCTCAATTGGCAGGGAGTTCGACTAGAAATCGAAAGATCCCAGGTTCAAATCCTGGCCGATCCATATTTTTATTTTTCAGTTCTAGTTTTCATTTTCTTGTCTGAATGCCACAAACATTTTCTATAGATAAAAAAAACAGTTGGATTGTGCACCATGAAGAAAATTTAACCTCACTAACATGTTCTAAAAGAAAATTAATGTCATTAAGGGTTACCTTCCAGCAGGGACGTCAAGTCATCTTCAAAGATGAGTAGGTCAGGGTTGTAGGTTTCGGGTGTTTTTGACAAGCCGCTTTCCGGCAACTCCGTTTTAATTGGTGTCGGCTCGATGTTCGACGTGTCGATCTCGGTTTTAATAGTGGCAGTGGTGACGGTTTCTTCGGGTTTGTACTTGGTGTTGTGGGATTTTTTTATGTGCCTAACTAGGTGGTCTTTCCGGCCGAAACGTTGCGGGCAGTACTGGCAGAGAAAATCTCGCTTACCTTCAACAACGGGAAGATTTCAATAATATGTATTAAAATCAAAATATGGTAGAAATTCGTGAATAATCCGCCCCACCAAAAAAGTACTTACCTACAGGAGAACCTCTATATTGAAAAATTCACAATCTCAAGTGAAAATCGTTATAAATTAGGTACCCAGGATACAGGAAAGATAAACAAACTGCATTTTACCTTCTTTTATTAGTGGAATTCTATACAAAATATACTTTATCGAAGCAGAGGAATGACACAAAGCCTGCCTCTACATAAATTGTTGAAGATCAAACTTCATTGATCTTCTCACGACATGCATTTCAGGAGTTGCAACCCTCCTCTTCAGTGTGCTGTGATGGTCAAACATATTTATACTTAGAGGTTTAAGGGTTTCCACCCTCGAAACGCATATGTCATTGTTGTAAGAAGATCAATGAATTTTGATCGTCAACAAATATAATAAATTTCTGTCCTAACTTTCAAGAAATAATCTTACTGAAAAAGCATTGTGAAAAAATTAAAAATCAGCTGTGGAACACCCCAGAACTAGATCGACTCGGGCCTCGGGAAAATGGGGTTATTTTGAAACAAAACATTGATAAACCATTTTTAGAGCTGTACGAAGTCAATTCAACAGTCAATTTATCGGTCAATTGACCAAGTGAGATATTTGACCCTATTCAATTGAGCGGTCCTGCACCAAACGCGGGTTGTCCTAGTCAAAGCCCGGGTGAGCGGCCGTCTCGGATGGTAACGCCCAGGAGAAAAATTTAACTTTTGTAGCGCCAGATTGGGAACCGGTGGAAAGCTCTAACTGCAGACTTAATTTGATTTTTTTTGTTGTGTTGCTCCCTGACGAATTTAGTTCTAATCCATCGCATAGACTTTGAATAACTGAATGGCAAAATTTTGAATCTTGCCATTTTTTTATTTTTGACAGATGTCAGTTGGAGAAATAATTTTGACTGTTCTGGATACAGTTTTTCAAGGGCTTTCAAATGACATATTGCAAGTCAAGTTGCGTGCGCTATAGTTTCTGTAATTTTTTGATAGTGACACTTCCGTTCGACAGATAACAGCATCCGGGACAGAAACTGTATGTTCGTACCAAATTTCAGCTCGGTTCGGCAGTTATCGTGGAAGATTGCAGACAGACAAACACACACACATACATACATACAAACAGACAAATGGTCTCAATCGTCTCAGAGGACCTCAAAACGGATATTTCCGTCCATAACTCTTTTTTTTTCTCGCAACTTGACCACTGGGGGGGGGGCGGTCAAGTAAAAGTAAACTGTGTTAATCATGAATTGTTCATTAATAAATTATCTAGATGTGAAATACACGGCCCTTGTCTGGATTTGTTCAAATCTTACTTGACGGGCAGATCTCAGGTGGTAAAATTAGGAATCTTTTTGAGCACTGAGAAATGCATTACCGACAAGGTTCGGAACATATCTCTGAATTATCTATACAAATAATCTAATAATATCTCTTCAGAAAATTTCACCATTTTGTCAAATAGTGCACAATTAGGATGATACTAACATTCTTGTTACTGACACCAGTATAGAACGAGTTATAGACTCTGTTCGTAAGCTTCAACACCATATTGCTGAATGGTCAAAAATGAATGGTTTGATTATAAATTCAACAAAAACGTACGACTTTCATTTCTCCATGCAAGCATCATTACACACCCCCGATTCTCTTCAAGCTGTTGATTGTTGTTTACATTGAATAATAATAAGAAGAGCAGTGGCCCTAAGTTTGAACCTTGAGGGACTCCTGTGCACCAGACTGGAAACCATTGTAGCTAAATAATAAAAGATATGCAATTTTCTTGTAGAGACTAGGTAAGAGGTTATAATATTGTTCACGAATATAAGGCAATTTTTCGTCAATGTCAAAACGTATTTATTACTATGAAATTTATTGCAGTATGTATTGTGAGCCACATACACCTGACTACGTTCTGCATTGAATGACTTTAATAAAATTCAATATCTTTGTGCTTAATTTCAAGTGTTTCGATTTAGTTATATTTTTTCAATCAATCAAAGAAAAATAACCATGACAATAGCATTACCGACAAAATCCTGCTAAATAGAAGTTCATTAAATGGGAGTTCCCTGAATTTTAAACCCTTCAATAGTAAAGAAGAAACAGTCAGATTCATAGACTGCTTACAAATATACACAGTCACCATGAATATAAAGCTGACTAATCACAAGAAATGAATTCGAATGAATCAATAAGCTGTTCCAAAATTACCTGTATGTACAACTAGATGTCGTCTAACATCCTTCTTGGTGTAAAATTTCGAATCGCAATAGTCGCAAGTGAACTTCCTCTCGTTCGGATTCTTAACAGTTCTACTACCCGCGTGTATCTTTAAGTGGTACAAGATATCGTCCTTTGTATCGAAACTTTCCTGACAGATCTGACAAATGAGATTGCCATCTTCTGCTGAATGGACCGCGAGATGTTTCCTGAAGATGATATTTCAGTAAAATATTAACCAACAATTAATAATAACAACTTTAATAATGCCAATAATAGAAATACTAACGACTGCGGATATCTCGACATCTAGATTTTAGTTATATTTATACCATGAGTAGGAAATAATAGTCAGTCACTAGTTCAGTAACAACACAATAAGAGCGGTAAAATAATATAATATTTTACAATAAAAATCTATTGTATCCCGAATCTATAATCTCGATATGCCGCTTGTTTTAAATGCGGATCCAGCGCACCGATGCCAAATTTATTTCGGCCCGTGCAATAGATCTTACGGAGCATTTGAAGCAGCCTCTATTTTAACGAAAGTTTGTGGTCGAGGTTAGCAATTGTACTGATATTTATCGACAGCGGCGCGGAGGTTGCAACACTGAACGATCGAGCCAAGATGAGTCACTGACTATTATTTCCGTCTTATGGTATAGAGATTGATAAAAGTAAAGAGTTTTATCCAAGATATACACAGAAACAGAATATCACTCTTGAATTGGCGGCGAGCACATTGTAATATTTTTTATAGATGATTGTTTACTGAATAAACAAATAAATATAACACGTATACCTGTAGCTGAGCAATGATGTGTACTGTTTCTTGCAGCACTCACAAATGTACACCTGCTTCTGAGGACTGTGCACTTTTATGTGGTTCTTCAGGTGGTCTTTTCGATGGAAAGTCCTGTCGCAGACAGAACAACCGAACGGTTTTCGATCTGAGTGGATGAGAGCATGGCGAACGAGTTTGAACTTGGTGGTGAAGCCCTTTTTGCAATTTTCGCATTTGAAAGGGGAAGTCCCTATAAGAAAAAACTTGCAAGTAATTTAAAATTTGATTTGAGATCTGACAGTGTATTTTGAACTTCTCTTAATCTTTTTCCTTTGAAATTTTTATGATAAGTCCTCAACAAGCCAGAAAACAAAATATAAATCAGACTAACTTGTTTATATGTGTTTGTATTGTAGTTTTAAGTGGTATTCTTTGGTGTTTTAAACTTTGATAATTTATTTTATTTATTTATTTATTAAACGGGAACTAGACCAATACATCTAATACAGTTGAAGGTAGAATCAAGTTTTATACATTAAGACGATCTAAGATGAATTAGTAAATTAAGATTGAGTGGAATGTACAATAGGATATTAATGATTAATTGATTAAATGTAACAGTTGTTGTTGTGGACTTGAGGAGCAAGACTGTGGATGGTTGCGGGTCTTATTTATTCATTGTCCTAACTGGGATTTAAAGTCATTTAAGGACGAATTAAAGAAGTCTAAGCGATCATGAATATTCACTGTTTGTTGGATACCTGGTAAGCAGCTGTTGTATCTATAGGTGGTTCTATAGAGAGTATGAAAAGTGCTATTATTTCTAGTGGTACGTGGATGCACTTTTAGATGTATCTTGGATAGCAGCTCAGGGCAGCTTAGTCTGGTCCCTCCTCGTCGATAGTGATGGTAGGTTTAGGGTTTGCCGGTTAGAATGTGGTCACGGAATAATTGTAGTTTGAAGTTTACGTAATTAAAAAAATTTGCTGAACACGTTCAATTCGATTGATGTGGGTTTTGTAGAGAGGGTTCCATACCACAGAGCAGTATTCAAGATGCGGTCGGACTAGTGAGCAATATAAAATGCGTATAGATGATATGTCTGAGGTAGTTCTCTTAATGAAGCCGAGAAGTTTCAGAGCTTTGTTGATAGTAGTAGAGATATGGAGATTGAAGCTAAGGGATGTGTCAAGGGTAACTCCTAGGTCCTTTCTGCTAGAGACAGCATCTAGGGTAATATCTTCTATGTGATATTGGAAGATGATCGGTGTATCCTGTCTATGGAATCTCATTATGTGGCACTTATTCGCATTCATCAACATACTATTCAGTTCACACCAGTTCGAGATGCTGTTAAGGTCAGCTTGAAGGTTGATTGAGTCATTGAGAGAGGTGATTTTGGAGAATATTTTTAGGTCATCCGCAAATAGGAGAATTGTTCCGTTAGATACCAGGTTGACTATATGTTTTAATAAAAATGTTAAACAGAAGAGGTCCCAGATGTGATCCCTGGGGAACGCCAGATGTCACTAAAATTTCTGCTGATGTGAAGTTTTCAACTCTGATTAGTTGCTTTCTTTGAATAAGGTAATCTCTTATCCACTCTAATAGGGGCCCAGAGATACCAAGACATTCAAGTTTCTTCACTAGAAGACTGTGGTTTACCCTGATGTATAATAATACTTTATACATCAGATTTTGCATTTTCACCAATATAATTGATTCAACACAGTGAACACTAGCTTACCAGTATGCGTCTGTTGATGCTTCCCCAACTTCTCGAAACTAGCAAAGCACTTCTGGCAATGTGGACACTGGTGCAATTTCTTCGTAGGCGGCGTACTGATTTGTTCTTCGGATGGTTTGTGTGTCTTCTTCAGCTTTTCCAAGCCGGACACGGCTAACGATTTTGTTTTCGGCGTCTGCAGCCCTGAAGGACCGGGCTGCTCCAAATCGCTGAGGAATGTCTTCGGTTTTGATGGCAGAGAAGAATACACTGGTGGCTGATAGTCTGGATAATACTTGGTCTGCGTGAAGTAGTCTTCTGTTTGCAAAAGAGTTCAGTGGATGAGGCATTTTCTTCTATTTATTCGGTACAGAGAAAACCACCGACTTACAATTACAATTCATCAAGAAACAGTACACATTGTCTATATCTGATCATGTATCTCTATAAAAAAAGAATCCAGATGACAGAAAAAAATTATTACAAAAATTGAAAGTGAATAATTTTTAAGACTGATGCAGCTTGAACATTTTGTGGAAAGTTCTTCCTTTTGTATAGTTTCATGATTATCCCATTTCTAAATTCGATGTTACATAGAAGCAAGCTTCTTCTCGTTATTGTTGTTTTTCAGAGGTTTATTCCACTGATTTGTTTGAAAATATGAACAGGATGTTCTTAAAATCAGATGTGGAATCATCTGAGAGTGAAAGATAAACTTTAGTCTCTATCAGATGTAGTTCAATGTCCAGCGTGGCTTTTTTTTATCTTGGATTTTTCAATTCACAGAAAAATATTTCTATTCAATATTCAATTGAGCATGTTTCCCTTTTTAACGTTTATTCCATTCCATAAAAAATCCTGATAAACATTCTACCTCTCAAACTCAATTTTTTTTACTAATAATGGCTATTATTATAATATTCATAACTAAAATCAAACTTCATAGCTTCATTAAATGCCAAAAGTTCTTCATCTTAAGTGCTATACTTCTTCTGTGGTATAGATAATTTCTTTGAGAAGTATCCCAAGGGTTTCCACAACTGATTCTGATTTTCTTGGACAACGAAACCAAAAGAAAAATACCTCAGAGATATTGGTGATGCACTACTAATAGGACTGCTTAGACTTTTTTGTAAATACACCAAACCACAATAGCTTTGAAACAGATTTTATATTTGTAATATGAAATTATGTGACAAAGACTAATTAGAACTGAAATGCGAAAAAATATTAATAGTCCAGAGATAATTGCTGATTCTGGAAGTCACCACACATATCAATCAATAAAGACCAAATACATATTTATCTGACTAGCCATAAGAAGAAAAATAGAAAAGATAACATGGGAATACTATTTGTGACTAATTGCTCATCACAATAGTCTAATTTCTCATCTCTCGAATGTTTTTTTTTATATATGGGTATGCATATTATATTTAGGGTCATGTGTTCTTGTAGCAGGGAATTGACATTCGTATCTTGTGCATTATTTTATTTTATTTATTTATTTCATTGTATTGTATCCTATTTTTTTTATATATCTATTTTATTAAATTTATCGTAATTCTTTACTTATCCGATACCATGTACCTGGTTTTTTATGGACCAATAAAGTACTATTCTTTTCTATTCATGTGATATAATTCAACCAGGAGAAATGCAGCAATTATTTAATATCAGAAGTGAATATGGCAAAGGAGAGTGGACCCAATTGAGCCTTGAGGTACTCTTAAGTTGGATCCATATTTGTCCCCTAGTGCTGCCGAACATTGGTATTTGTGTACGTTCAGATAGGTTGCCTTCCCTTGTTGAACAAATTAACAAACAAAAAATTAGGTACTGACCTATGGTGGCTTGCTCCAATCCGATTTGCTGGAAGGCATCCGGACCGGATCCGATATGGCCCATAGCCGAACCACTTACAAACGTGTCAAACTGAGGTCTGTTTATAACACCCATGTCCGTTGTCAAAGTACCCGGTAGAGGATGGGCAAGAGAGAGATCTGGAGTCGTTAGGTTGGAAATAGGGGGAGGAGGAAGAGGCAAAGGCGGGGGTGGTGTTGGAGGAGGTTGTTGTTCTAGGGGGCTTTGAGACTCTGTCTTCACTACCTTTTCGATGCTTGCCTTATCGCCTGGTGTTCCCATGGCGATAGCAATAGGGGCAACATCATCTGGAACAGAGGAAATTATTTGATTAACAGGCAGAATAACAAAACCATTTTCATTGTAAATACAAGGAGATGCCAACACGTTTTCTTTTACCAATAACAATGTAAAACTAATCATACTTTCTTCAAGTGATTCGGAAATAATTATTTGAATTTAAGAACGTAACCTGTTTGTAGATTATAGAGATCACAAATCCTCCCAGTTTATTGCAAACAGTGGTGCCCCTCAAGGAAGCTACTTAGCACCTCTCTTGATCTTACTTTTCATAAACGATATAGGAAATAATGTCTCAAGCCAATTTTTACTTTTTGCATATGATTTAAAAATAATTTTAAATTTGGTTAGGTTTTTGTGGTATTTTATGTTGGTATACTTGTGCTGTCTAATTAATTAAAAGTATATCAATAACAGAACAACATGGTGGACTGAAAGGTTGCGTAGGCTGAAGAAATACAGTATTAGAGCACATAGAAAATTTAAATCAACTAGAGATCCTAATGATTGGGAAGCATATAGGCAACTGAGGAATAATTTCCCATCTACGGTAACATTCGAAAATCGAAATCATATAAATGAAATTATTCAAGCGGTAATGTCAAGAATACACGGAACACAAAAACTCAATATATCTATTAGTAAGTAAGAGCGCTGTTGCAGTTCCATCCAGAATTGATAAAATATTATGAGGGATGTAGGATTACTGGTCAAACTACGAGTTGTTTTGGAAAGTTAAGTAGTAGAAGCCAATTGCTAGTATTAATTCCGATTCCGCAGGTGTGGATGGTATTACACTCAGCATGATACGAATGAGTTGCCCGTATATTATACTTGCTAATGTTCAGTCACTCAGAAACAAAAAACTACTTTTAGAATCAATATTATTAGAAGACTCTGAATACGACATAGTTTGTTTAGACGAACATCACCTAACAAGACAAGAGGCTGAAAGTTTTGCAATTAAAAATTATGACGTTTGTTCGTTTTATGCTAGATGTAACTTCGAAAGAGGTGGGGTAATGATTCTCTGTAAAGAAGGACTGAAGTACAAAACAGAACTGACCTACAAAATCTATCGGTGGAAATACATTGTGAGATAGAGCTATTCAGCTGGTTGATTTTCAGCTCTTAGTAATCACAATTTATCGTAAGCCCATATGGAGATTTTGAAATCTTCCTTAAATTCTTGAATTTATTATTGAAAAAAAATTTTTAACTTGAAAAGAGTTATGATAAATGGAGACTTTAATTTCCACTTTAATAATAAAAAAAAACCTAAGACTAAAAAATTTACATCATTGATAAATTCTTTTTAACTTTCAAGAAAAATCCACCAAAAAACGAAAATGAAAATACCCTGATAATTTTCTCTTGAATTTTGAGACTGATGCACTCACGAGAGTGTGGGATCCAGCCTATCCGACCATAACATTGTTAATATAAATTAATGCTAAGCAGTGAAAATGGATGTAATAACAACAAAAGATATTACAGATCCTACAAAATGAAAAAATAAATTTTATTTTTCCAAAAAAATTTGAGATGCAAAATTGGGATTTTGTTGATTGTAAGGAATTGAGCATAAACGAAAATTTTTAAAATTTATTGACATACTCAAGTCATGCATGGAAAACTGTTTTCCTCTCAAACAAAAAAAAAACAAATAACAAACAAAGCAGTAACAAATCCTGGTATACAAATGAGCTCGAATCATGAAAAATCAATTACAGCTCATATCAGAATTATGCCAAATTTCTAATGTATGATATAAAAAAATTTAAAAAGAATATCAAAACTATATAAACAAAAACTGAAAATTACAAAAGAGAGTTTAATAATAGGAAAATAAGAATTCAAATGATATTAACAAAACATGCTGGGAAATAATAAATGAAGAGGGGTAAAACAAAAAAATCCAGAAATTAAACTAAACGAAAACGACATAAGCGACTTCTTTATTAACAAAGCAGATGATATTTATCACAATATAGTACAAACCCCATCACCTGTAACTTCTCCATTACCAGGAAATTTTAATTGCTTCCCAAGCTTTAAATTTAGGAAATAACCTTTAACGAAACTAGGAATATAATAAATAAAATGAAAAAATAAAACCAGTGCTGACTATTATGGCTAAATATCTTTTTAATAAAAATAATCAAAATATCATAATCTCACCCTTAACAAGCTGATAACAGAAAGCCATAAAATGCGGAACTTTTCCTGATTGCCTTAAAATTACAAAGTGATCCCAATACCAAAGAAAAAAAATGCAGAAGAATTGTGTAAACTAAGACCCATCTCAATACTTCCCGCAGTCAGGTAAAATATTTGAAGCTGCTCTGAAATCGCAGTTAGTAAGAACACTTTGAGGTACATAACATCATTTCAGATTACCAATATGGTTTCGGAGCGGAAAAATCAACCACAGGCAGCTGTAATGCAGCTGGTAGATAAGATGTCATAGGATTTCGAAAGCGTGTCCACACAGGAACAGTGTTCTGGTTCGAGCTGCATTTGATTGCGTGTCACATGAAATCCTGCTTAAAAAATTGGAGTGGTTTAAATTTGAGGAAAACTCAATTAACCTAGTTAGATCATATCTATCGAACACAGACAGTACGTTTTTTTGAATAATAAGGCATCTGATACCAAAGAAATAAAAACAGGTTTCCCAAGGTTCGGTTTGGGACCAATTCTATACTTAATTTATGTGATTGATTTCAAAACTGATGATGACTCTGAGTTACGCAATTTGCTGGACACATCCTTAGCGCTCCAAAATACAAACTCGAGGCTATAGTTAATGAAATGAAAGTAGCAGAATCGAATGCTGATAAATGGTTGACAAATAATAAATTAAAACTGAATACAAATAAAACGCAACATTACTTGTTTACACACAAACAACTGCCTGTAGATCAAAATGAATCGATCAAATTTCTTGGATTCCAAATGGATCCAAAGCTCTCTTAGGGAAAAACATGTAGATTTTATTTGCAAACAATTGGCAAAGAGCATTTATGTTATAAGAAGTTTAATGGACATTTCATCTATTGAAACCATTATGACTGCTTATCATTCACTTTTTATGTCCCATATCTCTTATGGTCTAGTACTTTGGGGGAACTTACCTCATTCTAAAAGAGTGTTTGGACTGCAAAGAAAGTTTTTGAGTTATCTTCAAACTGGGTTATCAAGAAGACGTTAAAACAACATTTATTAATAATAAAATGTTTACACTACCTTCTCTTTACGTCTATTGTGCATAAATTATGTAAAAAAAATCCTCACTTATATCTAAATCAAAACGATTTTCATTCACATAACACCAGACAATCACAACAAATTAAAATTGAATTTACAAGACTAAATCACTGCCGTTTTTCGAAAAAATTATTATGGTCCTATTTTATTTAATAAACTACCAGAAGATATAAAAACTTAAATACAGCTTCGTTTTCAAATTACATGAGGAATATCTGCTTGGAAAACGCTTTTATAGTATCGACGAATTCTTATCATTTGACTTCAACACCAACTAATATATTTCGAGTTACAATCCATGACACAAAAAAATAAATTATAGTTATGTATATTCTAGTGAAACAGTGATATTTATATTGTAATTGTTCACCTCTCATTTGTTTATTTAGTTATTTATTTAGTGTTTTTATTTATATACTCTTGACAAAACCTTATAATACTATTGTATTTCTTATGGTGAATAAAGGATATTCTATTCTATTCTATTCTATACCTAACCTGACCCACTTGAAGTATTGTTGCATTATTGAGGGTTAATTTCCATTCAATTGGAAAAATGCTCGTATTACCCCTTTACCAAAGGGAACAAATCCAAAAAAAACTCACTGTGCCGAAACCAATTATTACCAGCGCTAAGATCTTTGAGCGGCTTATCTATCTGCAGATGATTGAATATCTGACTGTAGAAAACATTTTTTCATACACCCAATCAGGTTTTCGTAAAGGATACAGTACGGTAACTGCTCTAACCAAGGAATTGGATGATATCATGATCGCCATGGACCAAGGGGACATAACAGCCTTGATTTTGCTGGATTTCAAGGCATTTGACAGATTGTGTTCCTAAAATCAGATGTGGAATCATCTGCGACTCAAAGATAAACATTCAAGATAACCTCTAGGGGGTTTTCATGTCGAAAAAGGAATTAATCTCAATTAAATATTGAATAGAAATATTTTTCTGTGACTTGAAAAATCCACGACAAAAATGAAGTTATTTTTTGTGAATATCTAACAGGAAACAACTACTTCCCCGGCTAAAGCCACGCCGGATATTGAACTACATCTGATAGATATTTTGAAAGGACCCCAACTCAAAAAAACAATCTGAAAGTAAAAATCATTTTCATTCAGATTGTTATTTGATTTTCTATTCCAGTCTTAATAAAGAACTCATATAGATGAATGAGACAGAGAAGAATGTTTTCCAGAAAGGAGTAGTCACCAGAAACCATTTGAAGCATTGGTGTAAAATTGACATCGCATTCACAAGGTCTTCAATACATTTTTGTCGACGAAAATCTATTTCACGCTTCCACGATCATCAGGAAGACCAGAAGAATTGGGAAACACATTTTCTAGAAGCAATCTCATTTTGCAAAGATGGAAAATGTTAGAAACATTTCTTTCGTAGTGACACTATGGAATCACTTTTTTTTCGACATTTATAACCTGTCATGGGTTATGATAGATTGAATTGTTTAAAAATGAACAGAGTGTTCATAAAATCAGATGTGAAATCATCTGCGACTCAAAGATAAAATCTATCTATCTTCCATCGTTCAAGATAATCTCTTGGGGGTATTCATGTTCAAAAGGGAAACATTCTCAATTGAATAGAAAAAACCAGTACAAAAATGAAGTTATTATTTGTGAATATCTAACAGAAAACAACTACTTCTCCGGCTAAGGCGACACTGGACATTGTTTTCTGTTAGATATTCACAAAAAATTATTTCATTTTTGTCATGGATTTTTCTATTCACAGATAAATATTTCTAGTCGATATTTAATTGAGAATGTTTCTCTTTTCAAGGCATTTGACAGCTTAGGGACTGATCTGCATTAGAGTGTCAAGTTGATGATGATCTTGTACAGTATTATAATACCCATAAAGTGAATTATAACCTAGACCACTGCAAAATGGAACCCTTTCGGGAGCATGACGTTCTGGAGGCTGTAGATAGTATCAAATCAAATATATTCAATTGCTGCCTACTTGAAGGATATTTTCCTATAAATTGGAGAAATGCAGTTATTTTACCGTTGCCAAAGGTTTCAAATCCTAAATGTCTGTCTGATCTGAGACCTATCAGTAGGCTTCCAGTGCTATCCAAGATGTTCGAAAGACTGATTTTCAATGAATTTTTACGTTTCCTCACAGAGAATGAACTATTTTCTGATTGCCAATCTGGTTTCCGGTCTGGGCATAGTACAATCACAGCATTAACTAAAGTATCAGATGATATATTTCAGGCAACTGATGGTAGCAATGCATCATTACTGGTTACATTAGACTATAGTAAAGCTTTCGATACCCTGGGTCATAATCTATTATTGGCAAAACTAAATTATTACTGTTTTCCTAAGGAAACCATAGGATTAATTGAAAGCTATCTCTCCAACCGATGTCAGTATGTTGTCCTAGAGGACACCAGTTCAAGTGCAATGTCGTTACCTCGAGGAGTTCCTCAGGGCTCAATACTAGGGCCGCTACTCTTTTTACTGTATACTATGGATCTAAAAGAACTATCTGGTGACTGTTATATACATCAATTTGCTGATGATACTCAAGTGTATGAAAGTTTCAACAAAGATAATGCTGATATGGTCATTACAAAAATCAATGATACTCTTGATAAAATATTGAAATTCTCTAATAAACATGGTTTGAAATTAAATCCCACTAAATCACAAATGATATGTTTTGGTAATAGTGATTATGCTACTGAAGAAGTAGTAATTAATGGTGTGAGTATTGAGCCCTGTAGAACAATAACAAATTTGGGACTATTTATTGATGATGTTTTACGGTTCAAAACGCATATTAAACATAAAGTCCAGAAAAGTTATGTCATTAAGAAACCTTCACCGCAACAGAACTATACTAAACAAAGAATTGAAGAAACAGTTATGTGAAACTCTAGTTTTGAGCCACTCAAATTATGGCGATTTGATTTATGGACCATGTCTTGATATTCGAACTTCAACTAGAATTCAAAGAATTCAGAACTCATGTATTTGTTTCATCTGTTCACTAAGATTACGAGACCACGTAACTCCATTCAGAGCTGAACTAGGGTGGCTTGATATGCAGGACAGAAGGAAACTTCCCCTTGCATGTTTTGTTCATAAAGTATTAGAAAAAGGAACTCGTATATTAGAAAAAAAATGTCATATAGGTCGGTTGTGCATGATGTAAACACCAGAAATAGAAACCTACTTGTAATACCCAGGCATAAAACTGCTGGATTCAAAAGGTCATTTTCTCATTCTGCGGTAAAAATATTCAACTCTATACCAACACCTATCAAGAACAAATCATCTTATGGATTTAAAAGAGCCTTTAAGGAATATCTTATGGTTCTATAACATTTTTGTTTTATATGTTGTAATTATATTAACGTTCTCCCTTCACGCATTCTATGCATTATTTACATGTTAGTACATTTTAGTTATTTGAACATACCTGTTACTCCTGTGACTGTTTAATTATATTATATATATGTAGGCAATTTTCTGTGTGAAATAATTTATTTGAAACTGGTACTCGGATGAGTTGAACAGTCTTACTGGACTTCGCCGAGGATAATTAAAATAAAGACATTTTATTATTATTATTATTATCTGCTATTATCTAAGGTTCACAAATAATTTTTGAACAATGTTGTTAAACTTATTGAATCGTACCTCTCTAATCGATGTCAATATGTATCTATAGATGACAAAATGTCAAGTTCTCAGCTGGTATCAAAGAGAGTGCCGCAGGGCTCAATTTTGGGTCCGTTGCTCTTTTTGATATATGCTATGGATATAACTGTATGGTACACCAATTCGCTAATGATACACATATATACACTCATTTAAAAAAAAAGAAGTACGTCTGGCATGTCTGAATATCAACAATACATTAGCTAATATTTATGCATGTAAGCATGCACTTATAATCAACCCCCAACAAAACCCAGGCAATAGTTCTAGGGAACAGTGATACTATTAAAGATTGCCATCAATAGAAATAAAATAGAGCCACGTGACTCAGAAATTTGGGACTGATATCAAGCTTAGATTTAAACTGCAGGTTAACTCAGTTCTAAAAAAATGCTATACGTCCATGAGAAATCCCTAAAAGCATTTTTAACTTTACACTTCGTAAGCAACTATGTGAATCCCTAAAAATCCACCTAAATTATTCTGATGAGGTATATTGACAGTGTCTAGATTTAGATGCAGCTAAAATTCAAAGAATACAGAACTTTTGTGTGATGAGTTGGCTCGAAAACTACCCTTGGCCTGCTTAGTTTACAAAGACTTACAATATAGATCTCCAGTATACATCCGCAATAAACTAATCATAGGTTCTGTGATTCACAACTGCAATACCAGATACAACAATCATCTGATAATAAACAAACATAAAACATCTTTGCACCAAAGATCATTCTCCTATAATGCTCCCAAGATATTCAATGAGATACCAAAAGCAGTAAAGAGTGGAAAGTCATCCCTAAGCTTTGAAAGATCGTACAAGAATCATCTACTAGGCATATAGCACACTGTAAATTGTTTCTCCCCCATATTTGTTTTTTGTTCTTTTTTCTCATATGTTTTTTCTTCCCACTATTGTCTTCTTATTGAACAATATCCATCTATTTTTTGTATACTATTCAACACTTATATGTGAATTTATTTTAATATTGTTTCTATGATGTCTCATGGTAAATAAAGACCTTTTATTATTATTATAAATAGTTAAAATTGTCAATTTACCACATTACTGTGCTTAAATGTTTTGCCGCATAGTTTGCAGTAAAAAAGCAGTTACCACACTAAAAGTGATACATAAATCCTTAGTTACTGCAACGTTGTAAATAAAATAACTTTCAATTGCCTGATTCATTCAAGTATCCAAAAAAGATTATATAAAAACGCTCTGCTTCAAAGTATATGTTCATCACTCATCCTAAATCATATGAAAATAGTGAAATTACTATTTGAATGTTGTGTCTTGAGTTAATCAATAAATTAATCTACGCATAATTTTCTGAAAATATCTCTTATCCAGTGTTTGTTTTACGAATAGTAAGTCCTTCATTGGAGAGAAAAGATAAGTATGATTTGAATCGGTAGGGGCACTTTGAGGTGGAATGCTAACTAATACTCAGACCGCATGGCTTTTTCTTATCAAGATCAAATTTCAAGAGCAAAACGCTACCGAATTTTCAGGTGAAAATTTGAATGTCTGACTTAGTCACCACTGATTTCGAAGTATTTCAAATTAGGAGCAAATTACTTTTTCTCAATTTTGTTTTGCCAATTCCCATATATTTTTCTTCTGTTCAGAGCCTAAAACTCGGCAAGTTTAAATTGAATATGATAGTAGAACCACAGAGGTTAAATTCCAGCAGGAACGGTCGTCAATTAAAGAGTTTTTCTTATATCAGGCCTTTACTTTTATATACAAAATGAGAAATGGTAGCTTACCAGCTTATTTGCAAGATAAAGTAAGCTACAAATGACCATCGCTATGAAACTAGATCCAGAAGAGATTGCCACATTCTACAAGTACGGATTTATTTTTCTCAAAACTCCATTTTTATTAAACATCAAATTCAAAATAACAGTAGAATATTAAATTTAGCTATAAGAGTAAGAGAATGAGGTATTAGAGGATATTTTTGAACGTTTCCTTGTTGCTGACAATGTATGTTTTACATTGTTTTTCTACTCCTGTATTATAATATGCGAATTAAATATCTATACCGATTTATGAATATTGTCCATTTCGAAACAGATTTTGGCCAATAAAAACATGTACTTTTCATTAAGAAACGAATTTTCGGCCTATAGAAACACGTACTTGGGGATAATCCAGTGGTATATTTCTACATACTTGTTTGACATTTAATTTTAATCACAACACGTCAAAAGTATCAATAAGTATGTCGAGCAGTGAAGAATTATTTTGTTCACCACCAGAAATTCTTGTTTTTATTTTATTATTTACTGGTTGTAGAAAAAATAGTGTATGCTACGATCATGTAAGAGCTATTAATACACTCGCACATGGTTTACGACACTCGCCTTAGGCTTGTGTCTTAACTTACCTCGTGCTCATGGTTTAATAGCTATCATTACATGATCGTTGCATAATATACTATTCTTAAATAAGTTCAATTTGTTTATATGTCTGTCATTTGCAGGCAATAAATTGTATTTAGGTGCTATGGTAGTCGATAAATTTTAAGTTAAGCGTTTTATTGCTCTGTGGAATTTTTAATATTTTTTCGGTGTTGGATCTGGTGCAATATTAACAATCAAATTTTTTTTTATTTTCATTGTATAATAAATTGGTGGGTACAGTCTGTTTTTGTTGAAAATTATTTTTAAGATAATTCTGTATTACCTGCAATGGTTTTGTGTTGCTTTTGTTCCTCCCCATGCTATTAGACCATACCTAATGAATGATTCTACCAATGTTTTATAGACGGTTATTAGGTAATCATTTGATGCTCAAAAACTCTCGTAAAATGTAAAACTTTCTAATTAATTTTCGAATCTTTTCAGTTAGAATGTTATAATTTTTTTTATTTTTTATAATCATGTATTCATCTTTCACTAAATAAAAGGATAAATATGTGTTATCTCGTCAATGCAGTGAACATTTTCATTGTGAATTATCAGAATTTCCCGGTAAAATGATACCTTGAAAGCATTTCACTATTGCTATTATATACAAAGTATGCCTTTCTCCTATCATGATCAAATCTCAAGAGCAAAACGCTTCCGAAATCTGAGGGAATTTTTGGGTAAAAATTTACGTTCTAACACTGATAAAAATCACTAATTTTGAAGTACCTATTTCAAATTGTAAGCAAATTACGTTTTCATAATTCCATGATTTAATGAAGTTTATACAGATTATTCCAAACTTGATGGTCTACTGGAGTAGCTGGAAAATAAAAATAATAATTCAAATAGTTTTTTTTTAAATTTATTTATTTTTTTTAATTTTATTTAGTAACAGCAATATATTTTACATAATTTCGAACTTATTGATAATATCTCTTAACAACAACATATATATTGATATAAACTAAATAAATTATATTCGGTGCACCCACTTACATTCAATTTTATTTTAGGGTATCTACAACATTTAGCAATTTACTTAACTAAATTAAATTAATACTTTAGGAAAATTCCTAAGATATAAAAAGAAAAAATATCATTCTTAGGTGACAATCACAAAAACATGTTTTTATTCCCTCCATCAAAAGGTTTTCTAAAATCAAAACATGAAGGTTGCAGTATACTTAGTCTCAATTATCCATTGTACAATTTCCTTTTTTAATTTATGGTATGGTCTATTTCTTATAGCATGGGGTAGACTATTGTAAATCTTTGGGCCTATGTAATAAATATGCTTTTGACATAATGTATGTTTGGATTGCAAGAAAGAGATTATTAAGCTGCATTTCTTGTATTTACACCATGTTTTAAACCCTCCCTGTAGTATGTGTTTTTTAGCATGAATCTAATAAATGCACAAAAGGATTAAATAAAAAAAATCTCAGCTCTCACGAAGTGTTTTTATACTTTGTTTCATTATTTTTCAGTCTCAAGTTCATTATCCACACATCACCCCTTTACAGTCACTGGAGAGAAAAATTCAACCGAAAATGGACCATATAGACCAACTTCACCCGGTTTATTGGACACGCCATTTTGAATATTCAAGAAGTTTATTCTCAACTATGTGTATAGATTTCTTGAACATGCACCATCCAACTTGTTGGCACCAGGACCGTTGCAAGCCAAATGTTACAAAAATGTTGAAATAGAAATGAATACTTCCAGATTTCGATAATATAACCCTAACAAATGCTTCTACTCTCCTAAAAAATATTTTTTATTTTTTTCGCCCGACTTTCGCTGTTTTTAGCAAGAATTTCAAAATCAGGCATTATTGGAATTTGAAAAATTGAATGCAACTGATTCACAATACATTAGAGAAATTTACAATGAAAGAGAAATTAATGCGTTAGTTAAAAGCTCTGTTTTTCTTGCACCACCAAAAAAATATAAGCAGTATGAATTACACGAGTGAAGATAAAACCAAGTTCAATCCTTTTTGTCAATTTTCCCAGGACCAAAGGAGTATGTATACCATGTGTCAACGGTATGAGACGCCGCGTTTTTCTTCCGGATTCGTGTTCAGGATGCAAAAACTCGTAAGAAAAGTATTACAGCTATTTTCAGGGAGCATGAGCCAGGCGCCTATACATTTACCCCATAATGCCTTATTGTGGTATCTAAAAACATTTTTATGTTGTCAATTTCTGAAATGGTACTAAGTTACCTTTAAATATAATATTGTATATTAATTCATCTCTGAATTCTACTACAAAATCTGAATTTTCCTATCTTCTGAGACAAAAACACGCACAAGTTTGAATTGATAAGACTTAGTAGAACCACAGAGGTTAATTTCCAGAAATAAGTTTGGAAAGTACATTGTATGAAAGAACCGCACCATATTTGATACAGGAGGGTATGCAAAACATGATTTAATTGATAATTAAAAAAAAAACCTGCCATTTAATTCTCAAATGAAAATATATCGCATCTTTAGTATCATAAAGACAAATAATAAGAGGTCAAGTGTCAGTCTAGATTTTTTTTCAGGTACCAAAATTTCAGCTTCTGAAATTCCGGGGTCAGTAATCCTCAATATTTTGCCAAATCTCAACTTTCTACCCAAGCGGTCAGATGCATGGAATACATCAAAGTATAGTAGTTTTCTTTATTTCCTATCTGCTTCTCAGATTATATTGCACAAAGCCAAATGTAGAGGGAATTCTTGGATATATCGCCAACCTAACCTAATGTTAAATCAATCAATATAAAGCATGTACAGTAACAATGGTCCCAGATTTTCTCTTATCTAACCTTCAACTTGATATCCAATCGAAAACAATCATTTCATTTGGTTCGAAATTTGAGGAATGAAACTCTAATACTTACCATCCACGGTTGCAGATTACTTGGCTGAAATGTTATTTTCAAAAGGAGTCACGATTTTTTTCACATTTTATAATCAAATAATCAATATACTCTTAATCAATGTTTTCGCAATGAACTAATATCTATAGCCTGATCCCGTTGCATTTTTATCTCAGAGATAATACATTCTATTGTTTTCGAAGTGCACATTGCACAAACTACGTATTAGATATACAAAAAAAGGTAGCTTGTATCGAACTAACAGAGTCAAGGGTGAGAATGTAATGAAATATGTGTATTACTTCCACATACATTCAATTTGGTTCTACTTATCCAAAGAATATATATGCAAATAATTGAAAACTTTGCCTATCTGCCAAATATTGTACAAAAGTCAAAAAAACATAGTTTACATGAGTTGCTGGAATAGTTTCATTGTAAAGAGATTTGAAACTAAAACATGAAAGCAATTATATTCTCTGAATGTCTTTGAAATATTCATAAATAACATATATTTTATATATTAAATTCAATGGAAATAATCCACACATAAAAAATTATTGTTTTTAATTTGTGACATTCATTTTTAGTACACAGTTCTTAACTTATCCCAAAGATATTTATGAATGAATTAGATTTTCACTGATTTATTGGATTCTATAGTATAAAAAAAACTTACTCTAGAAAGTGATTTGAAAGTGAATTTTCAAAGCAATATGGTACTGGAGGTAGGAAAACTTCTTGAACCATCCAAGAATTGCATGTTTGAGTTTGATGTCTGGAAATTAGTATCAAACGTTCAATGATAATCTTTTTTATCATCTGTACCAAAGGAATTTAGGTCGTAAAAACGGATCTTGAAAAGAAAAGTCTACTTTCTATAATCAAAATGTCAAATGGATACAAGGAAGTAGAAACAGTTAATAATATTATAGAATACTTACAATCCCTGTTTTGTTAACAGCGAGCTTTCTTAAACACTTTTGCAGACATGTGTTTGAATACATACAAGGTAAACGTTAAATAATTGAAAAGTTTAAAGTGAAATGAAACTTCCATATATCATCTTCAAAATATCATTAATTTATCGGCATCCAATGATCCATATAAATGTTTTAGAGAAGTATTTCGAACTACAGATATAGGTCAATATGGTGCAATGAAGATTTTGCTATTTTATCACTTTGTTTCACTGAAATTATAACAATTTACACAAAATTATGTAAATAGAAACGTCACTGTCAGGACACCATAATGGATTTGACAATTCTCAAGGTCTTTTCTTTTGCGAGTTGGTGTTACAATCACACAACGGAATAGAGATAAAAGATATTAGAATTCATTCATTATTAAACGGAACTTTATTCAAATAAGGTTTCATGTTGAAAGAAATCAGTTTCATAATATTCGAGTTCCTGGCAAATTTGTCAAGGACGAATAGAATGAAGGATGACCTTGAGGTCGTGGTGCGTTCCGAAACGTAAAAAGGAAAGAGACTTCCACAAATTCTATATTTTTAAATTAACGTGACGGCACTATAATTTGGAATTGTTTCTGTTGTAATAATGATAATTATTTATTACTATAAAAATTAATAACTCTGTGTAAAAACAATAGAGATTAGTTGTTGTTTATATATGTTCAGTTTGTCAAGTATTGATATTCATTATAAATTTAATGTCTCTTTTAATAAAATTGTTAGCCAAACGATTTTACCAGTTTCTGCTTAGTACACATTTTTATAATTTATATTGAAATAAAAACAAAGTCATATACCTAGATCCTAACAAGTACACTTGGGTAGATTTGGCAGTAGATCGTTGGAGAAATGAGTTTAATGTCCTGACGTTCAAGAAATTGTTTTTGTTAGCCAAATCATTATGTACGAAATATAATAATCTGTTATAGTATATCAATTCTCAGTTGGATGGATTTGAATAAACCTCGAGCAAAATATGATAGGATTTGCCGCTTTGACCGACCATAGGCGGAGTTTGTTTTTACTTCAAATGTATCAATTTGCCTATTTTGTTTAAATGTTTTTTCGAAGTCAGTTGAATGTGCCAAAAAAATCATAATGGAACTGAATTTCCAATAATTTTGTTGTTTTGATTTCCCATAATTCCCAAAATCCGATCCAGTTCCTCAAAACAATGTTCAGCGGAGGTGTGCTTTGGATAACCTGCGCGAACGAACAAACAAGACTATAGGTGTTTTCTGGCGTAAAACGTATTCAATCTTGCATTTGAATACGATTCTACGTGACGTCATTATTATCACGAACCGCAAGAATGCATAACTTCGAACACGATTCAATAATCAAACCTAAACTAAACAAAATTCTGTTAGAAAGTCGGTAGACAATAAAACTCTCACTATTATCAGTGGAATGTCCTACTACCAAGATTTATTTGGGGTTATAAATTATGAAAATAACAAAACAACGAATTATGTTTTGAAACTGAATTCGACTTGTCAAAACTCAATGAATACGTTTTGAATCGTTTTATATATGACGTCATCGTTCCAACGCCAGAATGGATGTATTTGAATCACAGGACGAATACGTTTTGAATACATGGGCGCCAAAAAACAAACAGCTTATGGCTCCGGGAAAGGATAGAGGGGATGGACAAACTGTGGGAGGGTGCTGACATCACGGTTGTGGAGTCAAAAGACCTCCCAAAAAGACCCAGGGTCCTAGCTTTCTTTCCGGGACCAGAGAGTGATCAGGAGGAGACAACGCGCACACGATTAGGGGAGCAAAACCCGGTCCTAAAAGTGGAAAGCTGGCTACTCCTGAGCAGGAAATCGAAGAAGGGGGGGGGGCATTGCTTGCGTACTCCATCATCGACGAGCTATCCTTTAGGGCCTTGGACCAGAACCAGTTCAAGGTCTATTATGAGCTGAACAGGGTAACGTTCCGGGTCCTGAAGGATCTTGTCGATTGCGACAATGGCGACGGTCAAGGTCCTTCAGGTGAACCTGCACCACAGTAAGGAAGCTTCGGCAGTCCTTGGCTGATGTGGCCCTTATACAAGAACCTTGGATCAATATGGGAAAAAATATGGGACTTGGAGGAATAAACAGAGGCTGATTTATTCATCAAATTGATTTCCATGTGCCGAGATTAGAGTCTAGATCAAATACCACCTTTAAGTGCAAAAGAGCTCAAACAAATATGTCTAAGCTCCGATCAATGTAATGTGTTGTAATGCAAATAAGCTATCAAATATATGTCATAATTTTAACTGCAGTAAGTCGGAATTAAGTAATAAATCTCGAGCATATTTTAAATGATTTAGGATTAAACCATGCATGTACTATTTTGTGTCTCATACCTTATGTTTATTCTTTGCACTGTTCCTCGTCAATTCCCTTGTATGTTTTGATAAACTGATACTAATCCTATCTTGTAAATTATTATCTATAATATTTAATTGCCTTGTAAATGGTTTCTGTTGGGCAATAAATGCATTGTTTATTTATCTGCCTCACCGAGAACATGCATAATCATAAGAAATTATATAAAAATACTGCCGCTTGGAAATTTTTGTTCTAGGGACCTAACGGCAGTTAAAGTAAAGTTGGCAGGAAAGAAGGGGCCGAGGGAGATAGTGATATCATCAGCCTACCTCCCATATGATGACCTATCAAAGAACTAGAGGAGCTGCTGGCTGAATTTAGATCGAATGGATCACAGTTAGTCATCGGCTGCGACTCTAATTCGCAGCATGAGGCAGCTTGGGTTAGTCTTGACATACTAAATGTAGGCAATTAACCTACTTTCATAACTTCTAATTAATAGGAAAGAGGTAATTGACATAACAATGTGAACCAGGTATATAGCACGTTTGGTAAAAACTGGCATGTGTCTGATGAGGTAAGCTGTTCAGACCACAGACATATCCAATTCGAAAAATCGGGGAGTGACACCGAAACAGAAACATATCGCAATCTCCGCAGAACCAACTGGGATGACTATAGGGCAGACCTAGAGAATGGGCTGAAGGGGATAGAAACAACAATATCGAGCACAAATAATCTTGAGCTGGTTGCGGGACAACTACAGGATGCAATCACCTCAGCATTTAACGACAACTGTCCACCTGTAAGCAACGAAGCCACCAGGAACTTGCTCTGGTGGAATAAAGAACTTGCTAAGAAAATGAAAGTGGTCAGGAAACTCTTCAACAGATCCAAAGTCTCAGGTGAATGGAGGGAATATAAGAACTCCCTCACCGAGTACAACAAAACACTAAGGCAATCAAAAAGAGAATCGTGGAGGAGGTATTGTGAGGAAGTGGAAAGCACCACGAGGGAGCAAGTCCCCACAAAATACTCTCAAAGAACCCCTACAAATGATCCAAACCATTAGGACGAGTCAGGAGTCTACATGCAGAATGGGAAAGATACCCTGGAAGAACTGTTCAGGATACACTCCCAGGCTCGATAAACACAAAAATATCACCTGAGACCTGGAGACACTCAGAACTGGAACAAATGGCTTCCAGGGACAAATGGCAAATCTCGAAAAGGTGATAGACGTGGGAAAAACGAAATGGGCAATCAACTCGTTCCAACCGTATACAACGCCGGGAGGAATTGCCCTACTAGCACACAAAATATACATGGTAACAAGGGCCTGGGATAAATAATAGGGGTATCAAGGCACGGGGATAAATACCAAACGCAGAGCAGTTACAGTATTAGTCTTCATTCCCAAACCTGAATACAGTGTTGACCTATATGCCTAAACAATAGGCAAATCTACAGAAACATTTTACACCAACTCGTAGAGAAGGTGGAAACTGCTCTGGAAAACAAAGAGGTCTTGCTGGGTGCATTTGACATCGAAGGAGCATTCAACAATACATCTCTGAACTCAATCTCAAGTGCATTGAGAAGAAAAGGCATCAATTAGACCTGCTGCAGGTGGATAGACTGCATGCTACTTTCCCCACTACTCTGGAACCTGGTGGTGGAAGACCTGCTAATCACACTAGAAAGGAATGGACAAAAAACACTTGGGTACGCAGACGACATAGTAATCATAGTCCAAGGAGAATTCAACAACAGAGTTAGGGAGAGAATGCAAACGGCCCTAAATCTGGTCAGTACATGAATAAATGACGAGGGTTTAAATATCAGCCCCTCTAAATCAACCATACCATTTTACCAGAAGAAGGAAGCTAGAGGGCCTGGTACCTCTAACCCTCCAAAGTTAAATTTCTCGGGGTAATCCTAGACTCGAAATTAACATGGAACCAACAACTGGCAAAAGTAAAGAAGAAAGCTGAAGTGACACTAATGGTAGCCAGAAGAGCACATGGAAAAACATGGGGGCTAAGTCCCAAAATGGTGTATTGGACATACAATACTGTGGTGAAACCCATGATCACCTGTACATCTTTGGTATGGTGGACAAAGATAACCCAAAAAATAGCCGTGACTGAGTTAAGCAAGGTACAAATACTTGCCTGCCTCAGCATAACGGGGGCTATGGAAACAACACCAACACGAACTTCGAGGTGATCATACAAAGACCGAAGGGAATGGACAGACGAAACCATCAAGAGCAAATTGGAGAGAGGATCTGGTACACAGACGGATCCAAGACCAAGGAAGGAACTGGTGCAGGTATATACAGTCAGGGAAGAAACTCCCAAATGAGCACTTCACTGGGAATCAATACTTCCGTATTCCAAACGGAAATGTACGCAATCTTGCCAAACAACATGAAAAAAGTGCGCAACGCACGAATCAAAATATGGAGACAGCCAGGCGTCACTGAAGGCTCTCACGAACCCAAAACTGACATCAAGACTAGTATATAGGAATGCCGAGAAGAACTCAGTGCCCTCGCAGAACATAACAAAATAACTTTGATGTGGGTTCCAGGACACTATTGCATCGAACGCAACGAAAAAGCTGATGAACTAACTAGGATGGGCTCAGCCCAGAACCTCGGAGTGACAAAATCGGCGATTCGAGGCTGCATACGGGACTGGGTAAAACGAAAACAAAGAGAGCGCTGGAAGGAAGCCCCTCTCATGCACCACGGGTAAACATTTATTATAGAACCGTCGAAACAAAGAACTGAAGAACTACTTAAGATGAGTAGGAACTAAGTCAGAACATTAACGGGCCTTCTCACTGGTCACAGCCCAATGCGAGGACACCTGCACAAAATGTGGCTGTACAACGGAGAACTTTCCTGCAGACAATGTGGCAAAGGGACAGACATAATAAACATATATAAAAAAAAATCCCCAAACCCAATAAAGTAATCTGTGGTGGTTTACGGTAATTTATGCAATAAGTTATCGACTGGTTTTAACGCGGCGAACAGTTTTCACTGAATTTGGCCTACTTTATTCTTTACACGGGGAATCATATTTATTTATGTTTCCGTTTTCCTTCATATTTCAACATTATAATATGTACAATTATGAGCGAATCCTATATTTTGGTTGAAGGTGAATTTATTTAAATGATAATGGTTATAGGTACTAGTTAGTTAATACACCAGCATTATAATATTTTACTTTTTTATAATAAATAACTAAACAATAAGAAACTAATCCTAATATAGTCGAATGGAAGAACTGATTTTTTCCCCCATTAATTCCCTTCCTTCAGCTAACCAAAACAAAGAGAACTAAAGAAGGGAAGGAGACATCAGTAAGATTTGTTGTGCCGATGCCGGTACCGTCATAATAGTCATCAAAAACCAAGTAAAAAAAAAGTTATTTCTTGTAGACCCGCCTTTTGACTATCGTCAGTGTGGTCAGTGATTTTTGTTTGACATTTTGACAGATGTGTGCAAGTGGAGTAGTCAACAGCTGACACCCCCAAAAATAAAAATGTTTTGCGTGAAAGTTAAAGAAGTGTCTTATTTTTGATAGCCAAAAAAACATTTTTGCTTCGTTTGTCTCGTTTCCAATTTAGGTAAATATGCGTCTTTACTCATTGTTTGCGAGGAATGTTATTCTGAATGTGTAACGTTTTTTACTGAACTCAGCAAATAATTCAGCCAAACTGTGTAGGGGTATAAAGATGATGCCGCTGAAGGACAATCAGGATGTAGCTTGCTTTTTTTGTACGAAGCACACAACATGGAAAGGAAAGTGAGTATTTCCATTCTGTGAATATCCCCGGACCAATTGAATTTCATTTTTGCAGATACAAAAGAATATTTTCTGTTGGTACCACAGGAATAACGACATACAATCCCGGCAATTTGGATATCACAAACAAGTGGATTTATAGTGACTTCATTTCCATCACTCCTTTAAGAACTAGCCCAAACGAATTCCAGATTATGATGAAGAAAGAAAGAAAGACTGACAAAATGACATTTTCCACGGAACACCGAACCCACTTGCTGACTGAAGCTCTCAAGTTCAGAAATTGTTTCTCAGAAAAACCAAAGGAAGTATTGGTACGTAGCTAAAAATATATTATTTTCGGCGATAACAAATATGATATTTATACCATATTGCATGCATATCACAGCAACTATCCAATGAATACACAACCTCTCGGTATTCCTCAAGGATCTGTCTTGGGCCCCTTAATTTTTCTCCTTTTTGTAAATGACATTCCCAATCATATTATCGCAGGACAAGTAACAATGTTTGCTGATGACACAACAGTCACAGTCTGTGGAGAAACCCCTGAAGAATTGGAGATGTTACAAACTTATGTAGTTCCATATTTAACTGTAACATTTCCAGACATTAATCAACCTGGCCGAATAGTTTCTACTATTTGGTTCCATCAGAATGGAGCAGATCCACATTATGCTCGAGTGGTTAGAGATTTTCTCAATGAAACCTTTCCCAATCGCTGGATTGGATGACGTGGTCAGATTGAATGGCCTGCTAGGTCCTCAGATTTAACTCCCATGGACTTTTTTCTCTGGGGTTACTTAAAAAGTAAAGTGTACATAAATCGACCTACCAATTTGGAAAACCTTAAAGAGAGAATTCGAACTGAAATTCAACGAATTACTCCAGAGATGTCAAACGTAACCCAAGAATTCATCAGATGTCTTGGATATTGTCAACTAACCCAAGGAGTTCAGTTCGAGCATTTGCTGTAAATTTATTATTTGTTTATTTTTACTACTTATGATATTTTCATTGCAAAATAAATAATTAAATGAATGTTAAGAAATATGAACACTGATTTACTTTATACTCAGTATACTGTAACTTGAAGTGTTGCATATGACGTATGTGGTATGGTTGAACTCAGAAAAATATGAGCTTTAAATTTTTTATATAAAAATATAACTTTAATTAAAAAAAATATCAATGACGTCATATCTTGTAAGATGAAGGGGGAAAATTCAATAAAAAAAAATGTGTAAAACCAAAACCAAAAAAAAAAATCGACCTGTCTGAGCTTTACATCCGAAAATGATTAACTCGTAATATAATGGAGTGTTTTCACACTTTATGAACGCTCTGTATATCCTCTGAATGCTGATTATTTCTGTCCAAGTTTTTAGAACAATTTATTCTTTATAATCCTTTTTTAATTTCTCCAGCGCTATCAAGCCTATAAACATCACTGGTCTGATGTAAGACTTCCCGTCATTCTAGAAGTTACGTCACATTCCCTTGATCAGATGGATCCTACAACCTGTGAGATTCTTGCAAGCTACCATTTCAAAGATTTCGAGGGAATTTGTACGGTGTCTGATTATCCAGGTTAGTTTTAGGTTGCATACCAAAATGTTGATCCCATTAACTTTTGAGATGTACCTTATTTCAAATAGATCAATTATCAATTATTAAATTACTGTTTTACAGAATCAAAGGTAGCACAGTATTCATATTTTTTCATGATATTGATATGAATTTTTTTATTTTTGAAATTTAATCCATATAATAATAGCTGTGCTAAGAATCAAAAACAACATTTACATTCCTTCAATGCAATATATATGTAGGGGACTTGAAAGAAAATATTGCTCATTATTTGTTTGAATGTGAAAACTCTCAGATGAATTTGAGCATTTTTTCAACTATTACAATTTCTAAACTAAAATGTATAGATATTCAAATATTTATAACTTCTGAGTGTATTTTATAGTTTTTATATTACATTTATATGTAACTTGGGATTCCTATGAATATTTGATCTAATATATGTTTCCTTATCCCATCTGAATAGCAAATGAGGATACAGTGTAATTTTGTAGTATTTGTTTATCTACAGGGTGTAACATAAGTACGTTAAAATATTCAAGTGACGTATTCCTGAGACAATTTTAAGAAAAAAAAAGTCTATATAAACTTGTGTCCGGAAATGCTTCGTTTCGGAGATACAGGGTGTTGAAATTGAATTTTTTTGTTTGCTTTTTAAAAATAACTTGCAAAAAATAAGTTATTTGCACGAAATTTGGTACCCGGGAACACAGCTGAACAAGGCATACCACAAGATTCATCACTATCTCCCCTTCTGTTCAATATATTCTGTTATGACATGCAGTGGCAAAACCCACAAAATGAAGACGCATCTTCCTACATTTCACAATATGCCGACGACACGGCTCTTATTTCCCACCACAAAACATTGATTAAAGCCAATGATGAACTCCAAAGAATGACCAATCAAATTCAAACATGGCTGAACAGATGGAGACTGCTTGCAATCCCATTGAAGACCCAGTACCTTATATTCAACCATACTCGCTCCATAGCCTCACCCACAATATCCTTACAGAATCATACAATTTCCCCAGAATCTTGTACAAAATACCTAGGCATACAACTGGACCACAAGTTAAATTCCAACCATCACACAAAACTGATAAAACGCAGAACTAAAACAAGGGCAAAACATTTCCGAGCCTTAACCTACAAAAACCAAGGCATCAGCAGCCGAAATGCAACCAAAATTTATAAAACCATATGCCGACCACTGATTGAATATGGGCACCCCCTGTTCGCCAACTGTAGAAAACCCGCACTGAAGAACCTTCAAGTAGCAGAAACAGCTTAGCTCCGAACTATTACCAAAATACGTCACCCAATGAACCCACTCCACAACCCCTCAAATGTTCTACTCTATCAAAAAACAATGGTGCAGCCAATCCAGGACAGGCTGAGAATCCTTACCAAGAAATTTGCATTGAGACCTCATAACATCAACCTAATGGAACCATTACTCTTGGAACGGACAATAGTAAACCCCCGGTGTAAATTCCCTGAAAAGACATTATCAGAAATAATACAGGAATTGTCAACAGAAGCCATGATAAATTAAACATTTTTTTTTTTGTACAGTAAAAGAATATACTTGTTAACGACTATAAACTTAGATATTACCAGTGTTATAAAAAAAACAGGCTGAAGGACTTAGGTCGATGGGCATTTGATTGTATTGTATTTTTATGCATATAATCAATAAAGCTCTTTATTATTATTATTGGTACTCGGGGTTTTTTTGACGTGGGAAATCATAATTTTGTATTAATTTTCATGTAACATCTAGAGGGCGCTGCGTACGCTGTCATTATTTATTTCAAATTGCCCTAACATTTTTGACAGTAAAATTTTGGCACTTTTCATGAAAAAAGGTACACTTCCTCAACAACGCTGGAGGTGATCGTTTTAGAGATATTTATAATTTTCTATATCGATGCATGTTACTTAGCTCCTAGGGCGCTAAGTGAAGTTGCTGAGAACATTACAAAAACTAAGTATGTGGTAGGTCTCGTCAAAATAAACTAATTTTTTCCTATGAAATGTTTATCAAAAAATGATTTGTTTTCAAGATACAGATTGTTGAAATTTTTCAAAACATGGTTGGTTTTTGTCATAAGTTATTTGCAACTGCAGTTATTTTCATCGAACTTTAAACACAGGCTTCTTTCAAACTGAGCATTATCAAACTGCTTAATCAATCCAAATTAAAAAAAAATTGTCAGGTTTAATTATTCAATTAAAAAGTGCTACATTTCGGAGTTTGTAAAAAAACAATACTATGTTATTTATTAGGCAATTAAACATATACAAATTTAACGAAACAACTATTACAACAACTGTTCAAAGTGACGACCCCCAACAGTAATACAAGCTTCTGCTCTCATCAAAGAATTCCGCACCCGTTGAAAAATGCCAGGAGTGTTTCTTATCATTTCGTATCAAACTATGATGCGATCCCTTAACATTTCCTCGTTTTCAATGGGGCTAGCATAAACTAGTGATTTTAGGTGTCCCCAAAACAAAAAATCGACGGGATTGAGGTCCGGTGACCTCGGGGGCCAATGCTGAGTGCCTCCTCTTCCTATCCATCGTTGGGGATATGCTACGTCTAAGAAATTTCTTGCTATCAGACTAAAATGAGCAGGGGCTCCATCGTGCATAAACCAAGAGTGATTTCGGAGACCAATGGGAACATCTTCCATAAGCTGGGGAAGCTCGTATTCCAAAAAATTTTGGTAAGCATCTCCATTCAAAAGTAAGGGGAGAAAATAGGGCCCAATTAAAAACCCCAATTCCTAATAGCAGTTCATGATACATTAAAAGAGAATCTGTCTTGGAAATGAGTTTGCGTTATCGCATGTGGGTTATCTTCCGCCCAGATGTGGTTGTTATGGAAGTTCATGATACCATTTCTTGAAAAATTAGCCTTATTTGTGAAGAGGATTTTCGATAAAATTTGGGGATGTTGTTCAACTTTTCTTTGAAGCCATTGAGCAAATTCGATACGTGGTTGAAAATAACGTAGTGTAAGTGCCTGGACACGCTGAATATGATAAGGATATAATTGCTGTTCCTTTAAAATTCTGTAAACGGTCATGTGACTCACATTTAAAGTTTGACTAATTTTTCTTGTACTTTTCTCTGGATGTTCACTAATTTCTTCGAGAACCGCCTCCTCCAATTCCACAGTTTTTGTAGTTCGTGGCCGTCCTACTGCAGAATTTCTTTCAAAGCTTCCAGATTCGGACAGTCGCCGGAAAAGATTTGCAAATGTCGCTGCACAAGGAGTGACGCGTTGGGGATACCTTTCCTGATAGATGAGTCTGGCCTCAGTTGAATTTCCGTCAGACAAGCCGTATGCAAAAACCATATCAGCCATTTCAGCATTCGTAAAGTCCTCATGGTACCAAAAAATCACTTTGTAAACTCCGAACTGTGAATTTGTCAATGAATAGTTAAAAATGTGACAGCGAACTTCTATTTTTATAAAAGAAAAGAAATTTCGTGCAAATAACTCATTTTTTGCAAAAGTTATTTTTAAAAAGCGAACAAAAAAAATCAATTTCAACACCCTGTATCTCCGAAACAAAGCATTTCCGGACACAAGTTTATGTAGACATTTTTTCTTAAAATTGTCTCAGGAATACGAATATTTTATCGTACTTATGTTACACCCTGTATATTGGATTAATCGAATAAAACTCTGCTACCATCCATTTAATTCAGGAAAACAATTTTCCTGATTAAATTGAAAACCCTTTGAGTTTTTCCAAATCAAAACTTTGGAAAACCTACCTATTAAACAGATTGGTATAATGGTGGATATTTCAAACAATCCCTGATAGGTAGTCATGATGAAAAAAAAGTGAATGCATTGTTTGTAACCATATTTAGTTGTTTTTTAATAGGTAACATATTTGTATTATCCTACATTTTTCTTAAATGACATGTACCTTCAAAGTACTCCTACTTCAATTATAAGAACTGTTTTGTGCCTTGAATTATCTAAAAATTTTGATTAATTGTTCCATATCTTATCCAAAGTAATGCTTACTATGCATTTTTTCATCTGTTATCCCTGTTTATCTAGGATATTCTTCATATTTTATTTTGCTGAAGTATAGAGTGGAGAGCATGTGTATCATTGTAATCATTCTTGGAATCATTAGAAATATATATTTATTTCTGCCTATCATATGTCATTCATGAAACATTATTTTCTACTAAAAGAAAAATATGATTTTATTCTCTTCAAGCAGTATATTTACTGAAACTGTTATCTGAAATGTTTTGAATTTTTTTATTGTTATCCATTTAAAGAATGAAATAACATTTAGCTGACCACTCTACCAGATATTTGAATTTTCTTCGTGATTTAATACCTGATAAGTCACATCTCTAGAATAGAACATTTGTAAGAATCCCCCTTGACCAATTTTTTAAATCAAATATAACTGTAACAATGATGTTTGAAAAAAGAATCAATATTTAAGAACTTGTATCGTTTTTTAAATATTTTCTTCAATTTCCATTATTATTTAAGGAATTGGAATGTCCTATTTTGATAAATGCCAATTTAAGTCTATTAAGTGGGTTTCAGAAAGAGTTACAGCATATGGAGCGATATTACTGGGGGCCAAATCTCTTTTTTTTAGATTATTTCTATTTTTATGATAAGTGTCATATATAAATTACAATAATACAACCAAATAATCAGTTTACATTTCGAGTTTGGGCACCGGGGATCAAAAATTCAAATATGTGGTGGGCTTTTAAAGTGTTAAATATCATTCAATACTGCACATGCTGGGACTAAAAAATATTTTTTTGGAGCCTATTAGAAGCCACCAAAGGGGGGCTATCGATATATGCACAATTATCTTTTTCTTTCCATTATTTAGGTAATAATAAAGAAAGGCAAGTCATTATTTTTCAGTTTATTTTTATCCAATACGAATTCTATTCACTTTGAATTTCATAGAACAGGTTGATATTTTTTTTATGTCTAATTTGTCCCATTAAAATTCACCTTTGAAAACAGAATATCTGAATTTGTAATCTTGAAGTATTTCTGGATCTTAGATTTGAAGATATGTACATAAAAATATCTTCCAATCTTGAAGTGAAAATTAAGAATATACAAACTCAAACAGCTACTAGGAAACAGTTCCCAGCATTGAAGATTTTGAATTTGTCATGTTCTGTTTTACGTTATAGTTTTTTAGTCTCATTATATTTCCTTTCTTAATATGTGACACTTGAGGAAACAGTTATAAGGTATATTAAAAAGTGTTTGTTGAATTGTTTTACTTTTGTTCACTTACTGCCGGTCAGTAACTGGATGAGGTCTTCATTAATTTGTGTTTGCACTTTGAGCTTCTCTTGGAGGATGATGATATTTTTGCTCAACACTTCAAACTCATCTTGAATCATAATGATGTTCATTTGAAGTGTCTCATCTCATCTTTAAATACACCTTTTATCAGGTATACCTCGTATGTATCCGTACGTCGATCGCTATCATTCGGGTTACCTCATATTGGCAGAATTTTTGTGTTAGAATAATGGGGCAATAATGTAATATTCTTCAAATTATTTACTCTTATACTTGTGAATGTTAATAAATATTTGCTGTGCACTAGATCTTGTATGTAATCATTACGTTTAAGACGGAAAAGGACAAATAACTACGATAAGTTCTATTTTTCTTCTGATTGTGTAAATAATATTTTTTGTCTTTCCAGAAGTCAGAATTTGGTATTACATTTTATTCAAGCATGTAACTAAAACCCTGAAGACATACATATTTTTGAATAAAGCATTTCTGTTCCATATCTCAGTTGACTGTTTCGATATTTGATGCATATAGAAAAAAAGTAAACCTAGTATATAAGGAATAATTATTTTATATTTAAATACATTTCAATAAAAGTAAGTTATTAATTATGATCACCAATTTTGTTTTTCAAATAGAATTTCCCAGTAATGCATTCTGAATGATTCAATATGATATGGTTTTAACTGAAGTATCATTACTAGAAATATTTTAGTGAAGACGCTGAAAAAAAAAACAAACAAATTGCATCCTGTTGATAGTATTATCTTCTCTAAAATTCATTTTCCAGGTGGATTTGTCATAGTCTGTGGAGGTTTTGGCCGGCTTCACTTGTTTCAAGCTGTTGATTATGAAGAAATCAAAGTCAAACTGTTAGAGTCAGCTACCTCAAATTTAGGACTGAATATCAAAGTTCTAAGCACCCCGATAACTGTGGAAGACTTCCAAAGCCAGAGGTTTGGAAAATATGGGTAAAAATTCTGATTTGAATTTATACTCTGTTTTTATCACTTTGTTTAAATTTCAGAGAAGATGAACACATAACGGCAGTGTCAGAGTTTGCAGTGTACAAAATCCACAAAGCGCGGCATTCGGATCCTGTGAGGAGAACGCTGTGTCTCTCAGAGACTTGCATTTTGGAAAGGGATCCTCAGACGTACAGCATTTGCACCTTGCAGCCTTTGAGTAATATATTCGCTCTAGTCCGAGACAATGATAACCCCCAACAATTCACCATTGAGTATCTCAGTGGTCAAAGTAGAACGTACACCACAACAGACAGGTGAGTTGCAGGTTGTAATTATAATAAGTTGATATTTTTATATACGTACATCTTATTAAAAATACATTTAAACATTTTCAGAGATTCTCTTCTTGCTTCCTTACTTGACGGAGTGAGGGCAGCCGGAAATAAAGATGTCCATGTCACCATGGTTCCTACAGAAAGGGGCCTCAGGTTGGGGCCTCTGCACTTGCCAGTAGAGGAGGAGACTGAAAGTTTGCATTTGAAATTACTCGCCAATCCACCTCCAACAAAGCCTTTCTCTCAATGTGTTAGACGTTTCAATGCTAATATACCTTACAGTGGGCTTTTATACAGTATCACTCAAGAGGTGAGTAGTTTTTCATTATTACAAAAGTATAATGAGTTTTTTTTTAATCGAAACTGTATTGCAAAAATGTTGGAAAATGAAACGAAATATAATTTTTTGAATATTTTATGTAATAGTTAAAAATTCTAACTACAAAAATGTTTACCAATAATTATAAATATATGACATAATAATACTTATTCTACTTCTGCTTATTTTTTTATAATTCTGAAGATATTGACTCTTAAGCAACATAAAGTGTTGGTATATAATAAAATATTTTTAATCGATTTTACAGTTTCTGAAAACTCTGTTGGTAATTTTCTTTTATTTTTTTTTGCATTTTCTATAACCTGAAAAAATATTTAAAGTCGCTAAAATTTAAATGGCTTCTTTCTCTTCTTAAATAATTATGGCTTGTTCTCCTTGAGAAATTGGCCAGCTCTTCTCCTGGTTATATTTTTTGAGGGCCACCGTTAAGTGTATCTGAGATAAACTCATACCCTCTATTATAAAATTGTGTTTGCTGTAAAAGGTGTGGGGGTAAGGTATTAGTAAACAAAGATCACTACAAAGGATACATTTAGACTCTTCTCGCTCTCGGGCAACGGAGGAGCATTACACAACCGAAATGTTGCCTCGGAAAAAGGAAACCCAAGGTGTGGAAAGATAGGATCTGTAAGTAAACATATTAGAGATTATAAGTTGATTTTGTTGTAGTTGATGAATTTGTTAATTAACTTAATAATATTTGAGTTAAGGTTGGCGAGAACTATTTTCATATTGAATGGTGTACACATGCCGTTTTTTCTAATTTCTTCATAAAAATCTATCTGTATAATTTGGTTTAAGGGATATTGAAAAAATATATGATCTAAATTTTCGATTTGTCCACATTCACATTTTTCATCATCTTTCACTCCTATTTTGTGTAAATGTTCTGCTGTTAAGCAGTGTCCTGTTCTCATCCGGATGATTGTTGTAATGTGTCTTCGGTCTATAAAGGGAAATTTGGAGTACCAAGGTTTATCCGGAATTGACTTTGTATATCCATGTACCATTTGCCTTTGTGTTTACCTGTTTTCCCATTTTGCTTTGTGCTCACCTTTGATTTTGTTTTCGAATTGTTAGGATATTTTGTTTATAATTTTGATATTCATGGGAATGTTTAAGTTTCTACCAACATTAGCCAATAGATCTGCTTGTTCATTTCCTGGTATTTTCAAATGGCTTGGTATCCAAGCGAGGGTTATGTTTGTGTTGTTATCATTCATTTCCAATAAAAGTCTTTTTGTCATTAGGCAAGTACAATCATTTTTTGCTTCAATTCTGGTTTTACATAGTTTATTCAATGCACTTAGTGAATCTGTGAAAATTATATTATTGCTTAGGTTTCTTTCAAGACATATCGAGCACCCTTTATTTATCGCTATTATTTCAGAGCTACAGATATCTAATATGTCAGGGAGCCTAGTTGTGTAGTTACATTCTATTTCCGGGATATGTACCCCAAGACCAGTCCTGTTATTGCTTTTGGATGCATCAGTGTATATAAATGTGTGATTACTTTTGTAATTTTCTGTTGCTAATAAAAATTCTCTTTCATTATTTGTTGTTTTTTTTAATGATAGCTTCATTATATTCTGTTGTCTAGTTTGTATTTCGTAATCAAATTCAAAGCAAGGTAAGGTTTCACTAGTATTTATTATTGTCATATATGGTTGTATATATTTGAAAGCTTCTACTAAATATGGAGTTTGTTTCCCATGCCAGTAGCCCTTGTCTAAATTGCAATAATTTTCCATTGTTTCTACCAATGATGTTATGGGGCGATTCTTAAATGCCATTATTTTTGTTAAAAATTTGGTTGCTAGCCATTTACGTCTAAACTCTAAGCTTGTTTCGGATGTTTCTCCCAACACTGCGTTTGTCGGGGTTGATTTCATACATCCCGTGATTAAGCGTAAACCTTGAAAGTGTATTCTATCTAGTTTCTTCAAGATTTTTTGGCTGGTCGGTTTTATAAATATGGATCCGAAATCTAAATGTGATTTGACTATGCCGTTAAAAGCCATGGGTAACGTTAGTGGATCAGCTCCCCACCAAACCCTACTGAATGTTTTTATGGTATTTATTCCTTTGGTTGCTCTTGTTCAAATATTCTGAATATGGTTATCCCATTTTAGATGTTTTGTGATAGTTACCCCCAAGTACTTTAACTGGTTTTTTTTCAATGTAAATTTTTGGCGGATTATTTTTCATTTGTTTTTTACTAAAACACATTGCTTCACATTTGTCCAAGGACAGACTGAAGCCATGCTCTTGCATCCATTGGTTCATTAACTCTAATGTGATGTTAATTTTATTAGTCATTTGTTCTAGATTTTTTCCACGAATTAATATACATAAATCATCGGCATATCCTAATAAAATGTTATCCTTTGGGATCTGTTCAAATAGCGTTGTTAAATACATATTAAATAATAAAGGACTTAATGGTGACCCTTGTGGTAGTCCTGTATTAGTGTTTTTTGGTCCATGTGTTTGTCCATTTTGGTCTTTAATTAAAATTTCCCTGTTTTCCAGGATTCTTATAATGAGGTTACATATTTCTATGGGTATTTCCAGTTGTATTAAGTATTTATATAGAATGTATATGTTAACATGGTCATATGCAGCTCTTATATCTAAAAATACTGCAATTACATACAGGTTTTGGCTGAAGGCTAGTTGAACATATGACGTTATATATGCTACGTTATCGTTTATTCCCATTCCACGTCTAAACCCTGTCTGAAAAAAGGAAAATATTTTTTTGTTCTCAGTTATCCACTCTATCCTATTTTTTTATCATAGATTCCAATATCTTACAAACACATGACTCCAGTACCAGGATTCTATAATTATCTGACAGTGATGGGTCGCTGTTGTTTTTTAAAATGGCTAGTACCGTCTGTTGTTTCCATTGATTCGGAAGCCTTTCACCCATTAAGCATTTGTTATATATGTTGAGTAATTGTTCTAAGTTTTTCTGGAAGGTTTATAATCATGGAGTATGATATGTCATCTATTCCTGTTGCTGTACTTTTTTCCCTAAAAGGCTATTTTTTAATTCTGTTATATTAAATAGTTTTATTTCACGTCTTGGTTGTGCTAATGTAAAATCTGGTTATATGTTACATGGTGTAATCTGATCAAGTATATTAATGGCTAGGGGAGTGTCGGGTAAATTTTTCCTGAAGTTTGTGAATTTTGGATTAGATAATTATTTTACAGTATTCCAGATATAAGTTGGGTTGGAATTTATATTTAAGGTGGAGCAAAACATTTTGAATTTAGTTTTTTTCTTATTTTTAAAAACAGATATAAGGTGGAAGTTATCTAGGGCCGACTTTCTTTGCAATATTTGCTGCGTACATTCTTGGTACCACCAGGGACTTCTAGGTTTGGAGTTGTTATTAATAGTTTTTATCGTAATTGATTCCTGTGCTGCATTCTCTATTGTAGAGATGAAGGTGTCATAGATAGATAGATAGATAGATAGATAATTTTATTTCCTTGTTTAACATATACAAGTATAATAGTATATTACACATTGCCATGTAACAAAGAAAACGTCACAAAACAGAACAGAAAGTTACATAAATAAATTAGTCACTATAATATAATGTAAATTCCAATTATTATAGATATAATATATATAAAACATACATATGTATATAGAACACAACAACGAATATGAGTTAAAATAGCACTAGTTGTCAGCAGCAATCACTTAGTGATTCACTAAATCTTTATCTTGTAGGGAACCATGTTGATAAGATGTTTCCTAATTTTTTTTTAAAAAATTAGTCACTATAATATAATGTAAATTCCAATTATTATAGATATAATATATTAAGATTCTAGTGGTAGTTCCCTTGTTTCACGAGAGAGCAAATTGAAAAGGGGAATACCTATAGATTTACTTTTTTCCAATCTCTTCCTACTAGGCACGATGTTATGTCTGTTGCTGGTGTGGAAGGTGTGAACATTAGAGTGTGTCGTAAAAGTAAGTATATTTTTTTTAACGTGTATCAAATTTTCATAGATGATTTGAGCAAACAGTGTCATAATGCCGAATTTTTGAAAGAGTGGTTTGCAGTGTTCATCAAAGTTAACCCTTGCAATGCTACGTACAGCAGCTTTTTGTAATAAGAAAACTCTCTGTAAATTTGTGAAACTTGCCTTTCCCCAACTCAGTAATCCATAGCTCATTACCGAGTGGAACATCGCATAGTATGATGTTAGGGCTGCTTCTTGGCTAACAGTTAATGCTATGCCGAATGGCGTACACAGATCTTGCCAGCCTTCCACACACGTGACTAATATGTGTGTTCCAAGAAAGGGGTGGATCAAGATGTATTCCTAGAAATTTAACTGATTTCGTGTTGGAACAAGTATGGTGGTTTGAAAATAAACATATCTCTGTTTTAGCCTCATTCAAAAATAGTTCATTGTCATTGAACCACGCTTTGGCATGAGCAGTAGTATGTGCTGAAATTTCATCAATATCTGCACTTTGTTCAACTTGAAGAGAAAAGGACGTGTCGACATCATATAAGATCGTCTTTAAGTTACGTTTGATTGACATATGTGAGGGTAGATCATTTGCATAAATTAAAAACAGGAAAGGGCCCAGTATGGATCCTTGTGGTACCCCTCTCTTGATTGGGCGTTCATGGCTTATGTTGTTATTATTATAAACCCTCTGTGTTCTATTTTTGAGGTATGATTCAATAATGTTTCTAGATACACCTCGTAATCCATACCATTCTAACTTTTCCAGGAGTTTTTCGTGACATACACAATCAAAAGCCTTTGATAGATCTACATCTCTGGGATTGATACATTCTGATATTTTATTTGTATATAAAGTCCAGTTGGCTTTTCTGAAATTTCTACGCTGAGTATATTCTATATTAATTTTATAGTTATTATTATATGGGTTGGGATTGATTACGCAAAGGGTTGGGTAGTGGTCACTGTTTCCACAGTCTTGAATCACTTTCCATTCTGTGTATGCTGCCAATCGTGGGCTGACCAATGTAATGTCTACTGGGCTGGGATTTTCATTTGGAGGTGTCAATCTTGTCGGTGTTCCATCATTTTGTACTACTAGTTCGAATTCGTCTATTATTTGCATAATAGTTTCTCCGTTTAAGTTATTTGCAAAGCTACCCCATACCTGATGATGCGCATTCAGGTCCCCCATCAAAATGATTTGTCCTTCGAGCGGTTCTAATATTGTTTTCATTATGTTGGGTGTTATTTTGTGTTGTGGGGCGAGTATATATTGACTATGTTAATGTCCTTGATTTTTACCAATATGAATTGAAATTGATTATTTTGTAGGTTGACATTTGATTGTATTTCTGTGTATTTGATATCCTTCTTGATCATTGTTGCTACTCCCCCATACCCATCATTCCGATCTTTTCGTATAATGTCATAATTTAAAATTCTCATCTGATAGTGAGGTTTCAACCATGTTTCGTTTAAAATTAAAATATCTGGGTTATGTTCTCTGATTAGTGTTATTAGATTGCATCTATTCGCATTTATGGTTCTAATATTCCATTGCAGTATTTTTAGCTTTTGCATTTTTTGTTTATTTTTTTTTATTTTTAATAATATGAGCTGCAATCTGACTGATAGTCAGTGCTATGGTAGTTTTGGTCAGGGTAGTTTTTTGTTTTTTGTATGTGAATGTTTATCATTTTAGCAAATTGTTCTTTATATGAGTCTGATATTCTGGTGAATTGATTAAATATAGTCTGTACAATATCGGTTTCGTTTTCTTTTTGAAGGGCACAAGTAGGTGCGTGGTATTTTGTTCTCTCTTGAGAACTTTGCTTTGGAGGTCTTCCATTAGGGTATAATAACTGACTATTGTGGCTTTCTCTATCGTAACCTTGTGGTTGAATGTTCAACCTTTTCCTTGGTGTGTTACTGATTGCTTGTTGGTATGTACGTTTGGTTTTGTTTGTATTTTCTATATTAGCTACTAGCCTTCTTTGTCCTACCGTTATTCTATTGTCAATTTTTTGTGTGGTTTTCAGTTGTGAAAAATCCTGAGGATGGAACACGAATTCAACATCATTTGTATAAGTTTTGGGGCATAATTCACTTGCCTCAAAATATGTTATATTTTCATATGCCATTAGATGCTTGATTGCTTTTTGTCTTTTGTATTCTTCACATGTTTTAGATGTGGACTTATGATCACTACTTTTACAATGAATGCATTTAATTTGACAGTTGACTTCCTTTTCTCTATCCTCAGTATCTTCATGTTCTGCTCCACAATTATAACACTTAATTTTTCCCTTACATTGGGTTTTAGTATGACCGAATAATAAGCAAGAGAAACATTGTGTGACTGGTGACACATATGGGATGACTGGCATGGGCATTGAATACAAATTTAACATAACGCCGTAATATTTTTCCCTCAAATGTGAACAGGACGGTACCTGTGGGTACATATTCGATCTTGTCATCTGTTACAACTTTACGATTTAATCTTTTCAGATCAATGATTGCGGCATCTCCCGAATATATGGACATTATTTGTTCGACACTAAATAATGGGTTGATATGTCTTACAATTCCTTTACTTGTGACTTGGTTATAAGGGATATATATATATATATATATATATATATATATATTATATCCTTTGTTTTTTAACACCTCATTATCGACAAAATTGTTGGCAGATATGTAGTTTGTGAATTCAATGCCTATTCTATTTTTCCCTTTGTTTCTAATTTTCCTAACATCAGTCAGTTTTAAATCAAAGATTTCCTTTGCAATGTTCAAATGATTGTACTTACCTATATGATTGCCAGATTTTTCAGTAGATTTCATGTGGACTAAAAAAGGTCCATTATCTTCAGCTTTGTATAAAAAAGTTGGTCTTTTTTGTTGACTTGTCACTGTTTCATTTGTATCCTGTGTGCTTTGAGGTTGACCTTGAAGGTTATTACTATTTGTTTTTGATATTCCAATGATATCCATTAATTGTTCTGGAGTATGATTTAATTTTTTTATATCGTCAGGGGGAGGACGTCCCTCCCCCAGTGATGTAAACATGATTACTTGTCTTTTTCCCAATGTGTGGGAATCACACTTATAATTAAATTTTTCAACTCACCAATTATAAATATGATATTATCGGGAAGGAAGGGGTGATTATACAGAGGGTTAGTTAGTAAACCACACAAGTTTTCACCAGGAAGTTATCGCTAACTATTTTCACTCGTCGTCGTATGCACGTCCTATCAGTACCACGGTATCGACAGAACTCCATGGCTTCTTTCTAGCGCCATTGCGAAACCAATCCCACAGATGACAGCTTCAATTTTGCAATGTTGTCATATTTTCAAATCTTGGGCCACGCCTCCATAACAAGAATAAATGATTGGCTTTCTCTTTATCAGAAATGGACCACAATGATTCATAATGTCAAACATAACAAGGTTTATGTGCACTGTAACATCGCCAATATATTGTTTTATGACAGATTGAATGTTTTTACACCCTTCAAATCCGGCATCGTCACTTGATATCTCGAATAGTTTTCTAGTTCTGACATTTACAGTTTCAGAAACTTGGCAACATTGCCGTTTAATGTCACAATCAACCCGATTACGCTTATTTGCTGCTCGGTCGTTTACGTCACAAAGAGCGCCAATATTAGAAGCATCAAAATTTGCTGATTTTCAAAAACGGATGGGAACTGCTGTAATTGAAATTTGACTCTAAAAATGTTTTTTGTGTACATTTATATATGCGTTATGTATTTTAAAGCATATTTAAAGCAATAATAATTTATCGTGTCCTCTTGCCTATTCTGATCTCTAAATAGTTGTCGTTTCAGCTGTTTCTTTTCATTATTTATGTTTTTTTTTATTGAATTTGGAAGAGAGTTGTACATTTTTATTCTTCTGTTCAATGGATTATTTAGAGCCTTCTTTGTTCGAGCAATTCATTTCTATTTCTAGTGTTGAAGTCATGAATCTTATTAATGTATGTTACATTTATGTTTGTTTTAGTATTTTGATGAACAATCCTATATAGAAATTTATACTGTTCTAGCTTGAAAATAACTAGCTAACTAAAAGCCGTACTCAACGTGTTAAGTGTTGAATTTCATCTACAAACTCGAACAAAGCTGTTTCACTACTTTTTCCTTGCTGGGAATCATTGTACAAATCATGTGCCTCAAAGAAATTCATAATTCTCATTGGAATAATCACTTCAAATAATTTAGAGAAAGCTGTTAGCAAACTAATTGGTCTGTAGTTAATCATTCATTATGTTCTCCTTTTTTTATATATGGGTATAACTACGGCCAGTTTCATTTGATCTGGAAAGGTACCGGATACTAGGCAATCATTGAAAATGTGGCATAGAAGTGGTAATAAGGATGGAATACACTTTTTTACAATTTTTGATGGTACATTGTCTATGCCACTGCTCATTTTATTTTTGAGTTTGCAGATAGCTTGAATTATTTCCTCTACTCACTGGATAAAGAAATATTGAGTTTTGATTTGTTATACTAGTAGTAAGATTTCCACTGTAGTGTATTACTTGACTTTGCAGAATTCACAAAATGAACATTAAAAACATTTGCTAAATTCACCATCCCCATGAGTATCGGGTAAAACAGTGGTCCTATTTCCTGCCTTGTTGTTGAGAATATTTATCACATTCCAGGTGGTTTTTGATTTATTGTCACTTTCTTTGATCATATTTTTGAAAGTCACTTTTTGATTTATTCAGAAGTAGTCTGAAGGATTCCCTGTATTCATTGTATACATTGTTCATTACCAAGAGCCATTATCTGCAAGGTGCTTACTTTTTCTTTCATACTTCTGATTTCTTCATTCAACATCCACTCTTTGTTTTTCATTGGCTTCTTTTTTATTTGTTTAATTGGAACGAAATAATTGAAAAGATCACAAAATTTACCCAAGAAAATATTAGAATCAGATTCACTAGAAACTGATACCAGGTAAGTCGTCCTAACTCGGATATGACATTGTCAATGGTTCTTTCTGAGAATAGTCTTTTATAGATAAAATTGGAGTTTTTGGTACATACAGGCTGTTTAATAGTTTTGAGTTGAGCTCAATGGTCTGTGAGGCGTGAGTCTATAACATTTGAGGTATAGTTTAGTTCCTTTCTGATAATAATATTATCAATACAGGTTCCTGATCTGTTGGTTACTTGAGAGTATTCATTAATAGTTAGGATAGTGTCAAAGGAGTTCAAGATATCTAAGAATTTAGATTTATCTTTAGATTCTATACTAAAATTCAAATTGAAATCCCCAGCTATAATGAACAAGCCATTACTTCTTAAGAGTAGAGAGAGTAGGGAATACATCTCCTAAAAAAACAACAGGAAGTCACCATTTGGGGGGTGATATATACATACTATAAGGTATACGGTATTGTCCAGATGAAATTCGGCACCAGCACATTCAAAATTGTTTGTGATTGATAGGACACAAATATCTTTTCTCGAGAGACCTTCAATACCTTCCTTGCCTTTTAATAGCCACACCACCATGTCTACCTTTTTCACGACAAAAACTGGATATTAGTTTATAACTATTTTCACCAAAAGCGTACTTTCCTCCTTCAATTTTTCCAAAATGTTCTAGATATATTCTATATATTACCAATTACAGAAAACTAAAAAAACATCTAACATTTGTGTCAATCTGCAGGGAATATTTTCTGAAAACAAAGAGAAGCTCATCACAGGTGTGCTTCAATACCTGGTATCAAAGGAGGGCGAACAAAAAACTGCCAGTGTGATAGAACTTGAAGCACAATTCCAAGCTCTTAGACGGCTCGTTGCTAGCAAAGTGGGATATTCATCTTTCACAAAGTTACCGGGGTAAAAGCATGCATAATTTAAGTTGACAAACAAATTCACTGAATGTTCTCGTAATAGTTTCAGGGAAGCAGTTGGACACAAGGTTATTACAGCATTGAAAAGAAACGATTACGGAGTAACACAAGCTGCCATAGACGTCATATGCGCCCTGGTACATCCCATGCATGAAGATTACGATTTGAGGCAAGAACAATTAAATAAATCGTCCATTTTACAGACCAAACCATTCTTAGACAGTCTTCTCAATATGTGGACGACTCACATCGTGAGTAAATGGATCACATATTGCTTTAAGGTTTTAAAATTGTTTGTTTTGACAGGCGCAAGGGACCGGGGCTCTGATAGTTTCGGCCATGTTGGATTTTTTGACGTTTGCTCTTTGTGTACCCTACAGTGAAACGACAGACGGAAAACATTTCGACATACTTTTAGAAATGGTTTCCGAAAGGGGTAGAATGCTATTTCGATTATTTCAGGTGAATAGAACTAATCACTAACCAACTTCGAAAGGTTAAGTGTCCTAGAACAGACCTTTGGGGTACTTATTGGCCAGTTTCATTCAATCGATACTTTTTAGCATCCGTCGTTGGCCATAGTGAAAGGAGCAGGTCTTGTAATGCGATCCATCATAGAAGAAGGTGAATCTGAAGTTGCGGAGAAAATGCAGAATTTGGCTTTAGCTGAAGGAGCGTTACCCCGTCATCTCCTAGCTTCTCTCTACACTCAGGGCACAGATGGTAGGTTACTGACCCACAGGCAACTGTCACGGCATTTGATTGGTCTCTGGGTGACTGGAAATCCCACCGCAATGGGCCTACTCAAGAGAATCATGGTAAGTTATATTCCTAGTGCCGGAACAAGTCTTCATTTCTGGTACCATCTAAATGATATGTTCTCTCTCTCTTTCTAAGTTTATTACTCCTGCTTCCTTCAGGTGCTTCTGACCAGCTTTGTTTCATTGAGAACTCATTTTTGTAAATAATTTTTTCATCTTGTAGATTTTTTAACATAAAAATACAATAATAACCACTTTGACCAAGGCATTATCCCTGCTTTTCACCATAAAAAGGGTCCCAAACAATGTTCTCATCCCTGACCAATTCTTAAACATGACATTTGACTTTAATAATAGATAGATAGATAGATAGATAGATAGATAGATTTATTGGTGCTTAGATACATTTAAGTATTTACACAAGTCAGTAAAGATTTAGAACATTACACAAGTCAGTAGAAATTTAAAATTCATTAAAAAATTCATTAAAAATATTTAAAACACTTATACATGTTAGACTATACAAAACTGGTTCACATATAAAGATGTTAAAATAATAATATATAATTGAGCATTTTGACTTAATCAGTATATGATGACAAATCACTGAAATCATTATTGAGGTATTCCTCAAATGAGTAAAACACCTTCATTACAAAATATTTCTTTAAAGTTTTGATGAAACAATTTACATTTAGATTATTTAATACAAATAATCCCACCATTTTCTTTCAAAAATCCCACCATAATTAAATCAAATGATCCCACCGCTGACACCAGTGTAAAACAAATCATTCGACTTTATTGGGTCCCATCCTTTTTTTATTATATGTGAATGACCTCACCAAGCTCAATATCTCTGGGAAGTTCACCCTCTTCGCAGATGACACAACCATACTTTGGAATAATAAAAACACTTGTGAGTTGCACAACATAATCTCTGCAGACTTGGGAAAAGTTAAAGATTGGTGTGATGCAAACATATTATCTTTTAAACTTAACAAAAACTAATGTAATATCATTTAGATGCTCACTCAATGAACTTTTCTTTGAAGACAGATCATTGGAAACAAAAAATAACACTAAATTTCTAGGATTGTTCATTGACCAGAATTTAAAATCTGAGGATCATGTTAAGCAACTCACTGGCAAAATCTCTTCTGGTTGTTATGCGGTTAGAGTGATTTTTAAAGAATTGGGTTCAACACTGCAAAAATGGCTTACTATGGACTCATAGATTCTCACTTACGCTACGGAATACCTTTTTGGGGAGCATGCAGCCCAACCTTATTTGAAAGTTTATTAATTTTACAGAAAAGGGCAATAAGGTATATAGGGAACCTTAATCCAAGGGATTCCTGTAGAACCTTCTTCAAAAACCATAAATTTCTAACGGTAACTGCATTATTCATACTGGAATCCGTGTGTCTAATAAATAAACATATATTAAACTTTACTGCGTCTTCTTCCCACTATAACACCCGGAACAGCAGACACACCTGAAACTCACAGTGCCAACTAAAAACATCACCAGAGACTCCATATTTTTCAATGGTGGGAAAATGTACAATCATTTACCTCTGTACATAAGATCTGCCAATATAAATGACTACCAATTCAGGAAGTTAGTCAAACAATTTCTATCTGATAGACCTTTTTATACTTTGCAGGAATATTTTAACGAAAACTTTTAACTGACTCATAGTAGAGGAGACCGTGGGAGGTTGACCTTCACCGATCTGATAACTCAAGACATATTTTTTATCAAATATAATTTATAAAAAAATATACCCATGATAACTTGCCTATCAAAAGTGTTCATAGCTATTTTCAATTGAATTAATTTTAATCAATTTTCTTTCATCACCTTCACTCTTTTGATAACCGAATGAGTTTCACCTCAACTGATAGTTTTTAACACACAGAATATGCCTAGGTAGGCTTGCCTACTTATTTCTGTGATTGGCTACCTGGCAAGCAGATGTGAACAGGTAAGTCAATATAGGTAACTACACCGATCTGTTAACCAATCGAAATTGATATCATAGGTAAGATAATTTAATTACAAAACCAATCGTATAGGCTTGCCTGAAAAAAATCGTACATAAAATATTATTGCCAAAGTGCGAGAGAGGAAGTAGATAGAACAGGTCCGTGTGATAGAACAGGACACAACATAGCAGCTGCACGCTACCTGATCGTTGAATCCGAGTGCGCATGCTCGTGTACATGTGAGTGACAGTGACAGCATTTATTTACACTCGACAGTAATTTTGAACTCTTTTATATGCTTTGTAATAAACGCTTTCAACAACATAAATGTATTAAATTTTATTTTTCTATATTGATGATTTTTTAAATTTATTATATTAAAATTTTAAAAGTAACACTTATTCTTTCCCGCTTTACGGCATTTATTTGATTTCAAATAATAAATAAATTATTCTTCATTTAATTTTAAATGAAAAATATAGATTTTTTTATTATTTTAAAATATAGATTTTGTGAAATAATACAAAAATTGTGATCAAAGTTAGAGTTATAATAAATTAGGAGGTCAAAATTACTGTCAGTGTGTGAATAAATGCTGTCACTGTCACTCACATAGTACCTGCAACATGGGTTTACTCGGATCATTCAACGGTCAGGTAGTGTGCAGCTGCTATGTTGTGTCCTGTTCTATCACACGGACCTCGGACGCTCTACTTAATATAACATAATGAACCAATTTTCATACCTAATTATACGATTCTATCAAAATATAGCAGAATAATATCTTCTAATGGAGGAACTATGATATTGGCAAATAACTCTGTTATAGAAGAAATGAAGTTTGAAAACTTTGACAAATTGAACCATTACCTACAAGAAAAATATTTGAGTTTTCTATAGTGTACCCAGAGAAGCTCAACACCTATATATTATGTATTTACCGGTCACCACTGTCAGAGGTTAACATTTTTCTTGCTCAACTAGATTCCTTACTAAACGAGCTACCTATTAAGTCAAAAATTATACTAACTGGAGACTTCAACATAAATTATGCAGATTTAGAATCTATTACTTCACAATCCTTGATTAATTTACTTGAATCTTTTGACCTTAAAATGCATGTTGACTCTCCTACTCGTATAACACACCAAGGCATGTCTACTATTGACTATGTATGTAGCAACCTAGATGTTAACTTTATCAATTGCTCTGTAATCTCACCAGGTTTGTCTGATCATGAGGCTATACAGTTCACAATGAAACTTGATCCAATTAATAAATGTAAGAAAGTTAGGCACGGAATAATCTACAGTGCTGCAAACTATAATAGGTTCTACCAAAACTGCCTCCTAACTAACTGGAATCATATTCTGGAAATGAATGATTAATTTTTTGCACTTTATAACCATCTTGTAGGTACTTTCAATGAATCGTTTCCTTATCAAAAGTTAAAAGCAAAACAAGAAAAACAGTGCCTAACTAAAGGCATAAAAATATCCTCATGAAACCTACGCTCACTTAATTATATAAAAAAATTCACCAACATTGATCATTTCATATCTATGTGAGGAAATATAGAAACATCTATAGGCGGCTAATTAAATATGCAAAAATGAACTTTTATCAGAAAAGGATTTCCGATGCAAAAAATAAAGCAAAAGAGGCTTGGTCTATAGTAAAACGACCTTACAGGAAAGAATGCACAATCTCGAGTAAACACAATACCTGCAGATATACTGAACAAATATTACTGTTCAATAGCTGCAAAACTAACAAAAATACTTCAATTCCATATGATCCCCTCATACACCTAGAAAAAATCGTCACTAATGAAAACTAATCTTACATGCCACAGATATCAGTGAACTAAAGGAGGTGATAAGATCTATAAAAATAAAAGTCTTCGGATTCGACGAAATTTCAATAAAATTTTTTGAAAATCTTCCCATTGAAGCTCTTCATGCTTTGGTTGCGGTAATAAATCAATCTTTCGAGGATGGCATATTTCCAACTTTCCTAAAACATCGGTCGTTATTCCACTTCACAAAGGTGGAGATCCAGAGGATCCCTCGAATTTTCGCCCCATTTCCCTCATTCCTTGCTAGCAAAGCTGATTGAGAAACTGGTAAAAATCGTTTAACTGAATTCTTGTTACTAAATAATATAATTAATAGTAAGCAGTTTGGGTTCCAATCCAAGAAGAGCACACATGATGTCATATTCTCATTCCTATATGAAGTATATAACAACATCAATACTAAAGATGTGACTGCAGCAGTTTTGTGATTTATCCAAAGCTTTTGACTCGTAAATCATAAAATTCTGCTGCATAAGCTGCATCATTATGGCATCAGTGGAAATACTCATAGATGGTTTTAATTCCTATCTCCAGGTAGAAGTCAAATTGTTAAGTCTACAACAACTTCGTTTGCCAGCTGACATAAACAGCGGAGTACCACAAGGATCAGTACTAGGCCCTATACTGTTTCTAATGTACATAAACGATTTGGCTTCTATAGATATACAAGGCCAATTCACACTGTTCGCGGATGATACCACGCATACTATGGACTGATAAAAATAGTTCTGATCTTCACAAAACTATCTGTTCGGATATTATTAAAATCAAAGATTGGTGCGACTCTAACCTCCTGTCTCTCAATATCTCTAAAACTAATATTGTATCATTCCGATGTAGTATTGACAACATACCTTTGACTTCAAATCAAAGTTTCATTGAGAACAGAACTTACGCCAAATTCCTTGGGGTTAGTATAGATAATAAATTAAAATTTAATTATCACATTGCATCTCTTAATAAAAAACTTGCTTCAGGATGCTATGCAGTTAGAATTACCTCAAATGAATTGGGCTTAACTTCAGCAAAAAGCGCTTATTACGCACTAATAGAGTCACACTTAAGATATGGAATCCCATTCTGGGGCGTTTGTACTAAAACCCAATTTGAGTCAGTTTTTTTTCTACAAAAGAGCACTTCGGGTACCTGTGCAAAGTCCGCACGGGACTCTTGCAGGCCTTTATTTCGGCATACAAGATTTTAACTGTTTATGCTATCTTCATTTTAGAATCAGTTTGTCTATTACACAAACATAGAACAAATTTTCCCTCTGCCACCTTTACCTATGCCACCCGACATTCCAATGATCTCAGACTACCTTTACCTACATCATCCCTCATTAAGGACTCGATTGTGTTTAATGGCCTCAAGATGTATAACCATCTACCACATCACTTGAAAGCTTTGGATTACATTCGTTTCAGAAAAACTCTAAAAGACCTCCTCAGTGTTAGACCCTATTACAGTCTGCAAGAGTTTTACAATGACAGTTTTTGAAAATATTTTTGTAGCTTTTTACCTTTATACTCTTTTCTTTTATCATATTTTTATATTTTATAATTTACATGACATTGCCGTTTTATACTTTGTAGTGCATAGTCTTTCTTTTTTATTTTTTGTGTTGTTCTGTGCCCTACAATTTTAATTTCTCGAGATACTAACGGACTGTTTCCATAAATAATTTTAATACCACTTCTTTCCTTAACAATAAATTATTTTGTCAATAAGATTACTTTCTTTGGACAATAAAGCATATATTATTATTATTTCACACAATTACATATCCACTCATAAGTTTTAATTGGCAGAAGGTAGTCCTAGAAATTTTCATTTGTAAATTGGAAATCTTTTATACATGTTTTATTTTTATATGTACTATCTAAGTTATTTTATATGAGTTTGATGTCTTACTCTATGGAGATATTTTGTATTGTTCTTTTACTGATTGTTATCTGTTAATTGTATATCTAATTAGCTTTGTCGACAAGTGTTATACTTATGACAATAAAGTATATTTGATTTGATTGATTGATCAGTTGAGATGAAACTCATTTGGTTATCAAAAGAGTGAAGGTGATGAAAAAAAAATGATTAAAATTAATTCAATTGAAAATAGCTATGAACTTTTCGATAGGCAAGTTATCATAGGCATATTTGTTTATAAATTATATTTGATAAAAAATATGTCTCATCGAGTTATCAGATCGGTGAAGGTCGATCTCCCACCGGCTCTTAGACTATCACTCATATTTTTATATTTATTAATCAAGGTGCATTTAAATTGTTACCTTCTATGTTTACTCGTTTATAAATTTGACTATTATACACTTTTATATATACATATATTCTTATACTCTATTTACTTTTATATCGTCCATATTAACATTGTTTGTACCCTTGCACAGTTTTTATTTTTTATTATCTTTTGTCATGTATTGCATTTTTTTACTCTATACGTATTCACTAACCAAGCTTTGTCAACAAGATTCTGTCTTATGATAATAAAGCATATTTATTATTATTATTATTATCATTATGCTATGTTTTTCTCATTCTATCTGTCTGAAATGCTACCAATTTGTACGACAAACTATTAAAACTGTTTTTATATAATGAAATTTTCTATACTGACTTATGTCATCCCAACCCTGGGACCAACCTACTGTAAAAAAAAACACCATATAGGGTGTTACACAATTGTCTATAATGAATCCTGTTGCCTATGTGATATTCACCCAATTTCAGCCCACAGGACTAATAACTTACTTGGATTCCAAAGACGAAATTCCCAAAGAGGCCCTAGAACAAGAGATGCTCAACAATCGGGACAACTTGAAATTGGCCCAAGACCATGCAAACAGATCGAAGAAAAATCCGAACTGGATAGCCATCGAAAGACAGTTCAAAAATGTGGAAAAAAGGGTGGAGCATTACACGAACTTGGCGCTACAGCATTGGGGTACTAGGGTCGGGATCACGCTCAAAAGGGAAGAGAAAATTAGAGAGAGGCCAATAGTATTGAGAAGACGGAGGGAAAGGAAGAAAGCCGAATCGAATTGGCTTCTTTTCTATTGGAATTTCAACCAGGATCACGCTCTGCCAAACCTGATCTGGAATCATAAGGTACATCAATGACACATGAAAACATTAAATGTTTGTAGAAAATGAAACGGTTTATGATGCTACTTTGTTTCAATTTTAGACCAGGGAGGAATTGCGAAGTGCCTTGGAAGCGGAAGTTAGGAATTTCACATCTGACAGAGAGTTAGCTGGTCTAGCACTAGTCGCGTGGAATCATCAAGAATTCGAAGTGAACTACGCTTGCCTTGCAGACGAAGTAAAAATTGGCGATTACTATTTGAGACTGCTCCTAGAAATCAATGATGATGATTCTCCCATTCGTAGATCGTAAGTACAATTGATATCCTATCATGTGTTTTAATTTTAATTTTATTGCTCACATAATATACAGTTACAACATATGTTTAAAAACTAAGGAAATAATAAGTTGCATTTATTTTTTTATTTTTTTGCACCTAAGTGTATAACACTTTATGTGCAAGTAACGATCAACTAATTATTTACAATTAAGTGTAAATGATAATCGGTAACAAAAATACTTAACCTAAAATTTGTTGAGTATCTCTCAAGCTTACAAATTGCTTTCATAACAAAGCTTCAAACTTATTGTAGTTTGTACAAATATATTTTTTACAATTCTTATTGAATAGTCTCACAGTGCAACTTTCTTGATAATCATTTTCCATATGGGTATTTTGTGAAAAGAGGCATCAGAAGAAGATTAATTTGGTATCGCCTTCCTATGTATCGTAATTTTTAATATGTAATTTTAATCTGGTACTGTCTGTCATTGAGAAATTACTAGAGCTAGAAATACAAAAACAGTTATACATTCTTGACATATTTTGGAATCAGGGTTGTACATGTCATCTAAGTTTTCCTCTTTTCTAAACAGTGTTGTATCTATTTTTCAAAGAACTCTTATTTTATATTTACTGCGTAATTTTTTCTCGTTTGTGAAACCAAGGTATAAAGCAAAAGTTGAAGAATTCAGAGCACTTTGTACCCAATAACATGTACAGAATCTATTTTTAACCGACGAAACCAAAAAGGAGGAGGTTCTCTAGTCGACGCTTATTTTTTTTTTGTATATCACGCATAACTTTTTACTGAGACGTCCGATTCCGACAATTCTTTTTTCAGTGGATAGGGTGTACTTCGAAGTTGGTCCCGTTTGAATTTAAAAGATGAAATGCACCCCTAAGGGTAGCAAAATGAAGAATATTGATCACTCACCCTCTGAATTCTGGTCCGTTAACCGATTCTATCAGGCATAACTTTGTACTGGGATCTTCGATTTGGATGATTCTTCTTTTAATAGATAGGGTATACCTCATATTTGGATTTCGAATGAAATTATCCACCCTTACGGGTAGAAAAATAGGGGATAATTGATTTTTCACTTGTGAACATTGGCACACACATATGTAGTTGACAATGACAGATCGCTACTGTCATTATTTTTGTTCCACATCCGTCACAATCATTATATTCTATGAGAGGATGGAATGATATACAAAGTAATGAAATAAACTAACCAGAACAACAAAAATAATTTATATTACAACAAATAGTAAAAGAAGATAATTATATTATTTAACTGGTAATAGTTGAAGTAAGGTGGGTAGGTAAGTATTTTGGAAGTAATAAAAAACAAGTAGGTAGTAATTAGTAGATTTCAGCACAAAAATTTAAAATAAAAACTTTAACAAAAATTAACCTAAATCGGAACTGAAAAGTAAAATAAAATAAACCTTTTTAGTCTCAATAACTAAGCTCCTAAACTAATGTAAGTAACTAATTTTGAGTCGGCGCCAAACAAATAATCAACGAAGATCATTAAATTACTTCGAAAAAATTATCAGAATGTCACCGCCCAACTCGATGCCATCATTTTACGCCTTACCTAATTCATTTGCTTGTTTGTTTGGCGCCGACTCAAAATTAGTTACTTACATTAGTTTAGGAGCTTAGTTATGAAGACTAAGGTTTGTTTTATTTTTTACTTTTCAGTTCCGTATTTCGTCGGTTTAATTTTTTGTTAAAAAGTTTTTTTTAATTAAGTAACTAGACAGTTTTTAGTTTACCGAAATTATACTTTGAGTGCTTTGGAGAATACTTGTTAACTCTTACTTCTATAGACATTATTTGCTTATTCCCAAACTTTTATTGTTTGACAGCTTATGATTTTTATTTTTTCCAAAAGTTAAAATGTTTCATGTTTTGTTTCCCAAAAAGAAATTCTTTGGCTGATGATGGACCTATATATAGATCCAAAACATGTACCTACCTGGGAACTCATCTCATCTATGCCTCTTCAAGAGTACATTAAACATTGTAGAGTATGACTTTCTTTGAACATTCCCACTCCACGATGGACCTTTTTGATAAATTTTATTTTGCATTTGAAAACATTTCTTATCAGGTAGAAGCCAATTGTAGACATTCACCATTCTTGAATTTCAGATGTTTCTCTGAGATCCCACTATGGACGTCTACGAAATCAAATTTAATGTATTGTTTGAACCTCCAAGTCATAGCTAAATCATTCAATATTTTGGGCTTTTACCATTCCACACATCAATCATTTTCAAAGATTTACATCATTTGATAAATTCAGAAAAGCTGTCAAACATTTTTTGAAATTTATATCTTATTAATGTTCGAATACAATGAATCTGTGATATTGTGTTTTATAATTACTATTTAAGTCAATTATGTAACAAACTGTTTGTAATCTTTTATTCTAATTATTTTTCAACATGTTTGTGACATATTTCAGAATTGAGTTTGATTATGTATTTACATGCTTTGTAAGACAAGAGTCTGAGTTGAGATTTTTGAAATTGTTGTTCAATAATTAAACACATTTTAACAAGTTGATATGTTCAGGAATTCTAAAAACTCTATTGAGTGTTTTGCTAGCTCACATTTTTTTTTGTTATAAAGGCTCTGTTTAGCATTGTATTTGTTTGTGTATATTTTATTACAAGCTTTTATTTAGTTTCACCTGTCCCGATGTCTGTAATCAAATCTTACAAGTTCTAGTTGTCCGATTAACGTGAAATTTGGCAGGTGTTCATAGTTCCCGTAACAATGCATTATGGAATTTTTGTTAGAGAAAAAACAAAATGGCAGGCTTCAAGATGGCGGACTAGATTTGTATTTATAGTCCGATTCGATTCAAAATTGTATGTGGGGTTTTCGGGGTGATTATGAATTTTTGTAAAATTAAAAACAAAATGGCGGCTGTAAGATGGCCGACGATCTTGTGATTATGTCCGATTCGATTCAAAACTGGTATGTGGAGGTTTTCGGGGTTTATGATTATGCATTTTTTATAAATTTATGAAATCAAAATGGCTGCCGGCTCCAAGATGGCGGATGATCTTTGTGATCATGGTTTTCGGGATGGGAGATTATGAATTTTTTATCAAAATTCATAAATTCAAGATGGTGAATGAATTTTGTAATTATGGACCGTTTCTATTCAAAATTGGTATGTCTGGGTTTTTGGGGTAGGAGATTATGAATTTAGTCGAAGCTTGCCTTTAAAAAAGTTTTTTAATATTTTTTTTATGATAATTTCAGGTAAGCCTACTCATTGAATAAATAATTGAATTATCATTGTCAATTTTTCAGGTATGAATTCTTCAACGACCTGTACCATAGATTTCTGCTGACCAATAAAGTCGAAATGAAGTGTATGTGTCTTCAAGCTATGTCAATAGTTTACGGTAGATACTATGAAGACATCGGTCCATTTAGTGATACAAAATATATCATAGGGATGTTAGAGAGGGTAAGCAAATTATGCAATCGATATTCCCCACACTTCATGTATATTTCATTTGTTTTAGTGCATAGATAAACAAGAGCGCGATAGACTGGTGATTTTCATAGAAAAATTAATTTTACACCATCGAAACGTCAGGGATATTCTGGATGTGGGCGGAGTTCAAATTCTGGTGGATCTTATGACGCTGGCTCACCTGCATACCTCCAGGGCTGTGATACCCACCCAAACGAATGTCATTGAAGCTGGATCCGACATGAAAATGGCCGAAGAAAAAGAATGGTTCTATAACACAGAAAAAGGAAGGGAGGGACCTGTCACGTTCAGTGAGGTAAGCTATTATTTATTAGTTCAAGTATATTGGTATCCCCCAAGGCTCCTACCTTGGGCCATTTTGCTCGCGAGGTATATTCTATTGAACATGTCACTGATTTTGTTTTTCAGTTGAAAGCATTATATGAGAAAGGTCAAATAAATCACAAGACAAAGTGTTGGGCAATGGCTGTGACCGGGTGGCGTCCCTTATCTCAACTTTCTCAATTGAAATGGTGTTTGTTAGCCAAAGGAACTCAAGTTCTCAATGAGAGTGAGCTTGCTACATACATCCTCAACATTCTTATCAGGTGTGTATATTTGTCGAATAATTTTCTTCTACTTGAGGCTGTAATGAGACATTTTTTTTATCAGGATGTGTCAGTATTATCCAAGTCGAGACGCTGATGATGCGGTTGTGAGACCTCTGCCGAAAGTCAAGAGGCTGTTGTCTGAACACGCGGTCTTGGCAAACGTCGTCCAGTTACTTCTGACCTTTGACCCGATTCTGGTGGAGAAGGTGTCTACTCTACTGTGTGAGGTTATGAGAGATAATCCAGAAATATCGAAACTTTACACAACTGGCGTTTTCTACTTCATAATGATGTATACTGGAAGTAATGTTCTTCCGATTGCGAGGTTCTTGAAGTTGACACACACGAAGCAGGCATTCAAGTCGGATGAGGTTAGTTGCGATAATAGGAAAAACTATACTTTTATGTTGAATTTCATGTTGAAAAGGGAAAATTCTCAAACGATATTGAATAGAAATACTTTTCTAAAAAGTTATTTTTTACATCTAACAGATTTTTTTTCGGAGGTTTGAAAACTAAACGTCAAATAGAACGTTTGGTGACTCAGTTATGAATGCTGCTCTTGTTTACGATTCCTCTTTTTATATCAAAGGCGGGCACCCCTCTAAATATGCGTGGGTACATTAAATTTAATAGCCGTCTGTGAAAATAAAATTCATAAATGATTTTTTGGAATAATTACCGTATGTTCAGTTTTATAAAGACCAAAGGGTTGATTGTTGATTAATGATCTGCCCTGCACTTATTCAATTATCGCCTTTTATTCTCAGCAAGCTTAAATATTTATTATGCTATAACTTTTTAATATGATCATAAATAGTTTTTAGTTAGTAGTGTTATTTCTTCATATACAGGTGTCAACGCTTTTATCAAAGTTGTATGAAGCTTTAAACTTTATATGGGATTGAATCATTGTTTTTTCCTTCCGCAAACGATGGTGTTCTATCTGACTCACCAGAAGCTATTATTAGAGCTCTCTTCTCTAGACATATTCCATTTACAAATTGGTTTTACATATCAACTGAATTATACAGGGTATGCTTTAGATTATATGAAATATTAAATAACAGGAAAGACATTCCAGTTAAAATCTTAGTACTGAGGAGAGATGGCTTCTATGAATTTTTCAATGCTGTAGATGTTAAGTGTTAAATGATTTTCTTTATTTTCAATTTGAATTTTCTGTTTGAGATCCTAATCTTCTGGGATTTATTGAAGAGTTTTTTAGATTGTTAATAAAGTTGTTAATGATAGTCTATGTTGGGGAATTATCAAATTATTTTTATTTCTTGTGTTATGTGGGTGTTTATTGAATTTGCTTTATTTTGATTTAACACAAATATAAAAAGGGAAACATTCTCAATTGAATATTGACTAGAAATATTTTTCTGTGAATTGAAAAATCCGTTCACGTTCACAAAAAAATTACTTCATTGATCGTGGATTTTTCAATTCACAGAAAAATCTTTCTAGTCAATATTCAATTGAGAATTTTTCCCTTTTCAACATGAATACCCCACAAGAGGTTATCTTGACGATGGAAGATAGTGACTAGAGTTTATTTTTTTTTATTTCATTCTTACGGAAAATAGGAGCTTAATGGTTTTTGTATGTAAAATTGGTATTATTTTTAGCAGCTTATATTGCTTCATTTGTTGTAAAATGAACCTTTGGGCGCGATTTTGACCACTTCAGGGGTCGAATGATTTGATAATTTGGCAGGTGTACATAATTCGGTGGACAATGCATTAAAAATTTTTGTTTGAAAAAAAGAAAATGGCGGCTCCAATATGGCGTACGAGTTTTGTGATTATGGTCGATTCCTTCAAAATTGGTATATGAGGGTTTTGGTGGTGGAGATTATGATTCTTTTGTCAAAATTTAAAAATTCAAGATGGCGGCTCAAAATGGTGGACGAGTTTTGTGATTATGGTCTGATTCTATTCAAAAGTTGGTATGGGCTATTGATCTTGTTGTTGGGGGTACCAATATTATGATTCTTTTGTGAAAATTGAAAAATTCTAGATGGCGGCTCCAAAATGGCGGACGAGTTTTGTGATTATGGTCCAATTCTATTCAAAATTGGTATGTGGGGGTTTTTGGGGTCGGAGATTATGATTATTTTGTCAAAATTGAAGGATTCTTAGATGGCGGCTCCAAAATGGCGGACGAGTTTTGTGATTATGGTCCGATTCTATTCAAAATTGGAGAATAATAGTTAAAAAAAATTAATAATAATAATAATAGTTTGAAAAACTAAAAAACACGCTTTAATAGAAAACAAAACAGAAAAGTTGAAAATAAATAATAGTTTAAAAACTAAAAAAAACTAAATTAAAAAGTAGAAAATAATTTTAAATGAGTTTGAAATAAGAATACAGTGATTAACAAAAAATGTATTTCATCGTAAAAAAGCGTGGGGTGCTTTTTAAGATATTTTCATAATGATTCTACTTTTACCAATATCTGTCCATGAAATATTAACAACAATTGACATCAAGCACCCCACGCTTTTTTATGATGAAATAATTTTCTTGTTTATCACTGTATTCTTATTTCAAACTCATTTAAAATTATTTTCTACTTTTTAGTTTAGTGTTCTATTAAAGCGTGTTCTTTAGTTTTTGAACTATTATTTATTTAATCTCGTAAATAACTGAATATTGACAATGTTCATAGGGGAAAATAAATATTGACAATTTAATGATTAATTTGATTTGGAAAAAGTTATTTGATAACATTTATTGATGTTAAAAACAATTACATTAGCTTTACACCAATTATAGGATAAAATAAAGAAAAATATTTTTTATAAATTCCTTGTTTATTTTCAATTTTATTAAAATCAAATTAGTCTGCAAACAACAAAAATCTAGCTTTTTAATAAGAGACATGTAATTTTTTTTATTTTTTAATTTATTTATTTAATAACTTTATAATGTAAATAAAATATAGCTCCCGTAGTAAAATTTCAATGGGATAATGATATAAATTTCAATCCTACTTTTGCTGTTTCCAATGGAATACCCTGTATTCCATCCATTTTTTATTTCCTCTCTTGATGTTGTTCTAATTTCCCTAGAATGAATAAGTGACATATGCACCCTCTCAAAAAATTTTTTTTAAAAAAAAATTAAAAAAAAAATCTTTTTCATTTGGAATCTCCAATGTTTTTTCGTGGTTGAGTTTATTTAAAATAAATAATAGTTTAAAAACTAAAGAACACCCTTTAATAGAAAACTAAACTAAAAAGTAGAAAATAATTTTAAATGAGTTTGAAATAAGAATACAGTGATTAACAACAAATTTATTTCATCGTAAAAAAGCGTGGGGTGCTTGATGTCAATTGTTGTTGATATTTCATGGACAGATATTGGTAAAAGTAGAATCATTAGGAAAATATTTTCAAAAGCACCCCACGCTTTTTTGCGATGAAATAAATTTGTTGTTAACCACTGTATTCTTATTTAAACTCATTTAAAATTATTTTCTACTTTTTAGTTTAGTTTTCTATTAAAGCGTGTTCTTTAGTTTTTAAACTATAATTTATTTTCAACTTTATAGTTTTGTTTTCTATTAAAGCGTGTTTTTTAGTTTTTCAAACTGTTATTATTATTATTTAATTTTTTTAACTATTATTCTCCAATTTTGAATAGAATTAGAATCGACCATAATCACAAACTCGTCGGCCATTTTGGAGCCGTCATCTAAATTTCAATTTTACAAAGAATCATGATCTCGACCCCAAAACCCCACATGACAATTTTGAATAGAATTGGACCATAATCACAAAACTTGTCGGCCATTTTGGAGCCGTCATCTTGAATTCTTTCAGTATTTGACAAAATAATCATAATGTTGGACCCCAAAAACCCCCATATAGCAATTTTGAATAGAATTGGACCATAAATCACAAAACTCGTCTACCATTTTGGAGCCGCCATCTGAATTTTTCAGTTTTGACAAAGAATCATAATCTCTGACCCGAAAATTTTAACAAATACGCAATCCTTGGCTATTTGTTGATTGTTTTCCAAAATAATGTCCGTTCATTTTTCGGAACCGCATTTCAAACCTTCAATTTTGACAAAATTATCATTGACTGACTCCAACACAAAACAATTTAATCCATTTTTCGTATGATCGGAAGAAAAAACTCTTGTACAGGATTTTGGAAGTCTGTCCATTTCTAAATTTTTCAGTTTGAAAAGGAATCATAATTCTGTGCACTCTGAAAACCCTGAGATACCAATCTTTGCAAAGGCGTTAATGGCCATTATTCACAAATCGTTACCATTTGGAGCACAGCCATCTTGAATTTTCAGTTTTGAAAAAGGAATCATATCTTACATAAGGGCTCTCTTAGATACCAATTTTGATGCGAATCGGACCATAATCACAAAACTCTTCCGCCATATTGGAGCCGCCATTTTGTTTTTTTTTCAAACGAAAATTTCTTAATGCATTGTCACCGGAATTATGTACACCTGCCAAATTTCAAATCATTCGGACGTCTGGAAGTGGGTCAAAATCGCGCCCAAAGGAGTCTGGTTACAAACAAACAAACATACAAGTGAAGCTAATATAAAGCGTGTAATAAATCCCACTTTACCTCCTTGAATATAATTGATAATTTTCAAGATATTTTGGCACTGCAGGAGACAGAAAATCAATACTATAGCTTGACCAAATACATTCTGAAACTGATATAGGTGGTCTATCTAATAAAATATTCATTAACTACAAATATGATCTTGATGTCGAATTGCATAGAGGGATTCTACCAAAACATTCCATGGAGAAGGCTTGTATGCTTTTATGTACATTTCAAATTTCATTTACCAATTAAAAAACAAATTTTGAGTTAGGGGTTTTTGGTTTAAGGATAACATTCATAAATATTTATAAAATGATATGAAATATTCCTCAAGTCCCAAAAGACGTTTTTTGAATCACAAAATATTGTTTCTCAGAATAACCTATTTGAATTGTATTCAATGTTTCTTTCAAGGAATCATCTGCAATAGTGCAGAAAAGCATTCTCGGAAGACTATTACCTGAAGCAATGATTCATTATTTGGAGAATTACGAGGCTGAAAAATTCGCCCAGATTTATTTGGGCGAGTTTGACACTCCAGAAGCCATTTGGAACTATGAAATGAGGTATGCTAGGGCTTGAATTTTTTTTTGAGTTGAACGTCTCTTTCAGTACTCAAAGGTCGATTTTGTAACACTAAATCCAAAATGTTTAGATTTCAATATGTTCAGAGATAATATTATCAATCCATGTATGTCTCTCAAATGCATATCTTTTTTTAGGCGAATGTTGATTGAGAAAATAGCCGCCCATATTGCCGATTTCACACCTAGATTGAGAAGTCATACCATGGTGAGGTACCATTATATACCGATTCCTGCTGTTAGATATCCTCAACTGGAACACGAACTCTTCTGCAATATATTCTACTTGCGACACCTCTGTGATACCACCAAGTTTCCAGATTGGCCAATACCGATCCGGTAGGATTCATTCATTATATAAAAAAATTGTTAACAGAAACGCTTTTCTCATCAAAACAATAGTTGCATTAGTATTTCTGAGCCTTTTACTATTGTTACAATGGAAATAAAATACTCCTTGCCATTTGAATTCTGTATTTTCTCAAGCAACCAATGACGAGTGGATAATGCCATTTTATAACGAATTACAATGGTTAAAAATCCGAAAAAAAATATTGAAAACATGTTTTGATCTTTGTAACATTCGACAAATTTTTGGGAAGCGTCGCTCACATAACCTCAGCTGTCTTGATTAGAGCTGTAAGTTACCGCAATTGCCGTTGCAAAAAACGTTTAAACAATGTGGAATGTTGAATTGATTGTGCGGTAAATGTACAAAAAGAATACATTGCTTGCGATAGATATTCAATTTCAAAGTGATGAAAACAAACGAACCTCGTTATATCCAAACTGGTACATAAAGTCAGAACTAGTAGATGAGGTCAATAAAGCTTTGAAGCACTTGAAAAGAAACATTTCCTGGTGAAAGAAAACTTTTGAGTAACCTTCAAATAAATAAAAGAATAACTAATCAGCAATTACTTTGATCCACTTCACCACATTATTCAAATTAAAGCGGATAATCTTGTAGATACAATTGTTGAAAGAGGTTCTGGAGGCATGGAAATCCGAAGTGGAGAAAAAGCCTCCATTGATGACTGTGAGAGACGCCTACGAAAATCTAGGACTAGACGAAAACCATCACGACGAAGCGACTGTGAGGAAGGCTTACTACAAGCTGGCCCAGCTGTACCATCCCGATAAAAATCCCGAAGGAAGAGTTAGTACCACAACTACCACAATTTTAAAATAGTAATACATACAGCTTTTTGATGTTTAGTTTTTCAGGAAAGGTTTGAGAAAGTAAACCAAGCCTACGAGTTCCTTTGCAGTAGAACCAGCTGGACTGGAGATGGACCCAACCCCCACAATATAGTGTTGGTGTTGCAGACTCAGAGCATTTTGTTCAAGAGATATTCAGAAGGTATGTGATAATGATGTTGATAATTATGCACAAAACCGGTTAAAATGATCGCCAGGGCCATGAAACATATTCTCTACATATATATTTAAGCCAAATTTTTGGATTTCTCCTTTTCCATTTCATGTAGAATGTGTTTTGAAAAAAAACAATCCTCTAGACATATTTCATAAACAATTCATTCATTTAAGAAAGTATTTTTCCATCACTTCAGCCATTCATTTAGTTTATTACTTTTAATTCAGTGATATTATTGAACTGTAGCTTCAATACACATTGGGATAAACCACACCTCCTTGTCTGACCACACTTTTCAGATATCTTCTATCCAGTACTCTTTCCCCAAGAAGAATATCAACTAACTTTTCAAGCGTCCCCCAGCTCAAGAGACGCCGTCCTCGGTTTGCTTAATTTTGTGATTGGCTTCAACAAACATTATTGAAATTTCATTGGCCGGAAAAATCTAAAATCTTGCAGATTCAGCCGAGTCCATGTGGACCATCCACACTGTCGAATCAGCAAAGTACGCACAAAACAGTTTGCCCATAATGGAAAGGTCTTTTGAGTTTAGAAAGCCTAAATATCCGATGATTAACTTAGTTACATTGTAACAATTCGAGTTGCACTCAAATAGTGTATAAAACAATACAAACTACCTTCATGAGAGGCATGAACCTTTTTTACCAATTTCTAAATACCATCTTTCATCATTTTCTCCTAAAATTCAATGAAAAAAACAAACGTTACTTACTCTGGGACCAATTTACTAAACTACAGCTGTAGTAGATAACAAAGTGAGGGAATGTTGGTAGATAGTGAGGAATGTTGGTAGATAGTGAGGGTGCGTGAGTAACTGTCAAGATATCTGTAAATTATTCAGCGATCATTTCTTGAGCGTTAGTTTTGGACTCACTAAACCATCAACAGGTGAATACTTAAAATCTAAAGCAAACAACAAATAACTTCTTCCAAGAAACCATAAGGAAGTTTTGTCAGAAGAGGTCAGCAGATGTAGATGAGGTACCAGGTCATGTAATACTAATGGTTGCTGACCTAATCTCCGAAATATTGAGTCACATTATCAATATAGTTTTTGGAAGGGCGCCTTTCTTGATGTTTAGAAAAGTTCAAAAATGTTACTTATTTACAAAGGTGAAGGCTCACATCAAGACTCTGGTTCATTTCGGCCAATTCCTTTGCTATGAGGTTCACAGAGGTAGGTGCTACTATATACGTCTTCAACATCATGTTTGAGTCTGTATTCCACCAAACAATCTTCATTGCCCAATTTGTGTGGCTCTTCTGACCTGTTAGTATGTTACAATGTAGTCAATTTTATTGTGATGGAACACTTTTTTACACGCTTTATATTAGCTTCACTTGTATGTTTGTTTGTTTGTAACAGACTCCTTTGGGCGCGATTTTCACCCACTTCCAGACGTCCGAATGATTTGAAATTTGGCAGGTGTACATAATTCCGGTGACAATGCATTAAGAAATTTTTGTGTGAAAAAAAAACAAAATGGCGGCTCCAATATGGCGTACGAGTTCTGTGATTATAGTCCGATTCGCTTCAAAATTGATATCTGAGGGTTTTCGTGGTCGGAGATTATGATTCTTTTGTCAAAATTAAAAAATTCAAGATGGCGGCTCCAAAATGGTGGACGAGTTTTGTGATTATGGTCTGATTCTATTCAAAATTGGTATGTGGTGGTTTTTGAGATCGAATATTATGATTCTTTTGTCAAAATTGAAAAATTCAAGATGACGGCCGAGTTTTGTGATTATGGTCTGATTCTATTCAAAATTGGTATGTGGGGGTTTTTGGGGTCGGTGATTATTAATGAATAAATTAATTGATTGATATACTGTTTCGCAGCTCTCCCCATATTCCACCTTGGAAACCTCTTAAAAACAATGGCATCAATCAGATGAATACTAAAGAATGTTATTTTTCAGAATTGCAACCATACAAGTATTCCGGCTATCCTCAACTGATAAAAACAATCGAAATTGAAACTGCTGACGAACAACTATTCTCCAAGAATACTCCTTTACTAGCGGCTGCCTGCAAATTGGCCTACCACACCGTCGATTGCTCTGCTTTGAATGCAGAGGAGCTTCGAAGAGAAAGCGGTCTTGAGGTGAGAATTCCCCAACTTTTCCGCTATGGTGTCTTGCATTAAACGTTGTGTCACTTTGATTAAGGCTATTTACATACTTTTTCTCAATAGGTTTTGCTCGAGGCCTACACGAGATGCGTTAATGTCATGAACAAATCTTCTAAGCCGGACGAAGTGCCCGTACAAGTTTGTATGTACATTACGAAGTGCTTCACTGTAGCGGCGCAGTTCCCCGCTTGCAGAGAACGTATAGTAGACTTGAAGCAGTTGATCACTGATTTGTGCAGGATACTGTACTTCAAGGTGAGCAAAGTGAACAAAAGTATATTTCTTACTTTAATACAATGTATTATAATAGTGAAAAAAATAAATAAATTCGTGTTAATCTTGCACAGAATTATAAAAATCAGCAGTTTGTATGTGGATTTCACTAAATCTTGTAGCATTTTGTTAATTTAATCTCCATCAAAAAATAAAAAGATTCTTCCTTTGAAATATTTACGATGAGTCCCTAATAAGCCAGAAAAAAAGGATAACCTACTAAAATTTTACTCGTTTTGTTACCGCTGGATCGAGTTGACTACGACTATGTTAGATAACCTTTACCTTTATAGTGTTATTCTCTGGACTGCTCGGTATTCTCGTTTATTACTCAATTCATATGAGCGTGTTCGAATTTGGGTAAATTGAGAATATGCCGTTTGATGGTACTGACGTACTGGCTGAACACAAATCCGGAGTCAAAATGTGACCCTCTCAAATACTTTCAGAGGACTGCAAACACTCAAAAAATGTTTTCAACCAAAACACCACACACATACACCCGAAATTATGTGTTTATTGAACAGCCGTTGTCTCTTTCTTAATTTTTCACTGAAAAAAACAAATCATTTTTACGGACTTTTATTTTTACGATGTTACCAGCCTTACCTCAGACATGGATGTATTTTCTTATTTATTTATTTCACGGGATAACCCAGTTTGCAATAAATAGAAAACATTAAATAAGATAAAATTAAGATTAACCTACTACTAATACATATAGGGTGACACAGGATATCGGGCCACCCCTGTAACTTCTGCATTCGTGAACGGATTTTTCTGGAATTTGGTACAGTTATATAAGCAACCATTTCGGATTTGATCACATTACAATCCAATATGGCGGACTTCCGGTTTTTCTGAAAATGCCAGTAACTTTATTTTTTCAAATGGAACACCCGTATATGTTTACGTATCCAAGTTCAGCAGGTCAAAACAAGTCCAAACCTCATGTCAAATGTCATTTTTTTTAAACAATTGAAATTAAAATTGTTTTTTTATTTTACCTCGTGGATAAATGAGATTTGGTCGAAGCTATTCACAATGAGTCGCAAATAACAGAAAAACTTAATTTTTTCTGAAAAATTATTTTTTGTGTCATTTATTGATGAATCAATTCAGTCACATCACATTTTGATCAAAAATAATTTCTTTTCAAACAAAACCCCTGTCTCTCTAGAACATTCATTAAGGAAAAAAATGACATCATTTTTGTATTTCGGTGCAGTAACAAATTGTATAAATTCAAAAATCTACAAAAGTTCATAGTTTTCTGGCAGTTCGAATAATTTTTCAATTGGTAAGTGTGGAAAACAAATTTCTGAATATTTTAACTAATTGTTAATTATACTTATAAGTACGATAATGGTGTTTTTTTTTAAATTCTTCTAGCGTTTTCTCGACTGACATTGCATTGGTATTCCAATTCCCGCGTCGAAGCGGTTGGATCAAAATCAACATAAGCAAAACATTCATTTCTGCCTCCTCACTTACGATCATTTTCTCCATTGTTGGGTTTTTTTCGGAATCTTCTCTCCACATTTTTGAAAAAGGTTCTTTGTGGGTGTCTTCTGTGTGGGTATCGTTCAGCGTATAACTGACAAGCGGTGACAAAGTTTTCAAGACATTCTCCGTAAATTAATAACATATCAACCTGTTCACTTCTTGTGAACCTATAATTTTGATTTTACATTTCTACTAAACTAATTCCTGGAAGTTAACTAATTTTCGAGAGTTGAGATGAAGGCTGACAGCGAAACACAATTAGTTGACAAGATTCAAAAATGTTGTTTTCCACATCTTACTAAGTTGAAAAATTATTCGAACTGCAAGGAAACTCATGAACTAGTTGTAGATTTTTGAATGTATACAATTTGTTACTGCACCGGAATATAAAAATGATATGTAATTTTTTTCCTTAATGAATGGGTTTCATTTGAAAAAAAATAATTTTTGTTCAAAATGTGATGTAACTGAATTAATTCATCAATAAATGACACAAACAATTATGTTTCTCTGTTATGTGCGACTCATTGTGAATAGCCTTGACCAATTCTCATTTATCCACGAGGTAAAATAAAAAAACAATTTAAATTTCAATTGTTTCAAAAAAATTACATTTGACATAAGGTTTGGACTTGACCTGTTGAACTTGAATATGTAAAAATATACAGGGTGTTCTATTTGAAAAAACAAAGTTGCTGGCATTTGCAGAAAAACCGGAAGTCCGCCATATTGGATTGTAATGTGATCAAATCCGAAATGGTTGCTTATATAACTGTACCGAATTTCAGAAAAATCCGTTCACGAATGCAGAAGTTACAGGGGTGGCCCGATATCCTGTGTCACCCGGTATACACTAAAATTGAATAAACATAGTTTCGAAATAACTAAAACTTTAAAACGGATAGATGCAGAGAAAGATGCCAAGTACTTCTAGGACGAGTTAGAGAGATGGGAGCATCGCTGGGAGAAGAATTTTATATAACACAAAACTAGGGGTAAGCAGCATTGAAAAAGTAAACTCTTTAAGATTTATCCAAGCTTTCGGAAATGTTTATTTCTATCATCAGGGAAACTACAATAGATGAAAAGACCAATAGTAATACATATTCAAGTGCAAAACATTATGCTACTTACATCTTTGTTGAGGTTTGTTTCAATGAGTTAGACATATTCATCTAACATAGTGATACAAAAGAAAAAAACGTAGATCAAGGAATAAAACGAAGTTCAAAGTTAATAAAAACACATTAACATTGTTTAAAATTATATAAATATAAATGTGTACTCTATGTGGTGTGTCAAGTGAAACTGACAGGTTAGGAATAATTCCCGCAATTATATTTAAGCCAACGACACCTGACGGGTGTCACTTGGATATTATTACAGTGGTGCCAAGTGTTAGATTAGTACCAACTGATGTTACCAGATGGCGGTAATGTTAAAAATATCTTTTTTTTGATTGGTGCCCCTTTTTACCCATTTAAAGCACACCTCAGCGCGTTTAAATCAATTCTGCCTCACTATTCAAAAAATCGATATTAGAATTATTCATTTTTGAGCTCTGGTGACAACAAATATTGATCTTTCGTAACAAATTGCAAATGAATATCTGTTTTTCTCATTTCCATGACAACGAAAGGTATACTGATGTCACATCACGAATTCAACCGTCTTGCATTATTAGTTCTTATTTCTATTTTTTGTAGTAATAATACCAGTATATATGATTTCAAAGTGCACCAATAAAAAAAAATAACGTAAAGTATTCGTGGATAACTGGTCTTATAAACACTTGCTCTATTTCGAGCACTCCGGCTGCGCCATCGTGCTCGAAAAATCGCGCGTGTTTTAAAGCCCTTTTTATCCACTTATACTTAAATATACTATTATTTGATATTGCATTGTTGTTAATTTGGATTGATATTTAAAGACAATAAATAAGATATCAATCCAAATTGACAACAATGCAATGTCAAATAAGTTATTTTTAACATTACCGCCACCTGGTAACATCAGTTGGTACTAATCTAACAGTTGGCACCACTGGAATAATCCCCAAGTGACACCCGTCAAGTGCCATTGGCTTGAATATACTTGCGGGAATTATTCCTAACCTGTCAGTTTCACTTGTCACACCACATAGAGTATACATTTATATTTATATAATTTTAAACAATGTTAATGTGTTTTTATTAACTTTGAACTTCGTTTTATTCCTTGATCTAGGTTTTTTCTTTTGTATCACTATGTTAGATGAATATGTTTTTAACATCATTGAAACCAACCTCAAAGTTGTAAGTAGCATAATGTTTCGCACTTGAATATGTATTACTAGTGGTTTTTTCATTTATTGTAGTTTCCCTGATGATGGAAATAAACATTTCCGAAAGCTTGGATAAACCTTGATGAGTTTACTTTTTCATTGCTGCTTACCTCAATATCCCTACCTAACTAGTCAGCAAATACTACCTACCCATATACAGGGTGTTACCAAATAATTGCGAAAGTTTTTAGGGAGTGATTCCTTGTCGAAAATTAAAGAGGGTCTTTCATGTAAACAAAAGCTCTTAGGCCTTTCCTTGAAAAGTTACACGCTTCCAAAAATGAGAAAAAAATAGTTTTTTTTCTTGAAACTGCTGAAGAGTTGAAGAAATGGAATTTTGTGGGCATGTTCTACCAATAAAAAAGCTATTGTAACGAACCTAGGCCGGACCTGTCGCCTCGCGCGTTGCCGTCGACAGCGATGAGATCATCCCCGGAGATATTCGAGAACCATCCAGTCGCTCTGCCACCGAAAACAACGGTCAATATTGGAAACAATTGGAACATGCCAGAATTCGAAACATCGAGAATGCTGTATCGGAGATAAATAGGCGACCCTCAAGTGGAGTCAAGACAGTCTGAACGAGCCCATACGATCGAGCTATACAGTGGCGTAGTAATATAAATTAAGTTGTAGATTAAGTGTGAAATAAATTAGTAAAACCAAGTTAAGTTTATTTACGTTACAATTGGTGTCGGAAGTGAGATTTTGAAAATAAACAAGTGATCGTGGAGTGGATAGTCAGAAAAATAAATAGTAAAACCAAGTTAAGTTTAATTTGTTCGTGTGGACAATTGTGCGTGGGAATATAAACTGATACGCTGTTCGCGTGAGAACAGAAAATAGACAGTGGCCCGGTTTTCGCGAAGTGGACAATTGTGCGTGGGAATATAAACTGATACACTCTTGCGTGAAACAGACAATAGACTGGTGGCCCGTGGAAAAGAATTCGTGAAGTGAATTTTTAACAAACTGATAACTTTTCGTGTAAAACAGACTGATACCTCGTCCAAAGACAAAATGTGTTCAAGAAAAGTGCGCCTTGCGGATTTGAAGGTAGCGGAACTGAAACAGGAATTGGAGGAAAGGGAACTGGAAACAACAGGTAAAAAGCAAGTACTCCAGGAAAGACTTGCAGAAGGACTTATACAAGAAGGTGAGGACCCCGTGTTGAACACTGGGCTACAGGGTGTTGGGAAAACCACACACCTGACTACCAATGTTGACGACTGGACTACGGGGTGTTGTGATTTAACCCACCACACCTGTAGTACCAGACGTTATTCGTTAGGTTGGAAAAACGGTATTAAGAGCAATCGCCTGTCTGAAGAAGGTCGATACTGAAACTAGGTCTGGAGCGGCTCAGATCTGATTTCATTTCTCTTAAATACCGGAACATGGGCTGTTTATTCAGGAAGTACTACCGTTCAGAAAGATTCGAAAGGTTATTCATAAAAGAAAATAAATAAAGGACTGCACTCATAAAATGTTAAAATGTATATATATATTTAATAAAACTTCACACAATTCTCTCAAATCGTCTATGGACGAAGGATGAACAATAATATTCATACAATGCAAACTAATGTAAGCGTATTGGCAGATAATTCTGCAATGGGCTTCTCAATAGAAATACTTTTACTAAAAGAAATCTTGCAATCAAGTGCTGCAAACGACTAACAATAATTCTCTTTTCGAAAACTTGGTGATCTTGAAAACTATGGACATACTTTATAGACACATACACATTTTAATGGGTTGGGTTTTGCCATAAACATAAATACAGAAAAACAAACATGAGACTCACCCTGTTTAACACTTATTCACTGGATGTAGTTTTAAAAGGGCAATTAGATTAGACTTTATTATTCGTTTTCTCCCGCGTCAATCGGTTATTCTAATTAATTCGTCCGGTATATTCGTATACAGTTAAGGTTTTTCTAAGTGATCGTGAACCATTGAAATTGCCGAAATCCCGTTATTATCTCTGTTTTGGAAGCTTTACAATTTGTGGAAACTATACTGTTCACTCGTGTTTTACTAGGAGCTGCAATACTTGATTTGAATCGGCTGAGTTTCTATGTTTGCTGAAGTTAACTACACCGGTTTGGAAACTCTCATTATTATTGCACGATACTGTAATTAGACTGACTTTTTAACCTAACTTTTGCGAATGGCATATTCTCGTGTTCACTGTGGAATACCAAATCGAACTACCTATTGTTGACATGAACTCACGCTTTTATATGATCTTCAACCGGGAGCTTATTAGGCGGGGCTTAGTGTGTTTATGTGCCGTGACATCGTAAAACTGATAAGGGTCACCCGTTCTCGCTTAATTATGTTATAATTGGATAATATATTTACGGTAGCTGTCGCTCTATCGCGGAATTAATGACCCCATGTTTATCGAATTTGGACGGTTGTTTGAAATATGGATTTGATATATGATTGTTTTTCGGTAGTAAATAAAACTGAGTTTCTTATCTCGCTGGGAATGTACCCAGTAGCAATCAATAATCGTTGTTTACGCTTCTAGTTGAATGATTTATGCGTCCGGTCTACAAGGGATATTTCTTGGTAATTATTTTTAAAAGCATTTTATTTGTCTCCGATAACCCATATGGTTTTACGATCGTATGATTATCAGCTGTTTCAGTCTAGCAGGTGGATCCCTATTGATCTTTACTGTTTATCCAGAATATTACGTTGTTTTGTGTCGTAGATAAATTTCTCTGTGTTTACGTGGCATAACATTTCGTCCAACCCTTTACAAAAGATTTGACAAACTCAAATTTTTTTTTTCAAAATAACATCACGTTCACCAACAATAAGCAAAATGTTTTAACTTGCTGAAGGGTAATCCTATTCTATCGGCAAATTTTATAAGTCTTACTGTGACAATTACAATAGACTACTATTTTACATCTTCTAGAGGATAATTATAGTCTATCCCCACATTTATTAACCTCACTTCTCAGCTACTTAAGTCTAATTTTCTTAAAAATAACATGCAAATAATCATGCAAACACACAATAAAGTCTCTTTCTTCCATGGGGTAAGTTCCATACTGTAAGAGTATGTCCTCGCTTTCTTCAACGAGATGATTTTCTCACTTCTATTCCGGTGGGCATCAATTTAACTCTAGCCGTTGGATCCTCTGGGAATTTTTTCTGCTACGCCGCTGGTTGGCTAAGGGTACGTATCAGCGGTACGGGACTATTTGTTCCTTCTTTATCTTCTCTAACCATCTGGCTTTTGGGGATTTTAGGGCCTTCCATACAATTTTCGAGTCAGTGATCCGTGATATGTAGTCGGTATCGGGAGCTAGACAGATAGCACAGCCTGTGTTTTCTGGTTCAGTGGCAAGTGCATTCGTTGGCGTAATGTTGTAAATGGTGTTGGTTTCCGTGGTCAAACGGTGGTAATTCATTCGTTTAAAATCTTCGTTCCTGGGACGCCTATTTTGTGCGGTACCATTAACACAGGTGATTTGCTTGGTGAATGGTGTTTACTGAATTCTGTGCGGAGTGCTTGAACTCAAACCACACTGTGAATTCGCAATGCTCTATAATCTGCTGGTCTCATCATTTAACAGCCATGCTGGATTGTCCACTGCTGTTTGTTCAGAGATATTTTCTTGGGTTTCAACAATAATAGTCCACGATATTCCTGTCAAAACCTTCCCTATATGCGCGGTTAGTAAATTTTATTAATATTTTTACTTAGGTACTGTACAATTGTAAACGTCGCGATGTTCTAGTGTGAATATTCTACAAATCCGTAAACACATTTTCCGAAAATCGTGATTATATTATTTATCTGTATTAGGTAACTCGGCTATTCGATATTCTATAACTGTTTCTATTTGCATTAATTTTCATAACATATCGCGTTTGTGGTTTGTATAGTCTGTAATCCATTACAGTGTTTCATTTCAGTTCTTTCGTCCATTCTTCGTTTTTTCTATGACCTGTAATGAACTATATCCGTCTCAAAATAGCTTTGCTTGAATTTCCCGGGGAATTTACTGTCGTTATTTTACATCAAAACCCTTGATAAAATTGTCCCTGTTAATACCCTTTACATATTTTTTCAGTTTGTTCCGTACTTATGATACAATTAATTTAATTCCGTTTTCATTAAGGTATCGGTAGATTTCGTATTTTATTCATTCCAATTTTTACAAATTCCTCGTAGCTATAAATATGTTTTGGCAAATTAACCTTCAGGGATTTTTTTCAATTTTCTGCGTCTTTTGCAGTCTGCTAAAACTATAATAATACCATACTATATATACGTTCCTACATTCTGGTGCATACTAAAATTTTCTTGTTTACTGATATTTAACTGATTGAACCAAATTTTTCATAGGGTGTCATTTGAACAGTGCGCGTGTCATGGGTTGTGCAAGGGAATTTATTTTCAGAAATGTTTTCTTCATTTTCTTTGGACATTTCACTTGGCTGACATTTTCCTATATTTTCGGCATTAACTATTGTAATTCATCTGGCATATTTTCTTGAGTTTGAACTAAAACTTGATCATTTTACCTCTCATTTTCTTGTGTAAACGTGTAACGCTTCCATTCATATACTTGTTGAATCGATCATCGTTTATTATTTGACTCTCTGTTTCTTTCACTGGTTGGAGTTCAAAATTAACGTCGCGATGTCTTTTAAATTAGATTTTCCTTTCTGTCTGGCTAAAGTTCTAATCTTTTCACTTCGGATTTATTTCTTTCTTTACTTTCGTATCTATATTAAAATCTTCTCCCTATGCTTCGTTTTCTCGGCGTTAAAAAAATCCATTTTCTGCAATACTCAGTAATTTCGTATCTTCGGAGTTCACTATACTTTTGCTTGAACTTTACATACATTCAAAATCTGGGCGGTAGGATTTTGTCCTTAGGCAAGAAATTTTCATCCTTGTGATTTACGACTGTAGAAAAAGTCTTATCTTTGGCGACTGTTATTCCTAGGTGCTTGGCAGATTCCAACTTCCTGGTGGATAGAGCATCTCCTTAGGTGATTCGTAACTATCTCTCAAACTATCTTCCAATGATTTACTATTTTCTACATTTATCACCTTCCTTCGATTCCTTGATGCATTAACCGTTGCAATTTCCGTTCTCCCTGAATATGTCTGGCTACTTCCTGGAATATTTTCACTTTCAAAAGCTTTCATACCAACTTTTTCCATTTTCTGACTATAATTTTCTTCATCCTGCTGTAGTGCTGTATGGGCAATGTTCCGTTACATCTCTCCGTTCCTTCAGGTAGGAAATGCTCGTTACCTATCGTAGGCATTTCCACTGTCGACTGTCACTTGTGACTATCGGTCCTAATGTACAGAGTGCGTCGGTTTTTCCATTTTCCATAGGTGGCACTTTTCTAAATTCCTCTCTTCTCTCTTGTTGCTCGTTTAAACGCATGTTTCGCTTTCTCTTGTTCCAGACGATTTTCCATATTCTTCAATTTCAACTATTTCTTTGCAGACTAGCGTCTCCTTTAAATCACCAGTCGCTGACATCTTTGAAACTGTTTTTCTAAACCTGGTGTCACAATTAAATCACGGTCCCTGATATCTCTATTTGATTCGAAGTTATGCGTCTTGTTTCCTGGCATGAAACTCTGTTTAAGAATACTTGCAGGATTGATTTGGCGGGCCCCCTTTTCAATTCTAGTTTTTCTACAGAATTCATCCAATCGTTCATCATGATATTGGGCATCTCTTAATCGTTTTCTACTTCTTCAAATCTCTTTTGCAACTTCCTCTGTTGTATCCATTCGTTTGGCATATGTGTTGGATTTCTTTTCAACTCGATAATTTCCCTGATAAATACATTTGATTTTCTCTCCAATCCAATTTGCGTCATATTTTCGTAAAATCTAATCCAGTGTTATTTCAATTACTACGATGATCATTTTCAACTATTAAGAATTCATGTTCAATAACTTTTCCTTCCTTACTTTGATTGGCAATATACCGAGCCAATATACTGAGTGAAATTTCCTTGTCTTTTTCTGAGGTGATACGGCAAATCATAATTTAATTTCATACCTCTAACAATATTAATATGAGCCACTGATACTTGAGATCTCATATCTACGGATATATGTCTCAAAATTCTGCTATTTCTAAATTAATAACATTTTTCTGTTCATCTCGATTAGTATATTTTCCTCTTGCCCTCGCACTATTTAAATAGTTTTTTCCTCGCAGCTTTCATCTGAGGCTTGTTGAAAGCTGCCATTCCATTTAAATTCCTGTTATATTTTGCCTTTTTCCATACTTTTCCATTTTCTGTCATTTCCATAGCTATTTCCTGTTTGCTTTCTATAATTTATTCTCCTAAAATTTCCTCGTTCATTCCTGCTTCTATGAGATTGAAATCTATTTTTCTTTCGAATTGTTAGAAAATTCTGTTCTATATTTATTCATTTTCCATATTTTTAAATTTTTTTTTCCTTAAGCGTGGTTGGAAAACCATTTTTCCTGAATCATTTAATCTCTTATTTTGAAAACTATTTCTATTTGGACATCTATATGACATATGTCCACTTCTTGACATGTGAGGCATCGAATTTTCATATAACAATCTCCTGCTGTGTGACCTTTTCTGTTACAATGTGTGCACAATATTATATTGCATTGAAAGTTCTGAAATTTCTATTGTGTATTCGTAATTTGCTCAATTAATTCTTCTTTTTCTGCTAATTTGATGGCTTCTTCTAAACTGACAGGACTTTCAGATAAAACTTTTTTTCTAACAGGATCTAACAATCCAATGGCAAATTGAACCAAAATATCCTGCTCTATTTTTGCTCTAATACCTTGTCAATTCTATTATTTCCTGTAAGGTACCTTATCTTTGATGCACATATTTTTAATCTTATGAAAAATGCCTAACTGATTCATTCTTTTCTTGATAACAATTCAAAAATTCTTTTTGTGCTTCTCCAGGTAATTTCAATTTGCTAAACTGCTTCAATAATTCCTTTTTTGATTAATTGCCAGTTGTCGGTATTTTGTAATTCATCTTCTGCTTCAATAAAATAATCTAGCTATTCCTTTCAATTTTAATCTAACTATAGAACTTATTTGACTGTCTGTCCATTTTGCTACAGCTGCCAAATTCTCAATTTCTGAATAAAATCTTTGATTTCTGTTGTACCATTATAAAAGGTGTATTATCCAAAGTGATAGTAATTTGCGGTTCATATCTAACCCTCGGCACTGTTGTCTGAGTTTCCATGATTTAATTATTTTGAAAAAAAATCTCCATTGATTGAAAATAAAACTTCAATTGCCTTTTCGAATACTTCCTGAGTTTTTTGATGGTATAAAGCTATATCTATTTATTTTCCCAATATCGTGTTTGCAAAATAACAACGATATTATACTAACTATTTTCACAATCTTTCTACTCATTTACTTCTGTTCAAATTAGTCTTTTTTGACTGACTGACACTTATTTGTAAAATAAAAATAAAATATTTATTAAAAAAATTCAACTTCAATTTTGTTTGACACTTTTTTCTTTCTGTGGAAAATATCATATATGCGTTAATGTACTTTCTTAATTATTACTCGCACACCTGACATCAATGTTGAACACTGGGCTACAGGGTGTTGGGAAAACCACACCCTGACTACCAATGTTGGCGACTGGACTACGGGTGTTGTGATTTAACCCACCACACCTGTAGTACCAGACGTTATTCGTTAGTTGGAAAAACGGTATTAAGAGCAATCGCCTGTCTGAAGAAGGTCGATACTGAAACTAGGTCTGGAGCGGCTCAGATCTGATTTCATTTCTCTTAAATACCGGAACATGGGCTGTTTATTCAGGAAGTACTACCGTTCAGAAAGATTCGAAAGGTTATTCATAAAAGAAAATAAATAAAGGACTGCACTCATAAAATGTTAAAATGTATATATATATTTTAATAAAACTTCACACAATTCTCTCAAATCGTCTATGGACGAAGGATGACAATAATATTCATACAATGCAAACTAATGTAGCGTATTGGCAGATAATTCTGCAATGGGCTTCTCAATAGAAATACTTTTACTAAAAGAAATCTTGCAATCAAGTGCTGCAAACGACTAACAATAATTCTCTTTTCGAAAACTTGGTGATCTTGAAAACTATGGACATACTTTATAGACACATACACATTTTAATGGGTTGGGTTTTGCCATAAACATAAATACAGAAAAACAAACATGGACTCACCCTGTTTAACACTTATTCACTGGATGTAGTTTTAAAGGGCAATTAGATTAGACTTTATTATTCGTTTTCTCCCGCGTCAATCGGTTATTCTAATTAATTCGTCCGGTATATTCGTATACAGTTAAGGTTTTCTAAGTGATCGTGAACCATTGAAATTGCCGAAATCCGTTATTATCTCTGTTTTGGAAGCTTTACAATTTGTGGAAACTATACTGTTCACTCGTGTTTTACTAGGAGCTGCAATACTTGATTTGAATCGGCTGAGTTTCTATGTTTGCTGAAGTTAACTACACCGGTTTGGAAACTCTCATTATTATTGCACGATACTGTAATTAGACTGACTTTTAACCTAACTTTTGCGAATGGCATATTCTCGTGTTCACTGTGGAATACCAAATCGAACTACCTATTGTTGACATGAACTCACGCTTTTATATGATCTTCAACCGGGAGCTTATTAGGCGGGGCTTAGTGTGTTTATGTGCCGTGACATCGTAAAACTGATAAGGGTCACCCGTTCTCGCTTAATTATGTTATAATTGGATAATATATTTACGGTAGCTGTCGCTCTATCCGGAATTATGACCCATGTTTATCGAATTTGGACGGTTGTTTGAAATATGGATATGTTTTTTCGGTAGTAAATAAAACTGAGTTTCTTATCTCGCTGGGAATGTACCCAGTAGCAATCAATAATCGTTGTTTCGCTTCTAGTTGAATGATTTATCGTCCGGTCTACAAGGGATATTTCTTGGTAATTATTTTTAAAAGCATTTTATTTGTCTCCCGATAACCACGTATGGTTTTACGAACGTATGATTATCAGCTGTTTCAGTCTAGCAGGTGGTCCCTATTGATCTTTACTGTTTATCAAGAATATTACGTTGTTTTGTATCGTAGAAAAATTTCTCTGTGTTTACGTGGCATAACACCCGAAACATTTTTATTCGAAGTTCCCGGAGGTGATTTAAGTTTGGTAATGAATAAACTCGAAGAAACTACTAAATCCGTGAAAGAAGAACTGCAACAAAATTCTAGAAATCTGGAAGAGAAACTTCTAGAAAATTCAAGAAGCCTGGAAGAAAATGCTAGAAATCTGGAAGAGAAGCTTCTAGAAAATTCAAGAAGCCTGGAAGAAAATGCGAGAAATCTGGAAGAGAAGCTTCAAGAAAATTCTAGAAATCTGGAAGAGAAGCTTCTAGAAAATTCAAGAAGCCTGGAAGAGAAGTTCCTGGAAAACACAGAAGGCCTAAAAAAAGAATTGTGTGGTGTGGCTAATTTCCTAGAAGAAAGAATGGGAACCGTTGAGACAGAGATAGATAAAATTAGGGAAGCAAATGACCCTTGATCGAAGGGGTGGATATTGGCAAGTAGAACTGGCTCGGGGAAGATCGGGAAAAGACCGTTTTTACCATCGGCCCAGGATTGTGGCAGTTCCCCGATGCCATCTGGCCCCCTGGTTCTGCCACATTTCGGAAAAAAATTGATGGAGACAGTGCGGGAAAGGACCCCCGGGAACACGTGTCTAGTGTATCCGAGGGACAATTGTGGTCGGCAGATCGTTGGAGGACCACGTAAAAAACTTGGAGGAAGTATCTTCCTGCGACTGAGGAAGGAAATTGAAGCTGAGCCCCAAGAAATGCCATCCCCCAAAAAAAGAAAGTAGGGAAAACCTCGGCCACGTTGTCTCTGGGGAAGGAGAGGTGGATGACCAGAAGATCAAAGCTGTTAAGGATTGGCCCATCCCAAAAGACATTCACCAACTTCGAAGTTTCCTTGGTTTATGCACATACTATCGCCGATATGTGCTGGATTCGCCAACATCGCTAAACCACTGACCGGGGCTCACGGAGGGCCAAACAAAGTTCCAGTGGTCCGAAGAATGTCAAGACTCATTCAGGAAGCTGAAAGGAGCTTTGATCAACGCACCTGTATTTGAGCTATCCCCTACCCAAATGGAAATTCATTTTGGGATACGGATGCCAGCAACGTGGACTTGGAGCTGTCCTATCTCAGATCCAGGAGGGACAGGAGAAGGTCATTGGCTATTTCAGCAAGACGTTTAGCAAACCAGAGCGCAAATTACTGTGTCACCAGGCGAGAGCTGTTAGCTGTTGTAAGGGAGTGGAGCACTCTACAAGTACGTGTATGGAAGAAGATTCCTGTTGAGAACTGACCATGCAGCCTCAAATGGCCTTACAGTTCAAAAATCCTGAGGGTCAAGTAGCACGTTGGATCGAGGACTCCAGAATTCGATTTCGAGATCAACATCGGGCCGGAACTAGCCATAAGAATGCAGATGCCTTGTCGCGAAGACCATGTCCAGATGATTGCTCATATTGCCGACGAGCAGAAGAGAAAGGCAACACTTTGTAGAACCGCGGCAATGGATGACAACTGGAATGACAGAAAGATCCAGAAAGACCAAGGAAAGACCCTGACCTTGGCTTAGTCGTCAGCTGGAAGAAGGGCAATCGAAAACCATCATGGCAGGAAGTCGCAGGTTACCGCCGGCTGTTAAGTCCCATTGGGCACAATGGAACTCTCTTATTCTGGACAATGGGATCCTGAAACGTGTTGAGGCCGAGATTGGTGGGGAAGACAGACGCCAAATAATTGTTCCCAGGAACAGAAGAGAGGAAGTGCTCTGGAAATCCATGATGGAGTCGCTGGAGGACATCTGGGAGTGACGAAGACCCTGCAGAAAGTGAGGCAACGGTTTTACTGGACCAATTGTCAAGCTGACGTCCAGGACTGGTGCAGAAAGTGCGCTGTATGCGCTGCTAGCAATGGACCCGAATGACCCAAGGCCCCGATGCGTCAGTACAACGTAGGCAGCCCGTTCGAGAGAATCGCCATTGACATCGCCGGCCCGTTTCCGTATCCGACCACGGGAATAAATACATCCTTGTGGCAATGGTCTACTTCAGTAAGTGGGCGGAAGCCTATGCCCTGCCCAACCAGGAAGCCATCACCGTCGCCGACGTCTTGGTGAAAGAGTGGATATGTCGATTCGGTATCTCAATGGAGCTGCACTCGGATCAAGGCAGAAATTTCGAATCCAACCTTTTCCAAGAAATATGTCTACTGCTGAACATCCGCAAGACAAGAACCACGGCCCCTACATCCGCAGTCCGATGGAATGGTGGAACGGATGAACAGGACGATCAACCGCCACTTGTCCAAGGTTGTCTCTGACCATCAAAGAGACTGGGACCAGTATCTTCATTTGTTCCTGATGGCCTATCGATCCGCAGTACACGAGTCAACCGGTCAAACTCCTGCTAGTATTATAATGGGCCGAGAACTGCGACTGCCTTGTGACCTGAAGTTTGGGATACCGCCAGGACAAGACACTGCGGGAGAGGACTACGTCAGCAAACTTCGGCAGAGAATGGACGACATCCACGAACGAGTCCGGTTGAACATCCAGAGTGCCAGCGATAAAATGAAGAAGACCTATGACATCAAGGCCGACGCTGGAGGATTTAAGGTTGATGACCTGGTTTGGCTGTACAACCCAAACGTCGTCGTGGACTATCACCAAAGTTGCGGAACTCGTGGAAGGCCCGTATAAAATCGTGAAAAGGATAAACGACCTTGTGTACCGAATCCATAAGCCACCCCGAGGGAAACCAAGGGTCGTCCATTTCAACAGGTTGGCCCCTTACGCTGGAAACCATGACCAAGTTCGCACCCTCAAGCCACCGGAGGATGATATGACGTTCGAGAAGTTTATGTCCTTGTATTCAAACGGGCAGAAAGTTCTACATGGGGTTACTAAGAGGAGTCACGAGACCTTTCGAGGTGCCTGCTGACTACGCACTAGCGCACTGTCTGGCAGAAGATCTTCGAATGTCCAGGGCATCGCCGTAGTGTTCTCCAAGAAATTTGGTCAACTCCAAACACTGCGGGAGCAGAATCCAGAAGTTGGTGGGGTGCTACAGTTGAAGAAAGGCCAGAGAAACATCTACTACCTAGTTACCAAGAGGCATTCCCAAGATAAACCGTCCTATGAAGATGTCTGGAAGAGTCTCACCAAACTAAGAGATACTATGGTGGACCAGAATCTGGTGGATCTAGCAATTCCAAAATTGTCCTGTGGTATTGATGGGTTGGACTGGAGAGTCATAAGAAGTATGCTGGAGGCGATATTCAGATCCAGCGGCGTCAAGATTTTGGTTTGCTGTAACCCTCTTCCACGACCGATCATGAAGACCGTGGAGTGTTACTTCCATCGAACTTCACGGTGCAGATATGGGGAGTCATGCAGATATCGTCACACTCAAGGATGAAATTTCGGGACGAAATGTCTTTAAGAAGGGGGCAATGTAACGAACCTAGGCCGGACCTGTCGCCTCGCGCGTTGCCGTCGACAGCGATGAGATCATCCCCGGAGATATTCGAGAACCATCCAGTCGCTCTGCCACCGAAAACAACGGTCAATATTGGAAACAATTGGAACATGCCAGAATTCGAAACATCGAGAATGCTGTATCGGAGATAAATAGGCGACCCTCAAGTGGAGTCAAGACAGTCTGAACGAGCTCATACGATCGAGCTATACAGTGGCGTAGTAATATAAATTAAGTTGTAGATTAAGTGTGAAATAAATTAGTAAAACCAAGTTAAGTTTATTTACGTTACACTATCTATGAATATTTTTTTAATTTGTTGTGATCTTTTTAAGGGGTGTAACATGCAATCCCTATTCCATTTTTTACCAGAACTTTTTAACGAAACAAAATTTCTCAATTTAATAATATGTGTTGAAAAGAACGATTCATTGCAAAACTTTTTTAACTCTTGTGTTGTGTCCTTAAAAGCAATAGTTTCCTAATAAAAAAAATAAAATACAACATTGTGTGTGAACGGATCTTCTGTAAATGCAATCGAAAAAATCTAGTAGGTGGCTGTCACTTTTTGTTTGCACAACTTGTGACTTCAATCGTAGTATTTTAAAATTATTCCCCTTGTTTTAACTTTCAAGGTAGGCATGTACCAGTACCATGTTTTGTTTTAATAGAATATCAAATTAAAAATACAAACAAAACAAAATTATGTGTATTACAACAAAGAAAAAGGCAACAAGATCAAACGGAACAGAGTTATAAAAACTGCTCGAAATGACCATCTCCAACCATTAGACAGGAATCAAGTCTCGTCTCATAGACTGGCGCAAACGTTGAAATATTCCTGGTGTGTTTTGGATTACCTCGCAGGCTGCAATGATGCGATTCCTTAAATCATTCACACATTCAATGGGGGTCGTATAAACCAAGGACTTCAGGTGACCCTAGATGCAAAAGTCCAAGGGGTTTAAGTCTGGAGATCTGGGAGGCCAAGGTTGAGGTCCTGCTCTGCCTATCCAACGATTTGGATACACGTCCAAGTACTGACGAGCAGTTATGCTGAAAAGGACAGGCGCACCATCGTGCATAAATCACATTCGTGGTCGAATAGCTAATGGAACATTTTCAAGTAAAATGGGAAGCTGCTCCTGGAGAAAATTTGTATAGGTTGTACCAGTTAGCCTTAACGGAAGAAAATACAGTCCAATAATATTTTTGCCAATAATTCCGATCCACACGTTAAGTGAAAATTCATATTGATACCGACCTTCTTGAATTGCATGGGTTATCTTCGGCCCATAGATGATTGTTATGGAAAGTTGGATTGTGTCAGTGAATATTACGTTTTCTAAAAATTGAGCATTTTGGGTAATCATTTGAGACTCCATTGACAAAAGTCTACTCGATGGGGAAAATCTCGCGGCAAAAGTGCCTGGACTCGTTGAATATGGTAAGGATACAATTGGTGATCCTTTAAAATTTTCCAGATTAGTTTATTGCTCACATTAAGTGTGTTAGCAATTTATCTTTTACTTAATTCCGAACGATCTTCAATCATATTGAGAACCTCTTCTTCCAGTGCCACCGTTCTTATTACTTGTGGGCAACCACAATCAGTTGTTTTTTTTTTTTAAAGTCCCTCTTTCACAGAGACATTGGTGAAGATGTGCAAAAATTGTGTGATGAGGTATCCCGCCGAGGATACATCTCTGCATAGAGCCGTCTAGCTTCCAAAGAATTTCCATTGGCACGACCATACATAAAACGCATATCGGCCATTTCAGCGTTAGTGTAATTAGTCATATTGAAGATTCAAAAGAAACAATTGAACTTTCAACTACCACATAGAAATCAAAGCGACTTGACAGCCACCTACTAGATTTTTTCGATTTTAAAATACTACGATTGAAGTCACAAGTTGTGCAAACAAAACGTGACAGCCACCTACTAGATTTTTTCGATTCCATTTACAGAAGATCCGTTCATGCACAAAGTTGTATTTTTTTTTTATTAGGAAACTATTGCTTTTACGGACACAACACAAGAGTTGAAAAAGTTTTGCAATGAATCGTTATTTTCATGACATATTTTTAAATTGAGAAATTTTGTAAAGTTGAAAATTTTTGGTAAAAAATGGAATAGGAGTAGCATATTTCATCCCTTTAAAAGATCACAACACAATTTAAAAAATATTCATAGGCAGCTTTTTTATTGGTAGAACATGCCTTCAACTCTTCAGCAATTTCAAGAAAAAAAAAATATTTGTGTGTGTAACTTTTCAAGGAAGGGCCAAAGAGCTTTTGTTTACATGGAAGACTCCCTTTAATTTTCGACAAGGAATCACCCCCTAAAAACTTTCGCACTTATTTTTCGTACACCCTGTATATATTTATATATAATTTATAGTTAGATAACGAATAAAAAGCGATAGTTGGGATGATGTTGAAGAAAATAATAAAGAACAATGCTGGTATTCATTCATCGGGCAGCAACCCTATTTCAAAGATAAAAATAATTAAGGTGAACATTGTCTGCGGTCATTTGAAAGCATAGAGTTATGGTTTATTATCTTGTTTAAAAACAAATGGTTCAGAAAAATCAAGACAATCAATAGTCAGTAATCAGTCGGGGCAGTCGATTCATTCGGTCCCTAATATATTTTATCAATAATACATCGCCACTAGAATTGCTTATAGCATATGTTTTGTTTGCTTTTTTGCAGCATCTGACCAAACTATGTTCAGTTGCGACAGAGTGTGTGACAGCCCTCTCGCTAGACTCAATCTTGCAACTGGAACTGCTGAAATCGGGAGCTCTCTGGTCTCTCCTCCTCTACATGTTCAATTACGATTTCACCTTGGAGGAAGGAGGAGTGGAACGTAGCGAAGACGCGAACAAACAAGAAATCAGCAACAGACTGGCCAAAGAATCCGTCAAAGCCTGCGCCGCTTTGGGAGGATATATTCGAGGGGAGGGTAAGCCTCCCCTCAATAATCTCGCCAGAGACATTCTGAATACGCTGCTCACCCCTTATTTGAGCGGGCAACTTGAAAGCGAGAAACCTGAAGAGGTTGGTAAATACAACTGATTGCTGTAAATGAAAAAGCTTTGATAGACAATTTTCTACATGGCACCCATAACGATACTCTTATTGCATTTTGTAGATACTGAAGATTCTGAATAGTAATAGTACAAGCCCGTATTTGTTGTGGGACAACGGGACAAGAGCTGAGCTATTGGAATATTTGGAGATTCAGAGGAATAGTAGAAACGAGATAGATTTCAACGTCGCTAGTGACTTCACTTACTCGGCACATACTGGTGAACTGAAGATTGGCGGGATATTCATCAAAATCTATAATCAACAACCTACTTTCCCTATAAAAGTAAGTTATCACACATTTCTTTTTCTAACAATGCTTTTGATAGATCTTCTTTGGATAAACATAGATAAATTATATTATTGTTTCACCTCTATGTATTACAAATACAAATAAATAATACATAATTTCAATTTTTTAGGACACAAAGAGTTTTGTGATAGAACTCCTCAGTTTCCTGAAAGAACAGTCACAACACCTGTTGAACTTAGTTAACATAGCGTATTCTGTTACCATAGAAGATAGGATGAAAAATACTGTGATGGCTCTTGAAGCTTTAACGAATGTGATAAGGAACAATATCGGTGTCGAAATACAGTGCATCGGCCATTTCAGACTGCTATTCCGATTACTCATCGTCAGTGAAATGCCCATACAAAAGGGAGCCCTTAATGTAATATCGTTGATCACCAGAAATAATGAGTGCATTAACGATATCGCCTCAAGCGATGTATTAGGTTACATCCTTCTGGTTTTGTATAGCTTGCAAGACTCCCAACTCCAAACGCTGGAAGCTTTGTACGCTTTCATGGCGACAACCAAAATAGTGAAAGAAGCCTTGAACAAAGGAGCTGTGATATACCTCCTAGACCTTTTTTGCAATTCGACAAATTCCAACGTCAGGCAGTCTTGTGCCGAACTTCTTGCCAGAATGAACCTTGATAAGTTGGCAGGGCCGAAAGTGAGGTTAGCTTTGGGCGTATTTCTACCCCTTATCTTCGCAGACGCCATGCGTGATAACCCTGAGACGGCGGTGACAATGTTCGAATCGACGCATGAACATCCTGAACTCATTTGGGATCAAGAGACCAAGGATCGAGTTTGTGCCGTTGTCGCAAAGTTCAGGAGAGAGTAAGTACTTTATTATTTTATGATAGCTGTGAAAATCATCGATTGATCTCTTTCATAGACATCAAAGTGTGCAGATGTCTAACCCGTCGGCGCTTTGGAAAATGCCGGATACAAATGGTCTTACGAATATCGCTGCACCTAAAGAAGTAGTTGTAGCCGGGGTCTATCTCAGAATTTTCATTGAAAATCCTTCGTGGACATTACGAAAACCCAGGGAATTTCTGACTGAGTTGCTGGAAACTTGCCTTAATTTGATGAGTAAAGACAAAACGAATGTAAGTAGTCCTTTAATTTTAACATCAGTATGCCCCACGTTGGGCGCCAAACTGTATTTTATGTGTTGTACCCCAAACTTAATGAATATTTTCCTTTACATTAAAAATAATTCGATTCAAAATAGTTTCTCTTTCATCAATTACATATTTTTTTTATTTTTCAGAGCGAGCTATTGGAGCTTTGTACGACTGCTTTGTGTTCTCTTTTACACGCTCAACCAGCACTTTTGGACCTAATACCTTCGATGGGACATATACCGCGACTGTGTCGACAGATGGGCTCTAATATCAGACAGGTAGCAGTGCCAAAATCAGCCATCTCTATATTGAACTCTCTCTCTATGAGTAACGTAAGTAGTTTTTCACCGTGGATTCATTTTGATAACTATCGAATATTCTTTCAGATATGTATCGGTGCTATAGCTCAAACCGAATGTATGCATCCTTTGAAGCAAGCGATGCAAGTTCGCAAAGATATGGTAGCGGTGGCGTGTGAAGCTCTCAACAGGCTGTTTTCCAGCAACCAGGACCAACTGGTGAAACAAGCCTTAGATGCGGAATTTGTAGATTTTCTATTGGGCCTTCTCGAAGCGAGGTTAGACCTCGTCGACAATCCGGCCATGACAAAAGCGCAAATTGTCAAAGCTCTGAAGTCGATGAGTAGGAATTTATTGTACGGCGATAAGGTCAGTTTGATACTGGAGAAGAGCACCATTTGGTTGGAGTATAAGGATCAGAAACACGATTTGTTCATTTCCAATACCAATATAGCTGGTTATCTCACGGGTGAGTGTATTTTGTGTTAATTCAATATGGGACTTGATATGGTGATCATAATATTGATCCAGTGATTTTTGGGTTTTTGAAAACTATAACAGAATTCGAGCGATGGATATGCGTAATTCTTTGGTCGTGGAAAAGTTTTCAGGAATATATACATATATATATATATATATAAAATGGAAGGAATTTGACATAGCCCTCAGAGAAAAGTGTTAACCGTAGACATGTGTTTCGGGCTCTCGGCCCTCATCAGTAATAATAATAATATTTATTTCACTTGTTAAACAGTATGAAAGCATTACAAGAAACATTTACATACAGTAACAAGGAAGACGTCTGTGTATAAATAAAAAATTGATATAAAACAACAAAACATGACAGATACTAATCAGGACATATAAAGGTAATTAACAATTATTTATCGAGAGAAGTTATTAAAACTCGTCAACGGTGTAGCAATTTCTTTCTATGAGATATTTTTTTAATTGTCTTTGAATATAGAGATATTCATTGAGTCCTTAATAGAAACATCTAGCTTGTTATATAATTTGGGTCCGAGGTAGAGGTGATAGAGAGGGGTTCAGTATCAGCAAACCTCTAGCTCTAGTTGCATATGGATGGTCTTGTTGGTTTGCCAACATTTTTCTCTATTCTTATAAACGTAGAGACACATCTCATATATATACAGACCAGCAACTGTGAGTATTTCCAGCTCTCTGAATGAGTTTCTGCATGTCTGTCGCCATCCTAAATTAGCAATTATTCTGACCGCGCGCTTTTGCAAAATGAATACTCTTTCAGCAGACGAGATCATACCCCAATTTCAAGATTCCATAGCGCAAGTGACAGCCAATAGTTGCATAATACAGATTCAGCAGAACCTCTATTCCACAATGATTCGACATAAATCTCAGTGCATAACAGTTCTTTCGTAGTTTATCACATAACGAATCTATATGAGGACTCCAAGTGAGCTTATGGTCTAAAATTAGACCTAGCATTTTTGTTTCTGGGTTGGATGTCACCTCTAGTTGGCTATCTTCATATATTTTGAGAGTTTCAGTGGTGTTATGCATTGAGAATTTTACTAATGCTGTTTTGCTGATATTTAGTGCTAAATGATTTTTATTAGCCCATTTCATTATTCTCTCGTATACGGTTTCTGTTGTTTCTGCAAGTGCTAATGCATTATGATCTGTGACAAGAACATTTGTATCGTCCGCATATGCAACTATATGTACCTTCGAAAGACTATGTAGATATTGTATCAAGTCGTTCGCATAGATAAGAAAAAGCAGTGGTCCGAGTATGGATCCCTATGGAACTCCTTGTTTGCAGGCCAAGGACTGACTGTGAACACCTTGGATTATCACTCTTTGTGACCTGTTCTCTAGATAGGACCTCATCCAATCTTGGGCAACTCCATGGACCCCACAGCGATGCATTTTCTGAATCAGTAAATAGTGACCAACGCAGTCAAATGCTCTAGAAAAGTCGATAAACAAACCACAAACTTGTAGTTTGTTATCCAAGGCTATTACTACGTGCTCAATGAAATCATACAAAGCTGTTTCCGTGCTTTTATCTTGCATGAAACCATGTTGGTTTGACGAAAGAAGTTCATTTTTGAAGGAAAAATGCTAGTAACTGATTTTTAATATTCATTTCGTACAACTTGGTTATACTAGAGAGAAGACTTACTCCTCTATAGTTCTCATAGCTATTTGAGTCTCCTTTTTTGAAGATTGGGGTAACGATTGCAAATTTTAATTTTTCAGGGAACACTCCTTGTTCCATGGAAAGATTTATCAGATAGGTCAGGGGGTAGACTAATTCTTCCATGCATTTTTCCAGAAGATTGTTTGAGACCTGATCATATCCGCTGGCATTAGAAATTTTTAATTTCATATTCCTTGATTGAATGGAAAAAGATGGAGTTTGGGCAAAGTGCAACTATATTTTCCATAAAATTGAGATCATATTCTCTTTGTTCTTCAGCTTTCGTGAAATATGCATTAAAATTGTTAGCCATGTCAACACATGACACCTTGTGTTCTCCATCAAAAATGGAAATATCTTTGGGTGGAGAAGTGCAAGGATGAACAACACTTGGGCCGAGAGCCCGAAACACGTGTCTGCGGTTAACACTTTTCTCTGAGGGCTATGCCCATTAAATTCCTTCCATTTTGTTTTTAACAGTCCCCTCGATATTCCTCTCTTTCAAATATATATATAGTGAGGATTCAGAGATGATATCCAGAACGGTAAGAGTTAGAGAGGTTAAGAGTGCATATGGAGTCATTACTAGATGTTGAAATCTGAAGTTCCTTTCAGATTAAGGAAGTTTGATGTTTGTCTTATATTCTGCTTTAATCTAGATTTCAGATCTTTGTCATTGACTTCAATGGTTATAAAATGTAACGAGTAGTTTAAGGGTGTTTTTTCATAACTATGAAATTTTAAATACGGATTTGGATTTTTTATCACTTCTTTAGGCTTCACAATCATGATTATGACCATTGAAGCCTAAAAAAATGATAAAAAATCCAGGTCCGTATTTAAAATTTCATAGTTAGGGGTGGCCCAGGGAAAACAACACCCTGTAGAACACTTTCGTTTACATATTTGTACAGCCCATTGAAAGTTGCAATGACAAAGTGCAAACAGTTTCTGGAAATTTATTGTATTAAAGCAGATATAAGTGAAAAACAAAAATCAAATTTTTCGTTTTTTCCTGTAATCTCTGAAAGTGAGAGGACTAGCTCAGATTTTTCAACATCATAGTAAAGAGCTCCATAATACGCAACTTTGCCTCCATTTAACCCTCTCTGTAGCTCTTACCGTTTCCGAGATTCTCATGCATCTACTCGAATTTCACTCACGATATATATATAATATATATATATATAATATATATATATATATATATATATATAATCAAAAAAATGGGAGAACGGGAAAACAGGTTAATGGGATGGTGGGAAAACATGATGAGGGGATAAAAAGAAAACGGCATAATGAGAAAACGGGAAGCAGGCAAAGTCAAAAGCATAACCTAGATGGAACAACACAAAGAAAAACATAGGAAAAAAGAAATTCTATGCGGACGAGAGTTTTCAGGAAAACATTTTTAGGGAATATAGAAATTTGGACAGGACAACATCTGTCGGGTCAGCTATCATACATATTATTTATAATGAAGAATGAGTCATAATTTTACTTCAACCTTTGGCCACCCAAAATGCAACTGTAACAATTATTACGACACAAAGAACAATGAAACAACTATGCATTTGGGGAGACATTTGAGGTTTGTTACATAACATAACCTGAATCCTGTAGTGAAGGAATTTATGAAATATTAGTTGTTAGTAATCCAGTTAGTATATAAGGAAAAAGAAGTGAATACAATCTAACCTAATTTTGGTTGAGGTAGCTCTCCTAGATGCTTGAAATCTAATCACTATACAGGGTGTTTCCTAACTACGGTACGAAACTTCAGGGGGTGATTCGTTAGGTCATTTGACAAAAAAAAGTTCCTATGAACATATGTCCGGAGTTGCTTCGTTACTGAGATACAGGGCGTTGAAGTATTAAAAAAAAAGGTATTTATAAAATATCCTGAAACCGATGTGGTTGAAATGTGGTACAACTATTTGAAGTAATAAGTCAATTATTTGGCCCCAAGTAGGTCCAGGGGCGTCTCAGTGGGCACCACAGCCAACAATACTGAGAAAAAAAAAGTTCTTTTTTTTGTAGTATTTTATTTTTTCAGATTAAACAACTGAAAATAAAACTCTTTGGTCCCTTTTGTTTTATTCATATCAAGCTTCGTTTTCGAGAAAAAAATACTTTAACTTATTCTACAAATTATCCACGGACAACATAAAATACAAACCTAAAGTAAAAAATTAACAATTTCGACCTTAAAGTAAATGAGCAAAATGTCCACCGTCTGATAAAATACACGACTGCAATCGATGTGTCATTGATTGTCTGACACGTTAAAAAATACCTGGAGTATTCCTTATGACATTGCAATTGTCACTTATTCTATTCCTCAAGTCATTCACATCTAGTATAGGGGTTTTATAAACGAGAGCCTTCAGATGACCCCATGAATATAAATCTAGAGGATTCATATCAGGACTGCGAGCGGGCCAATGTTGAGGTCCTGCACGTCCAATCCAGCGATTAGGGTAGGTGATGTCGAGATGCTGACGAGCAAGAACACTAAAATGAGCTGGAGCTCCGTCGTGCATAAACCACATGTTGCCTCTTACAAGTAAGGGTACTTCTTCCAACAAAATGGGTAAATGATTTCGCAAAAAAGCCGTGTAGGATGGACCTGATAATCTTGCTGGTAAAAAAAAGGTCCAATTAGGTAGTCA
>JAFIRS010001237.1:0-82500 GCA_018342105.1 Gonioctena quinquepunctata | reverse complement strand
GTACTGAATACAGGTGAATATTGGAGTCTGCGGATTTATACTGTCCACACAAAATACAAATGTGGCCCATTCTACAAAAAGTATCCTTACACACTACACTACCTGAAAATAAACAATTCCTCGCGCATTAATGAACGAGTGATTTTTTAAAGAACAAACTCGGGAATAAGCTAAGCAAGATTTCAAATCAAAGAGATGGAAAACGCATAGATACCGACAAAACACTGAAAATAATTTCATATAAGATGCTGCAGATGTCAGAAATTAAGTTCTGACATTAAGCGAGAATATAAACAAACATTTTTGGACGGCGCCATCTACCACAGACTACCACAGAGAGAAGCTCTGTTGAAGTAACAGTGGTGTCCCCGCGAAAATCTAAACAATATCGAATCAGTTCATTCACCAGGGTTTTTAGACATCTTAATCATGTCTGTTCTACCTAAAATATGTTTAGTCCTACAGCTGTACAGGGTGTGCTAAAAGTCGGAACAAACCCACATTTTTTTTTCACATGGTTCGATTGACCTTCTAATTCTGAAGTTAGACAACCTAAGTTATGTTAACTTATCTAGTTTTTGACATATGTCGATTTTTCTGAAAAAAAAAATTATCGCCTTAGTAGTTTCCAAAAAAATGTGTATCCTGCAAACCGTTCATTCAATATTCGGAAACTGAATTTGTGGAGTAGATAGTTGGAAGTCCAGGCTAACTGCAGATATCCCATCGATAGCCCCATTTTGTACCATAAGGGCATAGTCGATTTTCAAATGTTGCGTGTTGTAGGACTAAAATTATTTTAGGTGGAATGGACATGATCAATCATGATAGCATACCAAATTTAAAGTTTCTAATCCAACTTCAAGTTGACAAACCTCTAATGCACGGCCTACGTAACTCTAGGTTTTTGTTTACATTTATGTACTGTTGTCGAAAGAAGCCTTCAAATTCATGTGGTAATTAGTAAACAGACCTGCGTGGAAAATTTGAAACTTTTGCATAATAGAAATGAAACTTTTAATTGGAATGAACGAAGAACCAATTCACTATCAACATTATGTGATGTTTTTGATTTGGACATCTGCTCTGATAATAAATTAAAAAATTTATTTTTCTAGCTGGCACCCCTACAGCCGCAGGATATTTGACGCAGGGACCGAGTGTCAAGGTGAACGTGGCTCCTCCCCCTATCGGAAGAGAGGATCCACCTATGAAATCTGACTGTCTTTGACTCGTCATAGAACCATGTGACTATGGTTAAAGTGAACGTTGTGATTTTCAGGAGGTGGACGAACACATTCCCAAGTTCTTTCGAGCAATAGGGTCGGGAATAATAATTGTTTTATCTGGTATTTCATCGTTTTAATAGACTGAAATGATGCCAGATATCAACCAAAAAGGTGTATTGAGGAACTGTGACCATTTGAAAAAACCAGACAGAGCAAGTATATTCCGAACTAAAAGATTGTATAAAGTTGTATATTTAATCTAAGAAATAGTTTGTAGACTTTATAAAGTTATTTGTAATGTTTATTTACAAAATATATATTTTCTATTATCAGATTAATATGGATCAATTAACAGTTTTGTTTCTTACTCTTGTTGAGTTCATTTGTACAAGAAATAAAATTTTAAATATATCCTCTTGTTTTACATTCGCTTTGGCAATTATATTTGCTTATCAGTCTATTATCGTACACAATCAACTACAATATATCAGTTTATACATAGAAAGTCAAATTAGGATAATACGACGGCGTATTGGCGCCATCTTACCAGTATATTTTTTTATTGAAATCTCAAAATTTTAACTTTTTTTCTCAAAATTTTGACTTTTTTTCTCAAAATTTTGACTTTTTTTCTCAAAATTTTGATTTTTCTCAAAATGTTGACTTTATTTCAAAATCAAAGATAAACCCCAAAATGTTGAGAAAATATCTCAAAATTTTGAGAAAATAAGTTAAAATTTTGAGAATGAAAAAAGTTTGAATTTTGAGAAAAAAAGTCAAAATTTTGAGAAAAAATCTTAACATTTTGAGAATAAGTCGAAATTTTGAGAAAAATTTTCAAAATTTTGAGAAAAAAAGTCGAAATTTAAAAAAAATCCAAATATTAAGAAATATAGTTAAAATTTTGAGAAAAATTTTCAAAAATTTAGAAAAAAAGTCAAATTTTGAGAAAAAATCTTAAATTTTGAGAAAAAAGTCGAAATTTTGAGAAAAATCTCAGAATTTTGAGAATAAAAGTCAAAATTTTGAGAAGAAAAGTCAAAATTTTGAGAAAAAATCTCAAAATGTTGAGAATAAAAGTCAAAATGTTGAGAAAAAATCTCAAAATTTTGAGAAAAAAGTCAGAATTTTTGAAAATGAAAAAGTCAAAATTTTTGAGAAAAAAGTCAGAATTTTGAGAAAAAATCTCAAAATTTTGAGAATACAAGTCAAAATTGAGAGAAAAAATCTCAAAATTTTAGAAAAAAGTCAGAATTTTGAAAAAAATCTCAAAATTTTGAGAAAAAAGTCAGAATTTTGAGAATAAAAAAGTCAAAATTTTGAGAAAAAATCGCAAAAATTTTGAGAAAAAATCGCAAAATTTTGAGAATAAAAGTCAAAATTTTGAGATTTTAATAAAAAAATATATCGGTAGGTTGGCGCCAATACGCCGTCGTAGGATGGCGCCAATATGCCGTCGTAGGATAAACTCTTGTCCTGAAACATTCTCATCATCCCATCTCAGATATTCCACTGACTGATTCATTTAAAGTCAAATATTTAGAGAAAATCTCCAGAAGGTTATCGAGGGACTCTCGAAGATGCAGAAATGACGGCCTTTCATTCGGATCATTCTTCCAACAGTCACACATGATGGTATATCTGAAAAAAAAATATAAGTTTACGAAAAGTAAGGAGAAATTCTCAAAATTATACTCTACGATTATTTTGAAGTTATTTGTGGGAATCACAGTATTTGATAGAATTAAAAAAAAATATTGGTGTTTAATAGCTATTTCTCCAGGTCAGATGTGTCAAAAAATATAATATATTATCAACTGACGGTTTATTTCTGTACTAAAACAGTAAAAGGAGTGCAAAAAGGTATATTATAGCATTTTCTAAAGATATTTAGTCAATCAACCATACAGGTTTATCATTGGATGACGGTGGAGTCTGTTAGTAGATGGTGTTAGTCCGTTGGTGCCCAAAAAATGAGATATTCGATTTTAGCATGAATTATATTTTGTAATTTTCCTCATCGACTTTTTTTTTACTACATTTATATTAGGTCACTTTTGTTTCTGTTTTTCCGGTACAAATCTTGCAATCAATTTAAAACTAACTTCATGATGAGCTAGAGACTCGAAACGGTAAATATAAAGTTACTCTACACATGCACTTTGAAATATGCCTCTTTCAAAATGCCTCTTGCTTTTTACCAGCATAAACAATACACCCTAAATCACTTATTTTCGGCACAACTTTGCACAAAATATCGTCGTTTTTATCGAAAAAATCTTCCTGCCGACACAGTTCTAAATAAGCAAATTTCACACTTTGACACATGGAATTTAATAACTTTGCGTTAAAGTTAAACATTTATTGATTTTCATATTTGGGTTTACAAAAATTGTGTATACAATTGAAATGGAACATATACATTTAAAAAAAAAATTAATATTATGTATAACCAGACAGTTATTAACTGGTATAAGATTATACATGGTTTTAGAATAATTTGTAATAGAATTAAATTTATTGGAAAATAATAACATATTAACGTAATAACAAATATTCAGACATTAATAGAATTAAATAATGATAAATGAATCACCGCCAACTTTTCGAATTCAAATGTGAGCAATAGTTTCCCTCCCCTTCATTTATGTGTGCAATTGTTGTGGACGGTGATTCATTTATTACCAACATGAAAAATAAGGCAAAGTTACTAAATTCCATGTGTGAAATTTATTTATTTGGAACTGTGTAAGAAGGAGGATTTTTTCGATGAAAACGACGATATTTTGTGCAAAGTTGTGCCGAAAATAAGTGATTTAGGGTGTATTGTTTATGCTGGTAAAAAGAAGGAGGCATTTTGAGTGAGATTTGTGCGAGAAAACGGTGCTTGAAAATGAGGTTAATTTTTTTTTAAGTTCTTTAACTCGGGAACGGTATGAGTCCGCCGCATTTTTCTTCCGGATTCGTGTTCAGGAGGCAAAAACACGTAAGAAAAGTTTTTTCCCTATATTCAGAGTGCATGTGTAGGTAGAGTAACTTTATATTTACCCAAATCGGACACAGTCATAGAAGGGGACCCCTAGGTATCTAAAAATAGTTTATTGAATTGATGCGGGATTTTATTTTTAATCGATTCAAAATGTTAATTATTTTTCAAATCATCTGCAATTATCAAGTGCAAAAATAGAAATTGAACCCTCTGGGACATTGAGAGAGAGAGAGAGAGAATATACTTTATTATCATAAGAAACCAAATTCTTGTTGACAAAGTTTGCTTACATCTAATATTTTTAAGATATGTTTAGTACATACTGGTCAATGATTAATATAATGTAATAAGATAATATATGTCAGTTTACTACTAGTTAATATGTAAAAACATGTATAAATAAAATAGACAGCATATACAATATAAAATAGACAGCAAAAAAAAATAGAACAATACAATATAATTACACAAACAAACAGACATTGTATAGACTAGCCGATAACAAATAAATAGGATATTGTAAAGTGTTAGAATGTGTCCGAATAAAATTCCTGTAAATTATAGTAAGGTTTATTTAACAGCAAGTTTTTTACGGACTTTTTAAAAATGTTCAAATTGGCTTTGTTTTTTATATAGGTAGGTAGATGATTGTACATCTTGCAGCCATTGTAAATAATAGAATTTTTTATCAGTGATGATTTGGGAAGTGGCAGACTTACGTTTATAGCTTGTCGAGTGACATAATGTGAAGGAAGTTTGTTAAACGTGTTCAGATGTTTCCTAATCAAATAAACGGTTTCCAATATAAAGATTGCTATTACCGTAAGTATTTTTAATTTAATGAATAAAGGCTTACAGGAGTCACGAAATTTAGCTTTGCACATAAACCTAAGCCCTCTTTTTTGAAGAACAAGAATACTGTTCATGCAGTTATCATTACATGCACCCCAGAATGGGATGCCGTACCTGAGATGAGACTCAATTAGGGAATAATAAACGACTCTAGCCATATCGATCCCAACTCATTAGAGACAATCTTGACTGCAAACACCCAGACGATATTTTTTTCCTCAATGCCAGAATGTGATCCTCGAATCTCAACTTCGTATCAATAACCAATCCTAGGAATTTTGTGTTGAATTTATTTTCAATAACATTTGACCCAAGGGGTAAGTCATCAAGTAAGCATCGTAGGTTATTAAGTTGGTTTTTGAAATATTGAGTACAAGATGATTAGAGTCACACCAAACTTTAATACTGTTGACATCATTATATATCACCTCTTTGAGTTCACTACTATTCTTGGCGCGCCAAATTATTGTGGTGTCATCAGCGAATAGTGTAAACTTTCCAGATATGTTTATATTCGACAAATCATTAATATACAACAAAAACAGAACTGGGCCCAATACTGATCCCTGGGGCACTCCACAATTTATAGAAGATTTTGATGATCTTGAGGAGGTTACTACTATCTGGCTGCGATTTGATAAGTACGATTTTACCCAATTCATTGTTACTCCTCTGAAACCGTAACACTCAAGTTTCTGCAGCAGTATTTCATGATTTCAGATCGAAAGCTTTAGACAAATCACAAAATACTGCTGCGCAACATCACCATTGTTGAGTTCAGTATATACTTCATAGAGGAAGGAAAAGATAGCATCATTTGTATTTTTACCGGATTGAAAGCCAAATTGTTGTTTGCTGATGATACCATTTTTTAATCAAGAATTCCATTATTCTTTTTTTCACTAATTTTCTATTATCTTGGCAATTGTGGGAATTATAGAAATTGGTCGAAAATTTGCGGATTCTCGTGTCTCCCCTTTATGGAGGAATTACAAGTGATGTTTTTAAAAGTCAGGGAAATAGCCATCACGAACAATCATTAATCAGACTTGCAAAAATACTGGAGAACATTGGCTGGGAGATTTTCGAAGATTCTCGCCGAAATTTCATCGATTCCGAGGATTTCTTGTTATGTATTGACTTTATAACTGTTTTTAGTTCCTGAAGATCTGTATCATAAAGTAGAATGCTATCCGCAATTCTTACGTTTGAAAGGTAATCAAGTGGATTTTTTTGGATAGTTTGTCCGTTAACTTCTCAGCTACTGAGCAGTAATACTCGTTTAGAGTGTTAGGATTTAGGGAAATTTGATGTCGCTTTAGAGTGTTAGGATTTAGGAAATTTGATGTGATTTGAAATTTTCCTCTGAGCTCATTAATAATACCCCAACTTTCCTTAGGTTTGTTTGCAGCTTGCTCAATTCTGTTTTGTAGTATAGATCTTTGGCTAGCCTCAACATTTTCCTGTAAATCCTACGGTAATTGCAGAAGTAAGAGTGAAAGAGATGATTATCAGTAAATTTTCTGATATAATGCAAGGACCGTAATTTTTTTGAAGATGTTTTGATGCCTAGAGTTAACCATTCTTTATTCTGCTTAATTTTTATATTCTGTAATGGAAATGAGCTATTAAAATTTTATAATTTCATTATAGAATGCAAAGAAACTATCATTCTTATCCATTAAGAACCGGTCATTATTTAGGCATGAGGATACAAATCTTTCGTAATTTTTTTTGTTATATACTCCGCCGGTTTTTGTTTGTTTTTTTTTTTCGGAATTGATTTGAAATGTGCAAATGATTGCTTCATGATCTGATAGACCTGATGGTATGATTACAGTAGACACAGTTTCATCATCAAAGTTACTGCACACATAATCTATAATAGTTGCAGAGTGGTGCATTATATGGGTAGGAGTGTCTATGTGCATGGTGTTATTAAAGGTACTCATAATGTTTGAAATAGACTGGGTAGTTTCCCGAGTTCTCATCAATGAAATTTATGTTGAAGTCACCGGTTAGAATAATTTTGCTATTGGGAGGAAGTCTATAAAGCAGGGATTCTAATTTAAACAGGAATAGATTTATGTCAGATGTTGGGGATCTGTAGATACAGAGTATGTAAATATTAATTATTTTGCAGTGAATCATAGAACACTCAAATATTTTATCTTCCAGCAAGTCATTCAGAATATCAATATGTTTGAAGTCATAATTTACAAATGCAGAGTTATGTATCAGGATCATAGATCCACCATGTATCGTGTTAGTCCTAGAATAAGCTGCTAAAGTTGTGTAATTAGATATATGACATTGTTCACCAAGTTCAAGCCAGTGTTCCGTTAGCAGGACAATGCCGGGATAGCCTAAGTGTTCTAAAAGCACAAACAATTCATCCGTTTTATTGCGTACCGATTGAATATTCAGTAAGAGTATAGTAATATTAGATGTAGGGTTATGTAGTACACTTTGAGTTAGGTTAGATTTTTGTTTTGAGGATCGGGCCGGAAAAAATTTTCATTGATAGTTTCATTGTTTATGTGGTTTCCATTACTTTCTTCCCTTTGAATTGACTGCAAGGTTTCATTAAAAATACTATGGTCGTTAACACTATAGTTATCTACATAAGAAGGAGACTTAATTTTATTGACTTTAACACTATGTCAGTATATTTTTAGACTTGATATATTCTGTTATTTCACTAACGACTTTGAATTTGCTTCCATTGTGGAGCTGTTTTCATTTACCGAAATTTTAGCTGTCATTAATGACATTCAATCTAATACAAAAAAGAGCTTATAATTTCATGCTGACACGATGATTACACATATAGTAGATTCCAGAGCCAGCAAACCTACGTCATTTTAGAAAACTGAAATTTTGAGTAGAGATATGTGATATAGTTAAAAACGATGCGTACTTGATATTGAAAGCGGGGCCCAATTTTTTACGAACTTAATATAGAATTGATGCGAGCGTCTGGCAGATTTAAGCTCTGGATCTCAAACTGAGCTGGGGTTCAAAACCCACCACCGACAGTCTTTTCTTTAATTTTTACACTCCGAAATTGAGAAAGGGTTTTTTGTTTTGGGACGAATATTAAAATAAAAAATTGAAAAACATATTTTTCAATTTTGAAGGAAAAAAAACTTTAGGTGGAGGGATTCAAACTGACTTTCTTTCGAGATCCAGAGCTTCAAATCTCTTGTATCTGGCGCCTTAGACCGCTGGCTGTCTATTATATTGTCGAATATTTTCACCATACTTTAAATAAGCTGAGCTGAGTAAGGTTTTATGTAACTTTTGACACCTTCTTCCTGTAAAAGGCCCGCTTTCGAAGCTAACAAGAGGATAACGTTCTCAACTACATATCACACAATCTATAACTGAAAATTTCAACTTTAGCTAAATTGACGTAGGTTTGCTGGGATCTTGACTAATATGATTATGATAATTTATTAACTACCAATTTGATAACACTCCAAAACACCTCGATAAACAAAAGTGAAGTCAAAGAAATCAGTCTGTCCTTTTCCATACAGTATTTTGAAACTACTGCGCATGCACAATTTTCAAATGAGGAGACATGACATTAATATTTAAGGTTAGGTTTTCACCAGAAAAAAACATAGGTTAATTTTCAATGTATTGGTATTTGATTTAAGACAGCTTAATCTTATACCACTTTTAGGTTGTTTCTTCTCAGTAGGAATTTGCAGGTATGATAATAATTTTCGCATGAAACAACGACTTCTAGAACGAGTTTTAGACACAAATCCGCTTTGAACAAACATTTTTTTTATTGGTGCCCCTTTTACCCATTTTAAAGCACGCCTCAGCGTGTGTTTAATCGAACTTTAAAAACGCGCGTTTTAAAGGTAACCATGACAACATCAATCAACTCGAGAAACGTGAAGTCTAAATGACAAATTTTTGATTATTGATCTGACAGGAGTACCTTGTAACGTCAAATAAAATATTACCTCACAATTGTTCCATTTATATGTGCTCCTCCATCCATTTGATGAACTTTTTCATATTCTTTTATATATATACTTGATTTTCGCGGTATTAACCGCGATTCTGCCTCTACTATTCAAAAATCGATATTAGATCATTCATTTTTGAGCTCTGGGTGACAACAAATATTGATCTTTGGTAACAAATTACAAATGAATGTTTTCTCATTCCAGCAACGAAAGGTATACTGATGTCACATCAGATTCAACCTTCTTACATATTAGTTCTTATTTCTATTTTTTGTAGTAATAATACCAGTATATATGGATTTCAAAGTGCACCAATAAAAAAAACGTAGTATTCTGGATAACTGAGTCTTAACACTTGTTTATTTCTTGAGCACTCCGGCTGCGCCGTCGTGCTCGAAAATCCGCAGTGTTTTGAAAGCCCTTTATCCACTTATCTTTAATATACTATTTTCTACAACCCTTTACGAAAAGACGTCATTGTAATAGAATACCTTCAGGAAATGTGATTTTCGTCGCAATGAAAGATATTCTCATAACGTTAACTTTCGTTTCTAGTGACGAAAGTTAAATTTATATTTTCAATCATTTCTGCCCTCGTATATAACGTTTTGATGACTTTAAATTATTAATAATCAAAGACAGGAATCATTTCTATAATAAGAATGTATTTTTACTTCTGTTTAATTAAAAAGCAAAATAGAATCAAAATTACCGTGAGATTTAAAAGCAATTTATATCTAGTTGCCTGGTTTCATTAGTTTGACGTTCCTCGTTAATTGTTTGGGAATTCCACTCTATACTTTAATATACCATTATTTTTGGCGCAAGGCATTAATTTATGAGAACCCGTTTTGAAATGGCTGTTCAATTGTTTTGCTTCACATGCTATCCATTATCAATTTGCAGTTAATTAATATATGATGATTATAATTATGGAATTAGAGTTGTTACATAAGGTCAAATTGTTATGACTAAACATGCGTCAAGCTCATGTTATGCACCTATAGGCCAGTAGAGATAGACATGATTTTCCAAAATTTAATAATAATTACAAAAGTTTCCAAACTTCCAGTAGAGGAAGAGGACTTTCATATATGTAGTCTGATTTTGCAACTCTTTTTCTGAACGGAATATGTTGAAAATCAGTTTAATGAATTTTCACATTAGCTATGGAAAATTTGCAAAAGTTCTGCAAAACTTTCGAAGTTTTGAAAATAGCAATTTACATTTCTTGATAAATTTGCAACCACTCATACAAGGAAACAAATGTCTGTTTATCGAAAAAAATTGTTGTTAGTCCCAATTTTCGATGAAAATTCCAAAGTCTCTACAAACTCGAAAAAAATTACTAAAATAATGTTCTTGACGAGAGTTTTAATTTGTAAACCTCTTGCGCAAACAAAAATATATTTTTCATTAAATTGATTTTTTTACATTGAAATAAGTATTGGAATTATCACAAAAGTTTCAAATAATGGCTTCAAAGTGGAGATGACTGACGTAGAATGGTTGCAAACCTCGTCTGCTAACTTCGAAGTGAGGGTAAAATCAAAAAGAAAAATATTTTCAATTTGTCTCTACCAAAAAAAGGAAAGTTTTGCAATCGGCAGACAACCATTTTACCAATTGGTGGCAGTATAATAATTTGGTAAACTATGTTGCAATGGGAAATTAGGAATTAAAATATTTATTTTGCAACACTTGCGTTATCTGAATAATAAAGATTTTTATATATCTAATAAATGATATTCATTGTGTTACCAAGCTAACTATCGACCACCAAGAAGATCGCCAACAGTAGGTGAAATTATTCAATGTTGAAAGCTAACGTTTTCGATATTAATTCAAAACATCATATTACAATTAGTCAATTTGCATAAAAAAATACTATTGAGTATCGCTTGATGGAGGATCGTAGAATCTCCGTACACGTTTTCATAATTTTCTTGATTATTAAAAATTTAGGAAGATTGAGTTTTAAAAAATTGTACATTAGAAAGGATTAACCTAAAACTTTTTTACGTCACAATGTTCTCCCCAAAATGTTCCCTCTTTTATTTAAAAAAAAATATAAAATTTAAAGAAATGCAGGACTGAAATGAAAATTGGGAAAGAAGAATGTGTCGATTATATTCCCTTTTTCCCCCTTTCGATCAAGCATTTTAAAGGAACAAAAATTGGGATGAGAAAGTCGATTTGAAAGGTGGATTTTTTTCCCAAATTCCCCAGAAATAATACATAAAAATTTAATTTGATTTTGTAATAGATTTAATAAATTTTTATTTTCCTTGAAAGTTTGTTGATGATGATAATTATGTCCCTTGAGATATACAATGGATAAGTTTTGAAAACCCTCCTTTCCAAAAGAGATCAATATTACTTTTAAAACCCTGTCGATGATGTCTAATGCGAAAAAAAATTAATGTTTTCCCCAAATAGTCTTATGCAATTCCAACCAACCAGTACAAATTATCCAGAAAACGCGATGGATCCCCCATTTAACTGGACCACTGTAAAGGGGGTCCGTCTAATATATATCTTAAACCTATTTGCAAAATTTTTGCCTATTTTAGGCAAATTATAAAAAACTTCCGGTTGAAAATGAGGTAAAATTCTTGCTTCGTAAAATAGTCAATTTTTAAATTAAAATTTTTAAATTATTTTTGAAATTATACAAAAAAAAATATATTGGTGATAAATAGGTCGTTTTTCGTTAAAGGTAAAAAGTTTACATATACACTAAGACCAATTATCTTTTTTGCAAACCAAAAAAATTTTTGAATTATTTTAAATGTTTCTTTATTGAAAATGGGAGCAATAAAAAAGTTTGATAAATAAATTACTTGTTTTTGGGGGAAATGGTTGAAAAATGAAAGTAGATATTTTATAGTTTTTCCGTTCCTTACCCAAATTTTTAAGAACTTTTGTAATTTTTTTAAATATATAAAATAAAAAACTTAAAAAATGAGAAAAAAAGGTTTGTAACTTTTTACAAGGTTTAAACTTAATGATGTTGAAAAAACCCTTACATAGGTATCCCTTTTTTTTGAGAACTTTTGGAATTTAGTAATAATAAAAATGAAAACATTTTTAATTAAAAAATGTTCCGTAGACTCTGCAAAATTTGATAGTTTGTTTCATTGATGAAAACAAAATACCATGCGTTAAAAAACTTTGTAATTAATGTTAATTGATTTCTATACCTACTGGCCTCCCTCCCAAATTGTGATATCTATAGTTAGTAAATTCAAAAAATAACTAAAGTTTCCCCCAAATAAAAAATTTTAATTATCATTAGAACGATATGTTCATGAAATAATTTCAGTCCATCGGACAACATCCCTTTTTTCCCATAAAAATCATTCAACAAAGCCCAGGAGATCGTGGGGAGGATACGGGGTAAGGGTGCTTCCCAAGGTGACTATCTCCCAAAAAGTATTCCAAGGGGCCCCAAAACGCCTTGTCTTAGATTGGTGCTCATCAAACCCCAAAACCATCCAACGGATGGTAATTTTCCCCGCCAGTCGTAAACGTTGTCGTAATAGGGCATCAATTTAGGGGCCCAAAAACTGATATCTAATTCCTTTTTTTTCACCACTGATGTTTCCCGCAAGTCTCGTGGATTTGTAATGATGAGAGAGGGGTTCCCCGAAAAAATTAATATACTTAAAAAATTGGGAACGGGAAAAAAAAAAACCTGGAGAAACCCCGTAAGTATTTCCCTTTTTATTTTTTTTCATTTGTTTACATTTTTAAAAATGGTTTTACACATATAATTAAGGGAAAATTTCCCCTAGGCCCAAAAAAGCATATAAATTTCACGTTTTTTTGTGAACAGTATCAAAAGAACTTGTCCAGATCCAGAGATAGCCCCCCTTGTCTGTTTTTTTTGGAACACCTAGATACTTTGGGGAGGTGTTGACTGGTAGAACGTCAACCCTAAGAAAACGCGTTATGCCCCCCATGCGACTTCCTCTCTGTCCTCTATTATAAAACAGTATGTGGGACATCCAAATTTGTCCCTTTTGAATGAAATGTAAACATTCAATACCCATATGGATACCCCGAAATGCAAAGATGTGGAATAAGGGATTTTGAACCACCCTTCAAAAAATCAGGTCGGATACAAAATTTAACGGTCAGGTAGCTGCAGCCTATGTGTGTCCTGTTCTATCACACGGACCCCCACTTTAAAAATTCCCCTCACCTATCAAATAGCTAAAATTCTAAGACTTTTAAGCTTGGCAATTTTTTTTTATTTATTTTTTGCAGGCAAAAACCCATACGATTGGTTTAAAATTTAAAATTATCTAACCTTTTAAAATCAATTTCGATTGTTTCAGATCGGGGTTTGCTACCTTATGACTTACCTGTTAAAAATCTGGTTTTTCGGGGAGCCATGCTTGAGAAATAAGGAGGCAAGCCAAAGGGGAATATTCTGAGTGTTAAAACTATCAGTTGAGTTTGGAAACCCTATTGGTTATAAAAAGAGTGAAGGTGAGGGGAAAGAAAATTGTTTTTATAATTAATTAATTAAAAATAGCAAAGGAAACTTTTTGATAGGAATTTTATCAAAAGGGCATATTTTGGTTTTATAAATTATATTTGAAAAAAATATGTCTCATCGGGGGTTATCGGATCAGTGAAGGTCAAACCTCCACCGGCCTTAGACAATATTTTTTCCTTTGAATAAATAACTAATCTGTTTTCGACATATTAAAAAAAAATGAAACCCATAAATAAAACCATTTTACTTTTTTTCTAATGGAACACCCCCTTTTGAAAAATTGGAATTGAAAACAATGGATCAAAATTATATTATTCGGGAAAAAGATTATTTATACGAATTTTTTTGTACATCGGTCTTTAAAAAAAAATAAAAAGATCAAAAAACGGGAAAGGTTTACTGGTTTAATCATTGTTCAAAACCCAAAAAATCACCCTTCCCCACTTATATTTAAATTTCCCATTGTAAAAACTAGGGTTAAAATTTGAACTCTAGTACTTACCATGCCTATTGCAACTTGCCCAAACCCTGAAATCAGATCTTTCGGTTTGCGGCAGATCATCTAAAGTTTCATTAAAATCATCAGCTTATTGAAAGCATATTTGGGTTTTTTTTCCAATGATTCTTTCTGCTCCCATCATCTATCGGGAATCTAAAAAAAGGGAAGATTTTGAATATTGTTACAATACACTACACCACTGACGCGGACGAAGATTTTTTTTAAAAACAATAAAGATCGTATTTCATTAATAAAAAAAGGGCATATAAATGCAGGAAATTTTTGGAGTACACTTACGCTTTAGACAGTTTTTCGTAAGCATTTCTCAAATAAGTTTGAAGATCTCCTTTGGAACAATACTCCACAACTAATAGGGGGTTGTTGCTCACGCAGCCCTATCAAAGCCACAAGTTGGGGGTGGGGAGGAACAGACTTCATTTTTTCCCGATTTCTTGGTAGAATTGTCTAAATTCTTCCTGGGTCGGATTATCTGTGGAAAATATTCTATGATTCAAACGGGAAAAAATCTTTTTATAGACAGAATTTTCATTTGAGTTAATTAATGTATTTTGTATGAACACGTATAAACCAAAAGTTTCGGCCGCTGCGTACCCCTAATAACCAAATCTTATGGTTTTTATATGTGCCGGCCCCAACTTTTGAAAAGGGGCTTTACACTCTAAATTTCCTGCACAACCCACGCCATGCATGGATAGGTCCACTACACGATACAGGCGGCGCCTGTCCTAATCTTGGAAACGCCGCTATTCAGCGTTTATCTTTACCCTTTCCCAAAACAAATTGATCCGTCAATTCAACTCATCTAAAAAAAATCGCATATGCCACAGTGCAATTGTCAGTTTGGCAGCGGCAAGGATTAGCTGCAACTTTTACAGCACTAGGGGTTTTTTTAAAATTTTTTTTTTGTTTATCAATTATCCCCGGGGGTTTGGGTTTCCAAAATAAATAAAGTTTGCATTGATATGTTTCTAAATTTCTTATTCATTAAATTTCCTGCCGAATTAACTCGATGTTTTATTGATATCGGTGAATTTTGTTTTTCAAATCCTAAACTGTTTCCTTTAGCAAATTTTATCGAAAAAAGCTCCACCTTCGGGGTCGCGTTTTTTTAAAAGTTGACAAAATTTCTCGTCTAATTGCTAACAACAGTTTTCTCATTAAACAAAAAAATTTTCCCGATCAAAAACAAACCTCTTGTCAAATTTTAAGTGATTATTCCCTTTCACATTCCCGGACTTTTTCCACGCGCCCATCGGTTCGCCACTGGTTTTTTTCGCCACAGCTGGTCGAGTAAAATTAATATTTTCATCAGTCGATATTTTCTAAACTAAAAAAAATTTTTTAAATTAATCCCACGAGTGTTTTTTATTTTTTTTATCCGTTCAGCGTCTATAATAAAAAATGTGAACAAAGTCATATCTGTTCACGTGTAAGGTATAGGCATCGAGTAGAAAAAAAAACAATTTTTAATTCAAATAACTGACAAACTGGACGGTGGATCAAAATATAGGTATGGGATTTCCCAATCCCAATTGGACCGACATGAAAAGTTTCGAGAAGGAATTATCTTTCACACGACAGAACTTTCTTATGATTGTACCAGGAACGCTTTGAAAGTGAAATCACTGGTAGTATATAAATTTTCCATTTTCCGGGGAGTGCATCTGAACACTTCTCGTAGTGCACTCATTTTTTTTGCCGTTCCAATTGGGATTAGAATAACTATACAAAAATTTTGTCATTGGTAAATGGGGTTATTTGTCCTAAAAATTTTTTTTTTTCGAAGGTAATATCATTTAGGGGTTGGGGGTTTTTTCAATCAATTTTTTTTTTTTTTTCGGAAAGCATTTTGCTTGGGGAAATTTTTTTGAGTGCGGTTTTGGGGGCTTATTGAAGTAAAACTTCTTTACGCACGCTTGACTTGGGGAGTAAGCTGGTGAATGCGTGACGAGAGCGTTACGAAAAGTGTGATCGGGTGGGGCAAAAAGGTCTCGACGCATTTACTTGGGAGTGAGCTGGTAAAGAGCCGGTTAAGGGGGGGGGGAAACGGGGGTGCAGCCCGGGGCCTCCACAAGAAGGTGCCTCCACACTATAAATTTTTTTGGTCCCAAAATTTCCCAACAAATACCGAAGGATATGCAAAATTATATATAAAAAACGACAACGAAAGAAAAAAATTCTCCCACTTTTCCTCTCATTTTTCGTTTTTAAAAATTCAAAAAAATGTTTCGTATTCTTGTCAAAATCCCTGGTTAAAATTAATCTTCGATCCCGATGAATCATGTGTATATGCGAAAAAACAATCACCAAATTTAAAACATCTTTCTATTATAAAAAAAAAAAAATTATATCGTATCGAAAAAGGGAAAAACAAGAACAATTGAATTAAAAAAAAATATTTTTTTTTTTTTTTTAAAAAGAAGGATTTTCTGTCGATCATTCCTCGAAATGACACAAGCGATCTAGATACACAATGAAATTCAATAATCATAAGCAAAAGAAAAAAATATTTCAATTTATAAAAATGATTGCATCAAATTATTTATAAGGCCCGGCATTCCATAATAGAACAAAGTTCAAATTTGTTGATATTTTTCTCCCGGGTTTTAAAAAAAATTCCTTTTTTTCCCATTTATTGGCGTTGACAAGTGCCCCCTAGGGGGCGCTTGCAAAAAACCCGAAATCTGAAAGTGGAGTCTACGAAAGGATAAATTTTCCCCAAAAAATGAAAAACCTTCAAAAAAAAAGGGCTATCAAAAGCCAATCTAAGATGTTCTACTATCAAATTTTAAAACCAAAATTTCAGAGCACATTCTCAAACATTGAAATTAAGTATTTTTTTTTGCTTGTAAAACCAATGGAAACGTTAACAAAAAATTTTATATATTTTTTTAAAAATGTGGGAATATTCTCCCAAAAAAATTGTCGGGGGAATTTTGGGTTTTGTTTTTTTTCCCCGCCCTTTTTTTTAATTTGACTTGTCATAATTCGCAAAAAAAAGGTGAAAAATAAAACCGGTTTATACTTATAAAATTTTTGGGGAAATTGTTTATGCCCCAAACATCCAGGGCCGGATAGAGGTCCAGGGGCCCGGGGGGCAACGGGGGGGGCCCCCCGTCAAATCATTTTCCAGATATAGATAAATGATTTCTGTTAATATTTAAGATTAATTAATCAAATAACGTATGAAAAAGGGAGCTGAAAAGGTAAAAAAACAAAAAATATAAAAGGAAAAAAGATGTTTCTATTTAACTGTTGGAATTTAAAAGTTTTTTTTTCCGGCCCCGAAGCCCTTTTGGGGGGGGGGCCCCTTTGTGGGGCCCCCGGTTTCCCCCCCTTTTGCCCCCCTAAACCGCCCTGATAACTAAAAAAAATCTAAAGAATACCACACGAGAGTTCGATATAGTAGAAAATAATGATCTAATTTTTTTCCAAACTTGTTGACAAAGCCACCGACCAGGGGTTCTTGTATTTCCCGGGGAAAAGTTTTCGAAAATCTGTAATTATTTTCCCCTTTTTTGTGATTTCCTGATAAGGATGATGTCAAATTGCACGGAAAAAAGCCCCTTTTTCCCCAAAAAAAAAAAATAGGCGAATTAATGAGAAAAGCCCTTCGTATCCTTCTTACTTAAGATTTTCCCCCGGATGCGGTTTGAAAAATTTCAATGTTTTTTTTCTGAAAAAAGTGAATCCTTCGTTTTTAATTTAATTTATTTCTTGTATTTTATTATACCTACATATCTTGGAAATTTTGGGTTTGTTCCCAATAAATAAAATAAAAAAATTTTTTGAAAAAAAAATTGGGGCCTCCCCCTTTGTTGCCCCCGGGCCTCCACCCTTTTAATCCGGCCCTGGGGGAATGCGTGATGGGCGTTACAAAAAATGGATGGGGGAGGGGAACGGTCTCGAAAAGGTGGGCGATCGCATAATTGCTGCGCGTAGCGTCAAATGCAGCGACCTTTTTTTTTTTGTCTATTTTCCCCTCTACTTTCGCGGCATTCTACCCCGACATTGGGGCGGTTTGTTTCGTTATTTTCTTGTCTCTCTTTTCCCTTGTTACCTTCCGTATTTCGGCCCCGTTTTTTACAATTTATTCAGCAAACTTTTTAAAAAAGGAAAACATAAAATTTCTATTACGAAAAATGAAATTTATTTAAATTTTGGGTTCACCATCACAAAAATTGGTAATCTGATTGAACATGACAATAATCAAATGGAATTTTTTTTTTTTTTTTTAAATTAAACATTTTTGTTTTTATTTTGGGGTTTTAAAAAAAATTTGTATACAATTGAAATGGAACATATAAATAAAAAAAAAAAAATAGAATATTATGTATAACCAGACGTTTTCGGAAAGATTATACATGGTTTTAGAATAATTTGTAATAGAATTAAATTTAGGAAAAAAATAACATATTAACGTAATAAAAAATTTCAACATTAATAGTTAAATAATAAAAAAAAATTTAAAAATACATTTGTTAAAACATATGATAATAAAAAAAAGAAAAAGGGGTTGTAAAATGAAGGAATCAGATTTTTTGTGATGAATGTATTTTTTCATTTTTAAATTTTTAATTGAAATATATTTTACTTTTTTTTTGATCATGGGGGTTTTTGAATTTTGAATTCCTCATATGTAAATTTTTCTGACCTATTTTAGAATTAATAGCTTCAAGATGGAACCAGCAATTGTCTATGTGGTATAGGTTCGGTTTTGTTAATTAAATTAGATTTCACCTTTATTAATAAATCATAAGCAATTTTCGAGTGTTGATTGTATAGTTTCCTTAAAAAAAAAATTTTTCTTTTTTTCGGTTGATTTGTTGGTATATCATATGGAAGACGAAAGACTTTTAATGATTTCTTATATAATACAGACATTTTGTTGAAATTTTTTTTTAACAAGACCCCAAATATTTATTTAAAAAGTTTTTGACTGAGGATATGAGAATGAATAATTAAATTTCTACATATGAAGGATGATGAAAATCCCACTATAGATCATGCCCCAAAAACCGAGACAAATTTTGGGGTTGGAAATTAATTTTTATTTTTTTTTTTATAATCATTCATGACTTAATAATAATTTACTAAATTTCCAAAAAAATGATGAAATTATGGTTATTAGAAAATTAATATATGTAGTATATATATACAATAAATATATAAACATATCTATATATACAAAAAAGATGGAGCAAAAAAGGGGTTTCTTTAGCTGGTTTTTAAAGCAGCTGGTTTTTTTTTTTATAATCATTCATGACTCTAATAATTTTATAAATTTAAAACAAAAAGATAAAAATGGTTATCAGAAAAATTTTTTTTATATGTATATACATGTATATATTATACATATAACATAAAAGATAGATAGATAGATAAGTTTATTTCTCAGAATCGAAATTACAGTTGGTATTTTTACATATTTTAACAAATATATGTTAGATTCTACATAGCATACAGCATCGAGAAAGTCAAAGGGTATGAATGAAAATAAAGTGAAAAAGGAAAAAAAGACAAGAAAAACAACATACATAAAAAATTATTCTTATTCAAATTTTTTTGGGAAAAAAATCTCTAAATGATAAAAAATTTTCATGCAGTTTTTTTTTTGCTGTGTTTTAAACAAATTTTGCTTAGAGATTTCAAGGGGAAGTGGTTTTGTATACTTTGATTCCTGAATAGAGTGGCCCCTTTCTAGTTCTGTTGTAATTATGTTTGGCAGAGGGGTATTCTTGGTTTCTAGTTGGATAGAGTGCTTGTTTGAAGTTAGTGATAATGTTGATCGATTTTGTGTCCCAAACATACTTATTTTAAATATTGGGTTTTCTAAGGTGAATATTCTGTGGTCTCTGAAGAATGTTCTACAAGAGTCTCTATAACTCAAGCCGAATAGTATACGAATAGCCCTTTTCTGGATCATAAAATCTTCAGGGCATAAATGGATGTGCCCAAAATTCTATACCACACTGTAATATGCTTGAAAATATGCAGAAGTAGACTAGTTTCGTTGTCACGAAGTTGGTATTTCTCTTAATGGTGCGTAGCGCAAAATTGACCTACTTAATTTCACTTGAAGTGCAGAAGTATGATCTAGCCAGTTCAACTTTTGTCAATGGTTATTCAATGGTCATTCCTACCAACTAAACATATATATATATATATATATATATATATATATATATATATATATATATATATATATATATATATATCAAATACACTTTTTAATGGGATTGTATTGGTAACTTTAAACCATAAGAGTTAGAAGGTCGGTCAAATGGAAAGAAGTTGCATTCATAGAAGCATTGTCAAGCAGTTCAAACAAATCAGAGTTATCAGGGCCGGTTATTGAGATATCATAGAAAAGTAAATTCTGTCATTTTGATTTTTATTTTTTTCCCCCTTTATTTCAATATTTTCAAAAATTCACAGGAGTTTTTATTTGACAGTGAATTATCCTCATTTTGACATAATCAGATTTTGTATCCAACGTTTCGTACGCTCTGGGCCACCTTCAACCTCATTTTTTTCAATACGGACCTACATATTTTATGAACTTTTCGAAATAACTTTTAACGCTAAATTCAACGATATATCATACAAAGTCATTCAAGAGTGATTTTCAGGTGATTTTGACCCTTTCCAAATTTCTTTGGGTCACTGTATTACATTTAGGTAACTTTAGTTTAATTCAACATGCAATACATTTCGATAAGAAAATCAACTAACTCATCTTCAACTGAATGGAACGTAACAGAATCAAAGCAAGAAACAAGTAATAATTATTTACAAATTTCAAGAGGTGAAAACCTAATTCATAATAATTAAACAGAAACTATCATTTAATGAAAGAAAAATCAAATGATTATTCGAAAGTAAGTGATGAACATTAATGAAGTAAGTGTTCGAAATGTCCACCATTTTGTAAAATGCACTTTGCGGTTCTGGAACCCATACTTTTATACATTTGCTTATTTCATCTCCTTGAATACCTTCAATACATTCTCAATCTTCTCAGAAGAATCTCTATTGTTGGATTTGTCATTTGTTCCGTTGAAACAACACAGAATGGAATTTCATTTGAGATCATTACGATATAATTTTTGCAAGGCTTGGATTCAAATTTAAAATCATTGTATTCGCGTCTTGACTATTTTATTAACACTTGTTTTGATAAATTGCATTCACTGGCCACAGTTCTCGATTTTTTTTTCTGGGTTCAATTGAATTTGGGTCAGAACATTGATATCGTTGATAGACTTGTTTTTCTTACATACACACAACTCTAGGTTTATTGAATGTATTTATTTTCAAGTAGTAGGCCGTGGATAAAAAGAACATAACAAGAAATGTCATAATATTTGTCCTTCGTTTATTATTGTGTCACAAGAACTTGTCATTAAATACTTTCTGAGTAATTTCAATTTACTTATTCGATATAGTAAGATACAAATGAAGAGAGATATGTACGAAGTGTACATAAAACTAGATAGAAATTCGTTCAAAGCACAACAAAGTATGGTGAATATATCCTGAAGAACAACACCAAATATTAAAATGTTTCGACGTTTATCTACAACGTTACTTGCACATAATTCATTCATCAAACCTAGAGGTCCTTATGTACGACGAAACGAGCCTATCAATGTTCTGGCCCAAATTCAGATGAATCAGGAATAGGATCGAGAAATATGGCCAGTGAATGCAATTTATCAAAAAGTGCTGTTAATAAAATACTCAAGAGACACATAAATCTGAGAGAAGGTTCAATTCTGTAATTGGTTTCAACGGAAGGTGCGGAATAACAACAATTTTGCGCACAATATCATTTGGGGAAACAGAAACGACATTCAAAATTCTGGCATGTTCAATCGAAGGAACAAACATTTTTATGCCACAGAAAATCCTCACTTAATTCATGAAGTTAGACATCAATATCGTTTTCTTTGAACATATGGTGCGGTTTGTTGAATAATAAATTACTGGGACCCTATTTTATTGACGGCAACCTAACCGGAGCAAAATATGTAGAAATTATAGAAGAAATGTTGGATGATCTTCCTATACGGTATCGGCGTGATAGTCCATGGTTCCAACAAGACGGATGTGGTCCACACAACTCAAGAATAGTCACAGACTATCTAAATCGAACTTTTCCCGATTCATGGATTGGAACAAGAGGTCCAGTAGCATGGCCTGCCAGATCCCCGGATTTGAATCCGCTGGATTTTTATTTGTGGGGATATCTCCAAAATAAAATTTATGATACTACGAACCCGACAATAGAGATTCTTCGCGAGAAGATTGAGAATGTATTGGAGGTATTCAAGGAGACGAAATAAGCAAATGTATAAGGTATGGGTTCCAGAACCGCAAAGTGCATTTTACAAAATGGTGGACATTTCGAACATTTACTTCATTAATGTTCATCATTTACTTTCGAATAATCATTTGATTTTTCTTTCATTAAATGATAGTTTCGTTTAATTATTATGAATTAGGTTTTTTACCTCTTGAAATTTGTAGTAATTATTACTTGTTTCTTGCTTTGATTCTGTTGCGTTCCATTCAGTTGAAGATAGTAAGTTGATTCTCTTATCGAAATGTATTGCATGTTGTTAATTAAACTAGGTACCTAGGTACCTAAATGTAATACAGATCCGACCCAAAGAAATTTGGATAAGGGTCAAAATCACTGAAAATCAACTTTGAAAGAACATTGTATGATATATCGTTGAATTCAGCGTTAAAAGTTATTTCGAAAAGTGTCATAAAATATGCAGGTCCGTATTGAAAATAATGAGGTTGAGGGTGGCCCAGAGCGTACGAAACGTTGGATACAAAATCTGATTATGTCAAATTGAGGATAATTTACTGTCGAATAAAAACTCCTGTGACATTTTTTTGATAATATTCAAAATAAAGTGGGAAAAAAAATCAAAAAATAACAGAATTTTTTTTTTCTTATGATATCTCAATAACCAGCCCTGTTAATCTCGATTTGTTAGAACTGCTTGACAATGCTTCTATGAATGCAACTTTTCTCCATTTGACCGACCTTCTAACTCTTATGGTTTAAAAGTTACCAATACAATCCCATTAAAAGTGGCCACTTGTATATATATATATATATATATATATATATATATATATATAATACATATAGAAGCTAATGAAGTTTTACTTCAGTCATGTGGTCAAAGCACACTCGTTTTATATCTTGAGTGGTTTAATCTTTGTTAATGAGGCCGCTATATTGCAGAGTTAAAATTCTAGGGCAAAATTTAAAAAAAAATTGCGATAAAATCCTCAGCACTAATGACATTTGCTGAGATTATTTCTCGAATCAGATTTAATACTGAATCAAACTACCAGTATTTATGTTATATTCGAATTTTCAATGTGAAAACTTACAACTGTTCTCGTTCCAAAATACGAAGGAATCGTTTTACGGATTCATTCATAATGATTAGAAAAAAATGTTAAATATAGAGTAGTAACGGAATAAGAGCGGGACAAAATTCGTTCGGACCTGTCGCTGCAGTCAGTTATAAGGTTCGTTCGTTTGTCGGCATTTAGAAAACAATGCATATATACCGGGTGACACAGGATATCGGGCCACCCCTGTAACTTCTGCATTCGTGAACGGATTTTCTGAAATTGGGTACAGTTATATAAGCAAACATTTCGGATTTGATCACATTACAATCCAATATGGCGGACTTCCGATTTTTCTGCAAATGCCAGCAACTATGTTTTTCAAATAGAACACGCTGTATATTTTTACATATTCAAGTTCAACAGGTCAAAACAGAATAGAATAGAATAGAATATCCTTTATTCACCATAAAAATACAATAGTATTATAAGGTTTTGTCAAGAGTATATAAATAAAAACACTAAATAAATAACTAAATAAACAAATGAGAGGTGAACAATTACAATATAAATATCACTGTTTCACTAGAATATACATAACTATAATTTATTTTTTTGTGTCTACGTAGATTGTAACTTGAAATATATTAGTTGGTGTTGAAGTCAAATGATAAGAATTCGTCGATACTATAAAAGCGTTTTCCAAGCAGATATTCCTCATGTAATTTGAAAACGAAGCTGTATTTAAGTTTTTATATCTTCTGGTAGTTTATTAAATAAAATAGGACCATATAATTTTCGAAAACGGCAGTGATTTAGTCTTAAATTCAATTTTAATTTGTTGTGATTGTCTGGTGTTATGTGAATGAAAATCGTTTTGATTTAGATATAAGTGAGGATTTTTTGTACATAATTTATGCACGAATAGACGTAAAGAGAAGGTAGTGTAAACATTTTATTATTAATAAATGTTGTTTTAACGTCTTCTTGATAACCCAGTTTGAAGATAACTCGCAAAACTTTTCTTTGCAGTCCAAACACTCTTTTTGCATGAGGTGAGTGCCCCCAAAGTACTAGACCATAAGAGATATGGGACATAAAAAGTGAATGATAAGCAGTGATAATGGTTTCAATAGATGAAATGTCCATTAAACTTCTTATAACATAAATGCTCTTTGCCAATTTTTTGCAAATAAAATCTACATGTTTTTCCCAAGAGAGCTTTGGATCCATTTGGAATCAAGAAATTTGATCGATTCATTTTGATCTACAGGCAGTTGTTTGTGTGTAAACAAGTAATGTTGCGTTTTATTTGTATTCAGTTTTAATTTATTATTTGTCAACCATTTATCAGCATTCGATTCTGCTACTTTCTTTCATTAACTATAGCCTCGTAGTTTGTATTTTGGAGCGTTAAGGATGTGTCGTCAGCAAATTGCGTAATCTCAGAGTCATCATCAGTTTTGAAATCAATCACATAAATTAAGTATAGAATTGGTCCCAAACCGAACCTTGGTAAACTCCGTTTTTATTTCTTTGGTATCAGATGCCTTATTATTCAAAAAAAAACGTACTGTCTGTGTTCCGATAGATATGATCTAACTAGGTTAATTGAGTTTTCCTCAAATTTAAACCACTCCAATTTTTTAAGCAGGATTTCATGTGACACGCAATCAAATGCCGCCTGAAGATCGCAGAACACTGTTCCTGTGGACACGTTTTGAAATCCTATGACGATCTTATCTACCAGCTGCATTACAGCGTCTGTGGTTGATTTTCCGTTCCGGAAACCATATTGGTAATCTGGAATGATGTTATGTACCTCAAAGTGTTCTACTAACTGCGATTTCAGAGCAGCTTCAAATATTTTACCGACTGCGGGAAGTATTGAGATGGGTCTTAGTTTACACAATTCTTCTGCATTTTTTTCTTTTGGTATTGGGATCACTTTTGTAATTTTAAGGCAATCAGGAAAAGTTCCGCATTTTATGGCTTCGTTTATCAGCTTTGTTAAGGGTGAGATTATGATATTACAATACAAGTCCAAACTTTATGTCAAATACCTTTTTTTTGAAACAATTGAAATTAAAATGGTTTTTTTATTTTACCTCGTGGATAAATGATATTTAGTCGAGGCTATTCACAATGAGTCGCACGTAACAGAAAAACATAGTTTTTTTTGAAACATTATTTTTATGTGTCATTTATTGATGAATCAATTCAGTCACATCACATTTTGATCAAAAATTCATTTTTTTCAAATGAAACCCTTATGGGCCACCTACCTGTCTCTCTAGAACATTCATTAAGGAAAAAAACGACATATCACTTTTGTATTTCGGTGCAGTAACAAATTGTATACATTCAAAAATCTACAACTAGTTCATGAGTTTTCTTGCAGTTCGAATAATTTTTCAACTTAGTAAGCTGTGGAAAACAACATTTCTGAATCTTGTCAACTAATTGTGTTTCACTATCATCTTTCATCTCAACTCTCGAAAAATCAGTTCAGTAGAAATGTAAAATCAAAATTGTAGGTTCACAAGAAGTGTTATTAATTTACGGAGGATGTCTTGAAAACAGTGTCGCCGCTTGTCAGTTATACGCTGAACGATACCCACACAGAAGACACCCACAAAGAACTTTTTCCAAAAATGTGGAGAGAAGATTCCGAAAAGAACCCAACAATGGAGAAGATGATCGTAAGTGAGGAGGCAGAAATGAACGTTTTGCTTATGTTGATTTTGATCCAACCGCTTCGACGCGGGAGTTGGAATACCAATGCAATGTAAGTAGAGAAAACGCTAGAAGAATTTTAAAAAAACACCATTATCGTGCTTATAAGTATAGCTTACACAATTAGTTGACAAGATTCAGAAATGTTGTTTTCCACAGCTTACTAAGTTGAAAAATTAATCGAACTGCAAGGAAACTCATGAACTAGTTGCAGATTTTTGAATTTATACAATTTGTTACTGCACCGAAATACAAAAATGATATGTAATTTTTTCCCCTAATGTATGTTCTAGAGAGACAGGTAGGTGGCCCATAGGGGTTCCATTTGAAAAAAAAAATGAATTTTTGATCGAAATGTGATGTGACTGAATTGATTAACCAGTAAGTGACACAAAAAATAATTTTTCAGAAAACAATAAGTTTTTCTGTTATTTGCGACTCATTGTGAATAGCTGCGACCAAATCTCATTCATCCACGAGGTAAAATAAAAAACAATTTTAATTTCAATTGTTTGAAAAAAAATGACATTTGACATAAGGTTTGGACTTGTTTTGACCTATTGAACTTGAATATGTAAAAATATACAGGGTGTTCCATTTAAAAAAACAAAGTTACTGGCATTTCCAGAAAAACCGAAAGTTCGCCATATTGGATTGTAATGTGATCAAATCCAAAATGGTTGCTTATATAACTGTACCAAATTTCAGAAGAATCCGTTAACGAATGCAGAAGTTACAGGTGTGGCCCGATATCCTGTGCCATCCGGTATTTCTCCATCTCACGTAACTTATAAATATTTTTATTTTAAACTCTGATAAATGCAACATTGCAGTTTGTTCGTTTGAGTAGTAGGTATTTAGGAAACAATGTATCTTTCTCCAACTCACGTAACTTCCGAGTCGCTTATTTCTGTTGAAATCCCATAAATTCAACTGAATTTGCGGAATGAGCAATGATAGAACTCTTGTCTATGGAGCAATGGCAATGAACAATCTTTTAAAATGAGTTTTAAGATTTCGCTCCGCGCTTTCAGTGATAGTTGATGTATTGTTTTTGTTTTTTGTTGTAAAATTGTTTTTAACCGCTTTCTTAGTTGTTTGACCAACCCTCAGAAGTTAATGAAAACTTGTACGAGTTAAGATCACGGGGACCTTACCTTTTATAGTGGGATCCGAAACCACTCTTGGGACCTTGAAAAATTTTTTCACCAGCTGCGGGAATCGAACCCGCGCCAGGTGGAAACAGTTGACACAAGATCGACGCTGGTGCCACTGAGCCACAGGCCCCGTTTAAATATAGAAGTATAGAAATGATAATTCGAATGATCGGTTGTTGATACGAATATGTGAGTGAGAATATGTTGAGTGTAATGTGTAAACCTCCATGAATTCGTAAAATAGCTGTAACCATAACTGGATCGTTATATTCTCATAACAGAAAGTTTATGCTGGTGGCATTTGAAGACTCTTTGATCAACCAATGAGGAAAAAAGATATCGTTGAATTATATTGTCATCTCATTTTAGTATGAAGTGAACCCAAGATGACCTACATCTTTGAATTACTTCATACTAAATAATTGTGTAGGCATATAACTTTGACAGTATGCGTTTTATCGCAAAACAATGTCGAATAGACTGTGGTTTTATCAGTATAAAACAGCGAAAAGACGTTTTATCACTATAAAACTGATCTGGTTGAAATTTCGGCCATTTGATTGGCTCAAAAATAATGAGGGAAATAGTCGAGTTAATATATTTCCAGGAAAGTAGAGGAGTCAGTATGGAATCTCGTGGAATACTTTTTCTAGAACCAGTTATATCTGCCATACTTCTATTAGTCTACTCGACAAGTTGAAAATGGTCTAAAATAGAGATACTGCTCTTAAAATTATGTGTGATAGCTCATTGGATCCGGAATAACGCCTAGAAAAATGTGCCAAAAGCGTGTATTAGCACATAAAAAATTGCAAAAGTTATAAACAATTGAAGATGAAAAAAAATGGCATTTCGTTGTTTGCCAATATTTCATAAACTATTAATATTCAAGAAATTTAAAAGAAAGATTCTGAAAGAGGAGAAAATTTCCAATAAAAAACTTTCGGCTCCCGGAACTCTATCTCCATTATTTATAATTTTAATTCAACGCTGAAAATGGGTCTCCGAGCGACATTTTTAGGTTGCGCGCGCGTCGTCAAAAGCGAGTACGACACATTAATTAATTTATTTAAGGTATTAAATTATTTTTTTTATTTGAAAAAAAAATGGTGTATTTGGAACACTATAAATAATTTATTCCCGTTGGAAATTTTACTTAAAGTTGATTTTTCAACAAGTTAAACGATTGTTAACTAACAAAATTTTCTCGAACTTCTGTCTTAATAAAAAAAATGTTTAAATAAAAAAATGTTTCGCTCCGTAGATCCTTTTTTATATGCATACTCAACAAGATCACGCCATAAAAGTTGAAAAAATATTCATACTTTGTTTATAATATTTTTTGTACTTGAACAAAAACTAAAAAATCCAAGTAATGTTGTTAAAAAAAATTGTTTTGTACTTGAACAAAAACTAAAAAATTCAAGTAATAATGTTAAAAAAAACTTTTTTTTTCTTAATCATCATATTATCGTTTTTTTATTAATACAAGATATAAATTTATTTGCAAAAAAAAATTTCCCGCCATTTGTTGATAAATTTTTTATAAACAAATTGATTATTTCAATATTTTTGAAAAAAAAATTTCCACAACTTCATTATATTACACATATTAAGATTTTTGAAAAAAAAATGTTTCCTTAATAACAATTTTTAATTGTTTATAATCGTTTTTTTATATTTCTATTGTTTAAATGATTGGAGTAACAAAAAAATTTTTTTTTTCATCAACAATTCCATTGTTTATTAACTTACCAATTTGTTATAAACAAATTTTTTAAAAAAAAAAATTTTTTTTTTTTTACTTTTTAAAATTATTTTTTTAATTTTAGGAGTTTCAGAAAAAAAAATCTAACAAAGCAAAAAATTTGTTTATAACAAATTGGTAAGTTAGTAAACAATGGAATTGTTGATAAAAAAAGAATTTTTTTGTTACTTATTGAGGACTGTCAATTTTGATTTTTAGAAAAAAAAATTAATTTTTAAAAATAAAAAAAAAAAACATTAAAACAATTAAAAATTGTTATTAGGGAAAAAAAAATTTTTCAAAAATTATAATATTTGTAATTTAATAATTGTGAAAAAAATTTTTTCAAAAATATTGAAATAATCAATTTGTTTATAAAAAAATTATCAACGGGCGGCAAATGGCGGGAAATTTTTTTTTTGCAAATTAATTTATATTTTGTATTGATAAAAAAAATTGAGGAAAACAATTTTTTTTAACAACATTACTTGGATTTTTTAGTTTTTGTTCAAGTACAAAAAATATTATAAACAAAGTATGAATATTTTTTCAACTTTTATGGCGTGATCTTGTTGAGTATGCATATAAAAAAGGATCTACGGAGCGAAACATTTTTACGACAGTTATTTAAACATTTTTTTTCATTTACAATTAAGACAGAAGTTCGAGAAAATTTTGTTAGTTAACAATCGTTTAACTTGTTGAAAAATCAACTTTAAGTAAAATTTCTAACGGGAATGAATTATTTATAGTGTTCCGAATACACCATGATTTTTTCAAATTTAAAAAAAAATATTTAATACCTTAAATAAATTAATTAATGTGTCGTACTCGCTTTTGACGACGCGCGCGCAACCTAAAAATGTCGCTGGGAGACCCATTTTCAGCGTTAAATTAAAATTATAAATAATGGAGATAGAGTTCCGAGAGCCCAAAGTCTTTCAGAATCTTTCTTTGAAATTTCTTAAATATCAATAGTTTATGAAATATTGGCAAAAAACGAAATGCCATTTTTTTTCATCTTCAATTGTTTATAACTTTTGCAATTTTGTATGTGCTAATACACGCTTCTGACACATTTTTCTAGGCGTTATTCCGGATCCAATGAGCTATCACACATAATTTTAAGAGCAGTATCTCTATTTTAGACCATTTTCAACTTGTCGAGTAGACTATATATTGATTCTGCATCATTTATGTACCACATATTGTACAACATTCTCAAAAGAATTTTCAAGGCGCCGCTTGTCAAACTTTTGAGCTTTTAAAAAATTTGTTTTTTGTTTGGTAAAGTGGATTTTTGTAAATTTCAAATTAATTGATAAGATTTGTCAAACTTAGGTACAGGCTTTTATTTTGCTTCATAGTATGGTTTTCAAAGTCAAAATTGAATTATTTTTGCGATAGGTATAGAAGTTTTGTTTGTAACTTGGCTATTTGAAAAACGCTTAGTTTTTGTACTAGTTACATACATTAACTTTTGGCAGATTATTTGTTGAAATTTGTAACTCTAACATACCTCTCAACATTTTTATTGCAACCTCAGTATCTTGTCCGTTGTCATTTGAGTACCATCCTCTGCGGACAACTCCGAAAGCTCCTTGCCCCAAGATATCTTTAATAATTAATTTTGTAGTGCCTATCTCCCACTCATCGTTCTTGACGAAAGGCATTGAAATTGTGCTTATTGTTGTTATGGTGCTTGGCGCTTTTTCTTCCAAATCCTGAAAATAGAAAAGAGAATGATTGATGAATATAGGATCCGAATCAATAGCATAAATTTGAAAAAATTAACATTATTTTTACTTTTCACCACCATAGGACCAATTAAATGGCAACATTGTAGGTTGGTTGGTTGAAGGCTGACGAGCCAGAGACAGGGTTGGCACTTAGCTTCCCTTGACACTGCGACCAGCTGGGGTCTATTGTATCACTCTGTCGTCAGTGGTTTCTCATTCAAACAGGTTTGTGCCTTTAATAAGGTTCTTCGGATTCATGCCTGTTTCAGGGCTCCAAAGGTTCTGTGTCGCCTACTACTTAGGGCGTCACAGTCGAAGATAATATGAGAGGCTGTTTCCTCCTCTTCATCACACAGCCTACACTCCACGGTTTCTCTGCGTACTCCCATGGTGTTTAGGTGTTTTCTTAGGCCGCAGTGTCCAGTCAACAGACCTAGGATTATACGAGCCTTCGTTCTGTTCAGGTTCAGAAGGTCAGCCGTCAGGGTCCGGTTTGAATGCCCTACCATGACTTTGCTGTGTATTTGCCCGACAGTTTGATCCCAATATTGTTGGTGTCTTCTTTTTATCCACTCGTCTATCAGAGTCCTGCATCGGTTTTTGCTAATCCCGTGTGCAGGTTCTGGCCCTGTGAATAGCGTTTCAGATGCTTGTCTAGCTAGCTGGTCCGCTTTGACGTTGCCTTCAATGCCTCTTGACCTGGCACCCACATCAAGGTGACCTTGTTGTGTTTTGCCAGCTCGATGAGGTTCTGGAGGCAGTCCCAGACCAGTTTGGACTTTATCTGTCTAGAGTTGAGTGCTTTGATAGCACTTTGACAGTCAGATAGAATGTAGATGTGTTTTTTCCTATAACCACTTTCAGGATTCTTCTGAATGCATACCATGATAGCATGTGTTTCAGCTTGGAATATCGTGGAGCATTTACCAAGTGGTATTATGTAATCCCTTCTTGGCCTTACCCCATGTATTCCTGCTCCCGTTCCTCCAACTGTCTTTGAACCGTCTGTATACCAGACTATGTCCGCAGTTGATTGTGATTCTATACTCGGGGCCCATCCAGATCCATCAATTCGTGTTTCGAATGGTTTTTCGAATGAGTATAGGGGTTGCATGTAATCTGAAATCATTTCGAGTTCTTCGATGTTGATTACATGAGTGATTCTGGTATGTCCAGTTGTTCGGATTCTCCAGTTTTTTGTTTGTTTCAGTCTGTATGCACTCATCCTGGCCTCTCCAATGACATGTAAGTCAAGGGGTTCGAGGTTTAGGATGATTTCCATTGCAGCTGTTGGAGTGCTACTCATTGCACCCGTGATACAGAGACAGGCAAGCCTCTGGATTTTCCCAAGGTTGGTTTTTGCCTGTCTTTGATTTGTTTTTGGCCACCATAAGAGTGAGCCATAAGTTATTCTTGGTCTTATTACCGCTGTGTAAAGCCAGTGCATGGCTTTCGGTTTAAGCCCCCAGGTTTTCCAAAAGCTCTCCTGCACATCATGAAGGTTATCTTGCTTTTGTTGGTTACATGTTGAAGATGCGGGTTCCAGGTTAGTTTCTTGTCAAGAATCAGCCCTAGATATTTCACCTGCTCTACTACTTGTAATGTTTCACCGAATAGTCTGGGAGGTATGAGATCTCCCATGTTTCTTCTCCGGGTGAAGGGAATTAGTGTTGTTTTGTTCGGATTTGCCCTTAGGCTCTCTCTGTTACACCATTCCTCTACTGTCCTCAGTGCATTTTGCATTAGCTCTGAGGTTGTTCGAGTATTATTTCCCTTGACATTGTAGGATATGGGATGTATGCCTCTCACTTTTCCACAATCTACTCCACATCCTATATCTAATTGTTCCTAATTGAATTAAATTCTTTGTTGGGATTTACATTCATTTCCTATGAACATATACTTGTAAGTCAAGAAAAGTACTTTGGAAGAAAATATTAATCAATTAAAATTAGAAATACATAAGTAATAAAAAAACTTTTTAAAGACAGGCTTTTATTTAAGCCGTGTACTGAAACGTAAAAAATAAATTCAAGTCATCGCTAACAATGTTTTAATTATTTTTTGCTGAATTATTTGGTTTCAAAAAGCTTGTCGCGCGAAGTGTTCATAAAAGTAGTTACCAATTAATTTGATTAGGCAGTGATTAGTTGGTAAGTAAGAACTTGTGGAAGTATTTGATTTTTACAAAGTATTCATGAAAACAGATACCAATTAATTATATTGGACAATGGTTGGTAAGTAACAACTTATCGAAGTATTAATTTTATTACAATTCGCGCGGCAAGCTTTTTGAAACCAAATAATTCAACAAAAAATCATTAAATCTTTGTCAGCGATGACTTAAATTTATTTTATACGTTTCAGTACACGGCTTAAATAAAAGCTTGCCTTTAAAATTGTTTTTATTAGTTATTTATTTTTTACTTTTAGTTAGTTCGCCTGTTAATTTCCAATAGTGCATCGTTATTACAAGGTCTCTTCCCTGAACAGAATCTGACCATAATCACAAAACCCGTCTGTCATCCTGGAGCCGCCATCTTGAATTTATGAATTTTCACAAATATTTCATAATCTCCGACCCCACGAAAACCCACACATACCAATTTTGAATCGAATCGGACCATAATCACAAAACTCGTCCTCCATCTTGGAGCCGCCATCTTGAATTTATGAATTTTGACAATAATTTCATGATCTACGACCCCAAAAACTCCCTAAACCAATTTTGAATCGAATCGGGACCATAACCACAAAACTCGTCCTCCATCTTGGGGCCGCCATCTTGAATTTATGAATACTTGCCAAATTTCAAAGCAATCGGTCGACTAGAAGACGGTCAAAATTCACTTGCAAGATTTGACCCTAACGAACTAACAAGTGAAACTGAATAAAAGCTTGTAATAAAAAAAGGTTATTTTGAACGATAGAATGTAGTGACAGATCTTTTATTCGCAAATTTCACATCCGATTTCATGAACATCACGTTTATACCACTGGGAATGTTCACACCTTATTGTGTATGTATTGTTATGCCATGACTATGTCCCCCAGGAGAATCGGTATTTTGATAATCCTTATTTAATCATGCATGTTAAAAACTTTTTAACAAAAAATCAAACCGACGAAATACGGAACTGAAAAGTAAAAAATAAAATAAACATTCTTAGTCTCAGTAACTGAGCTCCTAAACTAATGTAAGTAACTAATTTTGAGTCGGCGCCAAACAAACAAGCAAATGAATTAGGTAAGGCGTAAAATGATGGCATCGAGTTGCGCGGTGACATTCTGATAATTTTTTTGAAGTAATTTAATGATGTTCGTTGATTGTTTGTTTGGCGCCGACTCAAAATTAGTTACTTACATTAGTTTAGGAGCTTAGTTACTGAGACTAAGAAGGTTTATTTTATTTTTTACTTTTCAGTTCCGTATTTCGTCGGTTTAATTTTTTGTTAAAAAGTTTTTATTTTTCAATTTTTTATGGCTAAAATCTACTAATTACTACCTACTTGTTTTTTATTACTTCCAAAATACTTACCTTTTACTTCAACTATTACCAGTTAAATAATATGATTATCTACTTTTACTATTTGTTGTAATATAAATTATTTTTGTTGTTCTAGTTAGTTTATTTCATTACTTCGTATATCATTCCATCCTCTCATAGAATATAATGATATTGTGATGATGACACTAGCGATCTGTCATTGTCAACTACATATGTGTGCCAATGTTCACAAGTGAAAAATCAATTATGCCCTATTTTTTTACCCGTAAGGGTGGATAATTCCATTCGAAATCCAAATATGATTAACTATGAGGTATACCCTATCTGATAAAAGAAGAATCATCCAAATCGAAATCCCAGTACAAAGTTATGCCTGATAGAATCGGTTAACGGACCAGAATTCAGAGGGTGAGTGATCAATATCCTTCATTTTGCTACCCTTAGGGCTGGATTTCATTTCTGAAATTCAAATGGGACCAACTTCGAAGTACAGCTTAACCAACATCGGAATCGGACGTCTCCTTTTTGGTTTCGTCGTTTAAAAATAGATACTGAACTTGGACAATACTAGTTCCTCTTTCGGTATGAAGTACCCCAAGGATCCGCTTTAGGGCTACCTATAGTTCATAATCCATGTCAATCTAAAGTCGATAAAATTGTATGCAGTTTGCATGATAGTTCTCCCATTGTACCATACAAATTGGGTTAATTTGTCACTACATTTTATTTTTATATTTTTAAAATCACATTTTTTCTTCAATGCGACACACATTGTGTGTGTGTACTCACTTTGGAATATTTCTCTCTCTTCTGTTTCCTTGTCCTTTTTCCTAAACAGTAATTCAGGGTAAATAAAGCAGAAAGAATGACGACAATCAGAGGGACCACAACGACTAAAAGAAGTTCCATAGGGATTACTGATTCTGACTTGAATGGTACAATTACACTCCCGTTGAAATGTCTGTGGATCGTGGCTGCTGTGCTTGGTCCCCGAATGGAATAAGCTATTAGATGGACTTCATATTCGGGGGTCAGTTGTATGTTTCCAAATGTAGCATGGGTATTTTCCTAAAAAAAAAACTCTCTTTAGATTTATTTCACACTGATTTGTTATGTACAAACTCGAAATCGCAATAGTCGACTCGATGTTGTCGACATGATACGACGATTGTCACTTCAAAATGACAATTGTCAGCTCAAATTAAATTATCATTTAAAAGCGACAACTGTCCAGTTGAAGTTACAATTGTGACAATTTTCGTCTACAAGTGACATTTGTCGACTCGAAGTGACAATTATCACTACAAAGGGATAATTGTCGACTCGTTGTGACAATTGTTGACTGGATGTGACAACTGTCACTTCAAAATATCAATTGAATTAAAAAAATTGAAATGTCAAAGTGAATTGACAGTTGTTTACTCAAAATAAATTGCCTTTCCAAAACGACAACTGCGGACTCGATTCGATAATTGTCACTCACAGTGACAATTGTCGACTCACAGTGGCAATTGGCGACTCGAAGTGACAATTGTCAACACAAAGTTACACTTGTCGACTCGAAATGACAATTGTCAACTTGAAGTTACAATTGAGGATTCAAGTGACAATTTAAAAGTACATTGTTGACTCGAATGAAATTGACTGAAGTACAAATATACTCCAAAAGGACAATAGTCATTCGATGTGACAATGTACTTCAAAGGAAATTATTGACCGGAGTGACAATTCATCAAAATACAATTGCCAATCGATGTAACGATTGTCACTTCAAAATGACAATTGTCAACTCAAAGTGATAATTGACAATTGTCGACTCGAATTTACAACTCAAAGTGAATTGTCGACTCGGAGAGTATTGATTTGATAAAACAATTTATTTCCTAGACATTTCAAAAAAATTCTGGTAATGAGGTAGATTTATTTAAAACAATGTTATTTGCTTTTACTGTTTTCAGAATTGCTTTCGATCGGTTGTGTTGAATTGATGAGTGAAATATGCCCTTTCTTCATTTTTATTGCCTCATTTATTAATTTCTTGTGTTTATAATACTGAAAATCAATGTCCGACCACAAACTCTTATATTTTTGCAATTTTATTAATTTCATATCAAAATTACTAATAGCTAGATTACTACTCATTGTCATTTGTTTTTGATGTAAAGTTGTTCATAATTTACAGTGGAGAGTTTATCTGATAGCATTCGTGGTAACCTAATTTATCCCTTTTCGTTACATGATAAATCAGTTATTTATTTGCTTTACGGCAAAAAAAAATCTGTTGATACAAGGTCGGTGTAAATGAAAGAAAACATTGCTTCAAGTGAAATAAAGCACTTTTGTTTGTAATAATTCAAAAAAGGTAACTTACGCCGCTTATATTCAGGAAAAATTTTGTAAAGTTGGAGTCGAAAATTAACAAATTCGCTGCATAAAAGTCAGGTTTGAATCTGGGCTCATTCCAATAAAGTGATACATTGTACAGCTTCAATTCATCATCTGTCGAATCCACTGGTTTTTCTACTACAGTTAAATTTTCAGGTGGGTCAGGTTCTAGAAACAAAAACACTTTTATAGTTATAAATGAATTATTTTTACAAATAGGTACCTCTAACACATGCAACTAATTTGAAAAAAAAAACAGTGCAGATTTCACACACAACTTACTGCATCTCTGTAAATTTTGATAAGCCTGGAGACATGTGGGCACAGTAATATTGAGCCATTCCTTGGGCCCTTCTCTACGATCATCTGATCTTATATCTGCGATGGCCGAAATTGATATGGAGTAGTTTCTTCCAAATTGGAGTTGGGTTATGTTCAATTCTCTATTAGCCCACACCTTATCATATAATGCAGAAAAATAATTGTTAATAATTGTGTTATTACATTATGGAAAACATCATTAGCAATGATAACACTGAGTCAAACGAAACGATATGGTAGTGGCGAAGAAAAACTTACGTTATCTATATCAAAGTCTTGGTAATCTTCATCTTCACTTCCAAAAGCCACAACGTAGAAGAAACAACCATTGTCTGAAAAAAAAACTTTCATATAAGGAAATTCTGTTATTAGAATTGAATACCCAGGTCTAGTGCAAAAAAAGTTTCTGAAAAGATACAAAAAATATAAGAATCATTGAATATATTGAAAACATCATATAGTTCAAAATATTGTAACAACAATCTGAAAATTATTGAAGATATAGTTTAACCATTTGCAATTGCAGAAGCTGTTTCTATAGGGAGCAAATCAAAAACTCACTTCGCTAACACGAGCGTATATGCGAGGAAACGGAACGAAAAATAATGTGTACTACTCGTAAACATTCTCCTTCGGCGAACGGAAGATCAAAAGAGCCGATAGTCAACGTGGATTTGAGTGACAGCTGTCTAGTTTTGCAGCAGCCAGTCAATACGGACCGCAAGCCAATTATATTGCGTGTAGGTGTGTCTATACGTTGAAACTAATGAATCACCAGTTATATACGTGTTTCAGGAGGTCTGAGTAAATAAAAGCCAGTAGCGTCTCTGGTCTGGGATCGAAATAGGTTTTAAAATATTCTATAGTTGTTGAAAAGGGAAACATTCTCAATTGAATATTGAATAGAAAGATTTTTTGTAAATTGAAAAATCCACGATAAAAATGAAGTTATTTTTTGTGAATGTCTAACAGAAAACAACTACTTCCCCGGCTAAAGCCACGCTGGACATTGAACTACATCTGATAGATATTCTGAAAGGACCCTAACTCAAGAGAAAAAATCTGAAATTGAAAATTTGCATTTTCATTCAGATAGTTATTTGATTTTCTATTCCAGTCTCAATTAAGAAGATGAATGAGGCAAAGAAGAATGTTTTCCAAAAGAGAGTACTTACCAGAAATCATTCGTAACATTGACGCAGGAGAGACATCGCATTCACTAGGTCTTCAATACATTTTTGTCGACGAAAATCTATTTCACGCTTCCACGATCATCAGGAAGACCGGAAGAAATGGGAAACACATTTTCAAGAAGCAATCTCACTTTGCAAAGATGGAAAAAGTTAGAATCATTTCTTTTGGAGAGACACTTTGATTTTATGAACATCCTGTTTATATTTTCAACAAATCAATCTATAGTTGTGTTGTGTATTGTTGGAAAATATGGCTTTTTTTTCGACCATTGGGAAAATGAAATTATGATGACTCGATTGCCTATTAATACATACTTCCTCGTTTATGGGATATTTTTTTATTTTAACGTATTTTTAAAATATTTAAATAAAATTAGTTATCTCCGCCTCTGCTGCTCAAAGGGTTCCGCCTCAAGACTGGGAAACTTGTTTTATATGCTTCTGCAATTGTAAATGGTTTGACTATACACTATTTGGGTTTCTGCATGCAAAAACAAATAATTATTTAAAGTTGATTTTTCGAATTACTTAATAAATAAAAACACATCCGGTACAAATATTTAGGGACGCCCATTCTCATCTTGATATCAATCAATAAATAGTCTGGTTGAATCAAGAGAGGACAAGAAGTTCCATGTCAAGAATCTTGACGGTTCGTTAAGAAATCTTGAAATTTTTTAAAGACACTTTCATTGAGGAAAAAATAAAATATTGCTCCTGCAAGTGAATCTTCTACATCGACGGAAGTTGAAAATGATTGAAATTGCGTTACATCAGAAATAATTGAAATTGCTCCAAAAAGGTCTTCCAGAAAAAATTGTTTTGGTTTGCATTTTTTGAGGAGGGAGATGTATAATATCGCATTGATTTATGGATATACTGTATGAATGGATATAAATAACGTTCGGAATCGACATGGTACCCACAGTAGTTTTTATGAATGTGTTGTTTTTGCTGTTTTTTTATTTCGTAGCACAGCAGTGAAAATAAAGTGTCAACTCAAAGTAACAGTTGAGAAGCAAACATGCAAAAACCGATAAATCCACTTTTCGAATTTTTTTAGTTAAGGATTGATTGTTACTGATTTTGGTGCGCATTGTCGAACTAGCACATCAGATACAAGCAAAGGTCGACAAATCCCCTTGAAAATGGTATCTGAAAGTGACCAGTTCGAGCAACTACCGATAAATCCAAATTACAAGCAAAACCCGATAAAAAATTGAATAATGTGGTACCATCAATTATGCAAGTACGCGCGCACTGTAATGTTACAGAGTTCTGAATTTTATGGGCATATGTGTTATTCTTTAGTAATGAGTAAATAATAAAGATGACCCTGGCTCTCAAGTTGCCAATTTATCTGATTGGGATTCCCCTGTCTCAGACATTTCTTATTCTTCTTGGGTTTTACTGACAACTGACAGTGTAGAGTGAAATACGTTTGCAGATTATTTTGTATTTCTATTTGGTTTGCATTGTTTGAAGTTTTTATAATGGAGGAAGGTGTATTCGAAATTAGTACAAGAAGTAGGAAGAGAAAGAAAAATGAGACGAAACGACAGAAGGCACAAAAGCAAAGGTAAAACATCAAGATAATGTTTTTGGGATCAATTTTTTTACAGTATCTGTTTGTTTTTGGATATCATTGTAGCAATGCTGATTTGGATAACTTTGAGGAAGTTTGCAATCACAATGGTTCTACATATTGTTGCGACAGAATTGCAGTAAGTGGCGTACGAGCCATTAGAAGTAAAGTTTTTGAAAACAATATTAAAATAGTACAGGATACCAAATTTTGCCACTACATATCCGTAGTGCCAATTAAAAGAAAAAGACCAACAGAGAGGAGACAGTCCAGGAGCCGCAATTTTTCTGTTCACTATTTTCTCCCTAAAAGAGTTACGAAGAGAAAAATACAAGTATGTCAGGCGTTTTTCTTGAAATGTGTGAACATGAAAAAAGATCGAATAAATTCTATTGCTAAGGCATTATATGTAGGGAACATTCCGAAAGAAAAACCAGGTGGCGATCATGTATCTATCAAATCTTTTGACAAAAAAAATCAATGTACTAGACTCAAATTCAAGATCAAGAGGACAGTAGATGTGAAAATTAAAACAGAGTTGCGCACCAAGTTTACAGTCCACAAAAGGAGGGCGAATGCTTTCTATGGTCTCTTGAAACAGACTCCCGAAAACACGATTACGTTTTGCTTTGACTTACAGCAGGTTCAGCCTTTGCCCAAAACGCCTATTAATGATGCGTTTTATGCTCAGCATGTTAGCATGTACGTTTTTTGTTGCGTTGACAGTCAGTCCAAACATCCAACCTTTTATACATGGACTGAAGATCAAGCAGGTAGAGGATTAATAGAGATAGCATCTGCACTTTTGAATCATCTGGATTTCTTGGATTATGGAAATAATATGACAGTTCGGCTTTTCTGCGACGGATGCGGTGGGCAAAACAAAAATTCTCATGTTATACACTCTCTATATTTCTGGCTAAGATTCAAAGCTCCAATCCAAATCACAAAAATTATACTTGTATTTCCAGTGAGGGGTAATTCGTATTTACCAGCAGACCGTGTATTCGGAAGAGTAGAAAAGCTCCTGATAAAAGAGGCTACGCTATTGTTTAGAGAGGACTATGAGAAAATTTACGAGAAAGTGGGAGTGGTGAAAAAAATTGGATTCGATTGGAGACTTTTTTATTTCAAACAACTTAAAGTTGGATTGAAAAAAGTTAAAGGAATATCAGAAAAAAAGAAAATAGTCCTCCAAAAATTCAATGAGGGAAGATTGGTTAAAATATCCACTTTCGAAAACTTCCATTTCACTAATGGTTCAGAGAAATTTGAAAACTTTTGAAACCAAAAATTTTCTGATACAGATTTGACTATAATAGAAAAAGATTTAATACGGGGCATTCCGCAAAAGAAAAAGAAGTCTCTTCAGCATCTGCTAAATCAGCAGTTTGATAAGGATTGGGAGGAGTTACAGGAACTGCACTGGTATCGGGCATTACTACACGGTCCTACTTCGAATGAGGAGGATCCTGAAGTTGATGAGGAGGATGGAACATGTGACTGCCTTGAAGAGGAACCAGCTATCCATATTTAGTTTTCCTGAAAAACATTTTCTCACTTTTTCCTCAGAATGCTTTTTGTCGAGAATACAAATACTTATTTTTAGTTGTGTTGTTTTGTTTATTTTCAAAATCACATTATCCTAAAAATTGAGGTAAAACATTAACCCTATTTCAGAATCTGAAATTCATGCAAAAACAGATAAAAATTCAGATTTCATACAAAAACCGATAAATTAAAAAAAAATGATAATAAAAAAAGGATAAAAAATGTTATGTTAGCAAAACTTTTTTCTGGGATCGCGCAATAAGTTTTTCGTCATTATCTCAAAATGGATAAATATGGATTTATCGGTTTTTGCATGTTTGCTCCACCAGTTGTCTACTCGAATTGACAACTCAATGTAAATTATCAATCCAAAGCGATAACTGACGACAAGTTACAATTGTCGACTCGAAGTGACAATTGTCGACTCAAAGTTACAATTGTTGAGTCGAAGTGACAATTGTCGACTGTAAGTGACAATTGTCGACTCAAAGTTTCAATTGTCCACTCGGAGCGACAATTATCGTCTAGAAGTGATTATTGTCACTCAAAGCAATTGTCACTCGAGGACAATTGTCGACTCGAAGTGACAATTGTCGACAGGTTGTACTCCAAAGAAACAATTGTCGACTCGATGTGACAATTGTTACTTTAAAGGGACAATTGTTAACTGGAGGTGACAATTATCACTTAAAAATGTCAATTGTTCACTCGTCTTGATAACAAGGCTATAAACACTCTGGTTGAATCAAGAGAAGATAAGAAGTTCCATGCCAAGAATCTTAACGGTTCGTCAGGAAATCTTGAAACTTTCTGATAAAGTAAAATAAAATTTCGCACCTGCATTATATGATAACTGAATTAACAGTTCTGGTTGGGGGGCGATGAAGACGAATACCAAAATATACAGAAAAATAAATCAAAAGAGGTGATCGGAAAAGAAAATTGCTCGTTAGATCGGATTAGATTTAGAACTGAGAGGTGGCACTTTGGCCTGATACACCGCAACTTTTACAGGTCAATTATGGAACTACCTCTGTGTTTTACAGAACACTGTCTAGCAACACAGCTTTGAAAGCGGTTCTTCTGCATAGCTTGAAGCCTTTTGTTCTTCTTCATATTGCATTTACCTAAAGTAGGTGTAGCAGAAATGCGTTTGTAATGGTCCTTTTTGTTATGGCAACTAATCTTGCACTGAGTTGCGGTAAACCACGTATAAATTTTGTTAAATGAAAAACAATGTAAAGATCATTCTTCCTTCCTAATACGCTTAGGCTAATGAACTCTGCAAAAAATTTTTGTTTACATAGTAATATTCAGAGTTCGAAGTATAATTAAGTGATATTGAAATGTAAAAGGTAAAAATGTTGAGTAATGAACAATAATTGATAAGATACTTGAATGAGGTAGTCATATTTTTAATAGTTAATAAGATTTTCAAGCATTAAAGCAAAAAAAAATTTCTCCCTAAGTATTTTTCATCAACAATTGCTATAAATTTAATAAATAAATAAGTAACAACTAAACTTTTCAGCTAAATTTGTTCTTTATTTAATGGAGAATAAATAAGTCTCGAGTATTTTCATCGTATCTCGATTAGTTTATAAATTATAATAATTTTAAGGATGAAAAATCAGGTAAGAATGACAAAGTTACAGAGAACTTATATTTAAAAATTAAAAAAATAATAACAAAAAAAAATAAAAAAAATGAAAAATCATGTCTGTTTTTGTGACAGAAAGTAGAATAGAAAAAAAAAGGTAAAAATGTATTTGTTTATAACAAATTGTTTATTGCATAAACAATGAAAAATTAAATGAATATGAAATGAATATCAAAAAGAAAAACAAATAATTATTTTTAAAGAAAAAATGGTTCCTTAATATTAATTAGAAGTTGGAGAAAATAATTGTTAATTAACAAATTTTAAAAATGAAAATTTTTTTTTATGGAACAATTTTTCTTTTAAAAATCATTATTTGTATCAAAGATTGAAATTCCATGAAAAAAATTTCAATTATCTTATAAACAACGCATTTGTTTATAACAATTTTTTAAACAATTAGAGATACACATTTTTAAAAATTATTTCTATGCAGATTCTGATAATATAAAAACGGATCGTTAATAATATTTGAAAAAAAACATTTTTTTCAATGATTAATTTGAGTATTTAATTTTGCAACAACGAAAATTATTAATAAAAAACTGAAAAATGAAATTTTTTTAATTTTTCCAACGAGGTTCTATTCTGAAGCCTTTCAAGAATTGCTCCAAGAGAGAAAAAAAATCTTAAATCTATAGTTTAACAATTATCACACTTGCAATGTTCATGTTCAAGCAGAAAAAAAATATTAATTAACTATTGAATAACTAATTGAAAAATTGTAATAAATTTTTTTTTCAAACGGATTATTGTTCATGCATCTGTTCAGTTAGTATCTGAATTTTTTCAATTTTTATTTTCATATTTAGTATGCTTAAATAATTTTTATTGTTAAAGTGTCCAAAGTGGGCGCGGCTTGCCCAAGCCAGAGTACCCGTTTTCGGCCGTATTTTCATCCCTTTGGGAAAATTATAAATATTGATCCTACAATTCCGGGAATCAGGACTTTCCTTTTGAGATATTTGCAAAAAACCAAAGCCCCCCCTTTTTTTTTAGTTAATTGTTAATAACTTTTACAATTTTTGCAAGCGGAACTTCATTTTTTTCAAAAATTATCTAGATGTCATTCCGAATCGTATGACACCTCGATCATAATTTTCGGAGACTGCTGAAAAAAGTTGGTCCAAAAAGCACTTGTTGACTAGACTAGTATAATCAACACTCGACTATGTATGTCTTACCATTATCCTTATTCCAACCCACGAGTGCAGTGTACGTGTTCTCAATCAAAAACCATTGTTTCAAATAAAATCTCGGAACGGGATTTAGGACTCTATAGGTTGGGTGAGTTCTTCTGTTCAATGATGGACTTCTTCCAGTAACGATTTCACCATCGTTGGTAAGTGTTATGCTTCTCAACTCTATCGAGTACAAAGTATTCGGTGTCAGATCTTTGAGAACTTCGTAGCCACATCTTGTCTGTAAAATATATATTTTTTTCAAAAACGGGTGGTAAGTTATTACAGTGAGTGACTGACGTACATATTTATATATACAGTGCGCGTCAAAATTATGGAACAAATTCGATATTTCGCAAGCCATATACTTTTGTCAAAAATCCTGAAATAGGTCGATTTTTATTTTAAAATGCCGATTTTTTAAGTAATTCTAAAGAGGTTATGTCACTGGTTTTGACATGGTGACGTAATCGGTAATTTTTTTAAATTGGAATAGATGTCTTGTGATACCTCATCTGAAAGGCCTTTCAATACCGCATTCAATGATAATAATTAATTAGATATTTTTTTACAGGGTGAACAAAAATTAAAATTTTATTTCAATAAGAGAATAACTTTATATCCAACAAAATAGAACAGTTAAATAAGATGTTCGAAATGCCATCCACCAGTCTCTTGACAATAAGCAAATCTACGGACACATTCCTCTTGCACATTGCGAATAACTTCCGGAGTAATTCTGTTAATTTCGATCCTAATTCGATTTTTCAACTCTTGTAGATTTTGCGGCCTATCTACATAGACCTTCGATTTCAAATAACCCCACAAGAAAAAATCCAGGGGCGTAAGATCTGGAGATCTTAGGGGCCACTCTATCGGTCCGCGTCTACCAATCCACCTCCTAGGAAAACAGTTATTCAAAAACTCGCGAACATCACGTGCATAGTGCGGGGGTGCACCATCTTGTTGCAACCAAATACTTTCATTTGGTGAGTTAGGATTGTTGGCGTTTGGAAAAATATCGGCAAGGCTAGGTATGAGTTCATTTCTTAAAAATTCCAAGTAATACTCCCCTGTGAGATTTCCTTCGAAAAAATACGGGCCAATAATCCTGTCGTTTATTATCCCTTCCCAAACATTGACTTTCTGAGGGTATTGAGTATGCCCGTCTATCATCCAGTGAGGATTATCGGCATTTTAAAATAAAAATCGACCTATTTTAGGATTTTTGTCAAAAGTACATGGCTTGCGAAATATCGAATTTGTTCCATAATTTTGACGCGCACTATATATATATATATATATATATATATATATATATATATATATATATATATATATATATTTGAAGACGTATTATAAACGTCCAATAATTCGAAATCAAGATTTTGAAACAAATCGAATATATATATATATATATATATATATATATACGTCCACTAATACCTGAAAATACGTTCTTTTATATTCTCAAAATGAAGGGTAATTAATAGAAAAACAGTTGAACAATCGATTCGAAAAATCAATTCCAACAATTTCCACAAACGAGAGTAGTCGTTCATATGGTTAACATTATCGCATAACACTATACTTCCCTAGGGGAAATAAAAAACTATTTTCTCAAACAATGTGATCAAAGATTTCCTTCAAAATTTTTGTGATATTAGTTTTTCATATGACCACTAAGTGTGGTCAATGCAAAACATTGGAAAAATCGGTATAGGGGAAACATATGTGCGGCGTTGGCGTTCTGTATTTATTTACTTAAAAATCCAGACTACCAACTCGATTTTCAGAACATCCTGAATTGTCACTTCAAAGTGACAATTGTCGACTATAAGTCACAATTGTCGACTCGAATTGACAATTGTCTGAAAGTGACAGTTATCGACTCGAAGTGACAATTTTTACTACAAAGGGACAATTGTTATTTCAAAAGGATAATTGTCGACTTGATGTGACAATTGTCCCTTCACAATGTCAGTTCTCGACACTATGCGACGGTTGGCACCTCAAAATGACAATTGTTAATTCAAAATAAATTATCATTTCATATCGACCACGGTTGACAAGTAACAATTGTCGACATAAAGTAATAAACGTCTATTCAAAGTAACGATTGTCGACTCCAAGTGACATGTGTCGACTCGAAGTTACAATTGTCGATTTTAAGTGACAATTGTCTGTATCAAGTGACCTTTGTCGACTCGAAGTGATAATTATTACTACAAAAGGATAATTGTCGATCAGTAACAATTATCACTACAAAAGGACAATAGTCGACTAGATGTGACAATTATCACCTCAAAGGGATATTTGTTGACTAGAAGTGACAATTGTCACTTCAAAATATCAATGGTCAACTCGATGTGCCGATTGTCACTTTAAAATGACAGTTGTCGACTTGAATTAACAATTGTCAACTCATATTAAATTTTCATTCCAAAACGACAACTGTCGACTCGCAGTGACAATTGTCGACTCGAAGTGACAATTGTCGATTTGAAGTTGTAATTGTCGACTCGAAGTTACAATTGTCGACTCAAAGTGACAACTGTCGTCTAGAAGTGACAACTGTTGATTCGAAATGACAATTATCAATCGAAAGAGACAATTGTCGACTGCATGTAACAGTAGTTACTTCAAAGGTCTCGATGTGGTAATTATCACTTAAAAATTTTGACTAGAAAAAAAACCTTAAAAAATTTCGACCTGAATTGACAATTATTAATTCAATGTAAATTTTCACTTCAAAACGACAACTGTCGACTAAAAGTGAAAATTATCGTCTAGAAGTGACAATTGTTGATTCGAAATAACAATTATCATTCGAAAGAGAAAAGGGCACTATCAGTGATGTAATCTGACAGTTGTCAAACAGCTGATGAGGTGGCAAGTAAAGCTTTTTTCCATTAGAGAACGTGTATTTTCTCTGAAAGACGATATGCTAAAAAATATTCTTGACATTATTATGATCCTTAGTTCATAGCGAATATTGTGAAGTAAGTGCAAAAGTCTATAGAGGTGTTATAAACATGGATTTTTCAGTTTAAAAATACGTTGTCATTATACAAACCAACACAACAAAATAGTTTTTTTTTTAGTTTTCATAATGTTCATCATGAAATTTTGTGCTGTTATGGGATTTTTCCGATTTCCTTCCACAAGCATAATTAGGAAATAATTGGAAAAATTATTGGATTTATCAATGGAAAAAGGAATCTTACAATATATTAACAGATAATATGTTCACTGAATGTCTACAAAATTTATAAAAATCACAACAAATCACTAACAAACATAAAAAACAATGATCTACACACACAAACTCAAATGCTTTGTTGTCCCCCCCCGCATCAGCTGATGACCGTCATATTGAGACATTAGTTGACAGTGCATGTAACAGTAGTTACTTCAAAGGACAATTGTCGGCTGGATGTGACAATTGTCACTTAAAAATGACAATTATCAACTCAAAGTGACAATTGTTGACTCGAATTGTCAACTCAAAGTAAATTATTCTTTTAAAACGACAGCTGGCGACTCGAAGCGACAAAACTAATAATTGTTGACTCAAAGTGACAACTGTCGCTACGAAATTACAATTGTCCACTCGAAATGACAATTGTTGTCTAAACCTGATAGTTGTTTATTCGAAGTGACAATTATCACTACAAAGAGACAATTGTCCAATCGATGCGACAATTGTTACTTGAAAATGACAATTGTTAACTCAAAGTGACAACTGTCATTTCAAAGTGATTGCCCTTCTAACTCTTAAGGTTCAGAAGTTACCAATACAATCCCGTCAAAAAAGTTTCCACCCTGTATATTCACACTTTTTAGGTCTGGAAATGTCTAAATTTCAGAGCCGGATTAAGAGGGGGGCAAACGGGGCTGCAGCCCCGGGGCCTCCACAAGAGAGGGGCCTCCACAATATAAATTTTTAGATAAAATTTCCTAACAAATACCGAAGGATATGCAAAATTATATATAAAAAATCTGAAAACGAAAGAGCAGTTCTCCCACTTTTTCCACTCATTTTTCGTTTTAAACATTCAAAAACATGTTTCGTATTCTTGTCAAAATCCATGGTTAATATTAATCTTCGATCTGGTAAATCATGTGTATATGCGAGAAACAATCACCAAGTAAAACATCATACTATTATACAAAATATTATATCGTATCGAAATTAACTGTAAAAACAAGAACAATTGAATTTAAAAAAAATATTTGTTTTTATTAAATGAAGGAGTTTCTGTCGAAGTATTCTTCGAATGACACAAGCGATCTAGATACACAATGAAATTCAATAATCATAAGCAAAAGAAAATAATATTTCAATTTATGAATATGATTGCATCAAATTATTTATAAGAGCCCTTTGCGCATTCCATAATAGAACAAAAGTTCAAATTCTGTTGACTATTTTTCTGCCGATTCTACAAACACTTTGCCCGTCTATACCGGTTTTTCCTATTTATTGGCGTTGACAAGTGTCCGCTGAGTGGCGCGCTTGTAACAGAGAAATCCCCGAAATCTGAAAGTGTGAGTCTAAGAGAAGGATGACATTCCGCAACAAATGTAAATCCTTCTGAAAAGGACTATCTATCTATCTATCTAAGATGTTCTACTATCAAATTCTTGAAAACCAAAATTTCAGAGCTACATTGTCAAACATTGAAATTACAGTGATTATTTTCTGACATTGCTAGAAACCAATGGAAACGTTCAATTCAAATAATTCATATACGTTTTGGCCAATCAATAGTGGGAATATTCTACCTAGAAAATTGTCGCGGGAATAATTTGAGGTATTTTGTTTTTATTGTCTGACAACCTATATTTTTAATTTGACGTCTGTCATCAATTCGCATGAAAAGTGTGAAATGAATCAAAACCGGTTTAGTACATTATATAATTTTGCAAGGAAATGTGTTTATGATCGTAACATCAAAAAATAATCTAAAGAATACCACAAGAGAGTTCGATATAGTAGAAAAAAATTATCTAGATTTCTTTCTCAAACTTGTTGGCAATAGCCACTCGAGCCAGTTGGTCTCTCTTGTCTATTGCCTGGCAACAAGTTTTCGAAAATGTGTCGAATTATTTTCACTCTCTTGTGATATTACAACTGAGAATGTGATGATGTCAAATTGCACTGGAAAGCGCTCATTTTCCAAAATGAAAAAATAGGCGAATTACGATGAGACAAAGCCGCCTATCAAAGTTATCGCTTCTTAGCATTGATAATGATTTTCTCCGGAGGCTGGATTTGACCGAAATCATCATCATTTATTTCTTGTATTTTATTATACCTACATATGCTCGTGTCGAAATAATTTGATTTGTTCGGCAATAAATAAATAAAAAAAAAACTTGTTTGAAAAATAATTAGGGGCCTCCACTCCTTTGTTGCCCCAGGGCCTCCACACCTTTTAATCCGGCCCTGCTAAATTTTATGGATTTCTTCTGTTTTACCTGACAAGAAACTCAACTCAAAATTAGTTACTTACATTAGTTTAGCTTATTTATTAAGATTAAGAAGGGTTATTTTTTGTTTTTCAGTTTCTTATTTCGTCGGTTTAATTTTTTGTTGAAAAGTTTTTTTGAAATTAAAGACATTGTGATTGCTCGATAGATGGCCCGGTTGGGCTCATCGAATTGAGGCTATTTGTCACTTTTAAGTGACTTCGAGTCGACAATTGTTACTTTCAAGTGGCATCGAGCCGACAATGATCACTTTCAAGTGACAATTGTCAACAATTAGTCGTAAATTGTCCCCCAGTGGCGATATGTTCGTCTATATTCATTCTAATTCCCCCAATTAAAAATTGTATGTACGCGTTGGCGAAGGATTTCATACGGTCGCTGTTTCAAATTTCATCGTCCACAACTTTGCATTACCATAGTTTGAATGTATTTTCCCATAATTGTTTACCTGTGCATTTTTTGCAACTTGTTTATTTACATGATTCGAAACGTTGAACCGTTGATATATATACTCCATATCACTTGTTATCGATTCCTGCTATTTTATGATTCGATTATGCCGGTAACTTTGATGGTGTTATGGAACAAATGACTTAATAACCTACCCAACTGATAATCACTATTAGAACTGGAGTTCATCGTCATTGATTTTATTTCATATTCAATCAATCTGTATCTCTTTTTCTATTTTTATTTCGAGCTCCAGAATTTCTGAACTACTATAGTATATCTATTCTCAGTTCAGAGCCGGATTAAGAGGGGGTCAAACGGGGCTGCAGCCCCGGGGCCTCCACAAGAGAGGGGCCTCCACAATATAAATTTTTAGGTAACATTTCCTAACAAATACCGAAGGATATGCAAAATTATATATAAAAAATCTGACAACGAAAGAGCAGTTCTCCCACTTTTTCCTCTCATTTTTCGTTTTAAACATTCAAAAACATGTTTCGTATTCTTGTCAAAATCCATGGTTAATATTAATCTTCGATCTGATGAATCATGTGTATATGCGAGAAACAATCACCAAGTAAAACATCATACTATTATACAAAATATTATATCGTATCGAAATTAGCTGTAAAAACAAAAACAATTGAATTTAAAAGAAAATATACATTTTTTTTTATTAAATGAAGGATTTCATGTCGATGTATTCTTCGAATGACACAAGCGATCTAGATACACAATGAAATTCAATAATCATAAGCAAAAGAAAATAATATTTCAATTTATGAATATGATTGCATCAAATTATTTATAAGAGCCCTGTGCGCATTCCATAATAGAACAAAAGTTCAAATTCTGTTGACTATTTTCTGCCGATTCTACAAACACTTTGCCCGTCTATACCTGTTTTTTCTATTTATTGGCGTTGACAAGTGTCCGCTGAGTGGCGCGCTTGTAACAGAGAAATCCCCGAAATCTGAAAGTGTGACTCTAAGAGAAAGATGACATTCCGCAACAAATGTGAATCCTTCTGAAAAGGACTATATATCTATCTATCTAAGATGTTCTACTATCAAATTCTTGAAAACCAAAATTTCAGAGCTACATTCTCAAACATTGAAATTACAGTGATTATTTTTTGACATTGCTAGAAACCAATGAAAACGTTCAATTCAAATAATTCATATACGTTTTGGCCAATCAATAGTGGGAATATTCTACCTAGAAAATTGTCGCAGGAATAATTTGAGGTATTTTGTTTTTATTGTCTGACAACCTATATTTTTAATTTGACGTCTGTCATCAATTCGCATGAAAAGTGTGAAATGAATCAAATCCGGTTTAGTACATTATATAATTTTGCAAGGAAATGTGTTTATGATCGTAACATCGAAAAATAATCTAAAGAATACCACACGAGAGTTCGATATAGTAGAAAATAATTATCTAGATTTCTTTCTCAAACTTGTTGGCAATAGCCACTCGAGCCAGTTGGTCTCTCTTGTCTATTGCCTAGCAACAAGTTTTCGAAAATCTGTCGAATTATTTTCACTCTCTTCTGATATTACAACTGAGAATGTGATGATGTCAAATTGACCTGAAAAGCGCTCATTTTCCAAAATTAAAAAAATAGGCGAATTACGATGAGACAAAGCCGCCTATCAAAGTTATCGCTTCTTAGCATTGAGAATGATTTTCTCCGGATGTTGGATTTGACCGAAATCATCAATGATTTTTCGTCGAAAAAAGCTCGCAAGAATCCCTTTGTTTACGCTGTAATTTAATTTATTTCTTGTATTTTATTATACCTACATATGCTCGTGTCGAAATAATTTGATTTGTTCCGCAATAAATTAAAAAAAAACTTGTTTGAAAAATAATTAGGGGCCTCCACTCCTTTGTTGCCCCAGGGCCTCCACACCTTTTAATCCGGCCCTGTCTCAGTTACATGGGCTGATGAACCAGAGCAAAACATGATAGGATTTGCCGCTTTGACCGAACCTGCCGACCATAGGCAGAAATTTATTCTTTTACTTCAAATTCAACTTTGCCTATTTTTCTTTGAATATGTTTTTTCGAAGTCAGTTCAATGTAATACCGGAGAAAAGTATAAAATGTTTAGCTCATTATTCAAATTTTTCTCCACATACATTTTCATGAACTGCAGTTTTTGAAATTATTTGGGTATTTCTTTTTTTTAAGGTCATTAAGACATTATTGGATGATCTGTTTTGAAACTGTTTTATTTAACTTGGATCCATTTAATAGTTTGTATTTGGGATAAACCTGATGTCGTTTCATCATAACAAATAAATTATGTGAGTCACTCTCCGGATTCCATTCTAAAACAAAATAAATCAAAATTGTATATTCCCCAATTCCTTATAATGAATACACAAACTGTACTTTTCAGTGTTTTGTTTTACTCAACAATAGAAATGACAATAATAGGGCAATGACCTGCTCTACATGGATAACAAAACCAATGAACCGCCTTACAATTGTACATAGAATAATTTAATTTGTGAAAAAATAAATCACCAATTTTTTGTTTTAGCATTGTTCATTACTTTAATTGCATGAAGAAGGAACCCCTAAGTTATTTTCATCCTCTCGTTAATAATTCTAGGATACTAATGTTGATAAATACCTAATAAACTGAAAACGTATTTAACTAACATTGTATGAAGCATCCAGAAAGTAATCAAAGGTTGGGAACACTTTTTAGTTTCACCAATTTTAGTTGCTTGAACCTAGTCAAGAGCTATTTTTAAACTCTAGGTTCTAATTTTAGACTACAAATGTTAGAAATTAATAAATTGTTAACCTACCAAATGCATTTTTAATGAAAAATCATAAATTTGTCTGTTTTAACCTACTTTCGTTTCCCAATGATAATTTGGAATATATTTTCATTATTAAATAATTGATAATAATAAATTATAATAATTATATATGAGCTGAATGTTGGTATAATTTTGAAATATATAGGATGTTTTAAATATATTTTAATAGAACACTCCATACAGTGCGACTTTTAATAGTCACAGCTTTTGAACGGTTCAATGTAGAACAATGAAAAAAAAAACGTATTGAATGATTTCACCGATACTACTTTCTGAAATTAAAGGCATTGTGATTGCCCGATAGATGGCACGTGATATCATTCAATACATTTTTTTTCCATTGTTATACGTCGAACCGTTCAAAAGATAACAGGGGGGGGGGTATTAAAAGCCGCACTGTATATCATTAAATATTCAGATTCTGATATATAGGTTGTTGAGTAATTGAACTTTTCCTCAAAATATAAGGTTTTGAGAAGGACCATTTTTGGAGATACGTTATACCAGAATCCTCTCTGTATCTTTATGAAATTATGGGTACAGATCACATGAAAATTAGTCAAAATATACTAGGTGTTCAAGATAATCAATCAAGACAAATAATTAATAACAATCAAGACACATCATTAATAACAATGTAATATAACTTGATGTACCAATTCAATAAAATAGTACCTAGATATAAGTCTTTAAAATTGTTAAAGTGACGTTTATTAGACATTAGACATGCTTCGAAACAACTCGCTCTTATAATATTGGGCGTAATATTACTGCAGGCTAGTCTAATCTTCATTTTCAGATCAAAAGGAGGAGTAGTGGAAACAATGTCTTTCAATAACCCTATAGAAAAAATCTAGTGGTCATAAATCTGGAGAACGAGCCGGTCACCGAATTGGGCCCTTATAACCAATCCATCTATTTAGATACGTTTTATCTAGATATTCAGTGACAATTCAATTATGAGGAGGAGCACTACCTTGTTGACACCAAATCACTTGTCGTTCTGCTATGGGAATATCTTTCATCAATTGGATCAAATCATTTTGAGAAAAAAATGTGTTTATCGCAACCCACTGAGATTTTTATCATCAATGATAAAATTTCTTTTTTTCTAAAATAACTGTTGCCGTTCCCTAACTGGTGGCAGTGATCCGGGGTTTTATTTCTTCAATTAAATCGTAAACAACAACAATCGTATCAAAAAAAAATGTGGATAAGTCAAAATTTTCAAAGCTTTTAGAACTTTGAAGTCGCAACAACATACAGTGCTTCTCAAAAGTCCACTCCCCCCCTCTTATTTTTGGAACGATTATACATAAACAAGTGAAATTTGGAAACTGAATATTAAAGGTTGTTAACTTCCCTACTAGTGATGATAGATGACGAAATCGTCAAAGATGACGTCACAAGGCCATTGTGACCAATAATTTTAAATGGAACCCTACGGCAAGCGACACCTCTTTTAAAAGGTATCGAAAAAACCTATTCAATGATAAAAATTTTGTTTGTGTTTTGGCAACTCGCTTTTGAAAAACGCAAGGCTGTGATGAATTAAATCAGTTAATACTAAAATTCCAAATTCAAGCTCCGCCTCTGGATAGTTGTCAAATAAGCTGACGTTTTTGTTAGTCTCCCTAATTCGACGTTTTTGTAATTGTCCAAGTTTTTGTACATTCAATAATTTGTGTATTGTTGATCGAACATTTAACTGTTTTAGCAGCTTTTGATACTTTTAATATTTTTGTACATTTTAATAATTTGTTGAACTGTTGTGAGCCAAACGTTTAAGTGCTTCAAGAAGCGAAATGGTACGTGCTTTTTCATATCGCCCCGTTTCGAGGACTTATTTAAGGGAGCTTCTTCGTAAGTTTGAAACAACGGGTAGTATTAATGATGCGAAACGATCTGGCAGACCACAAATTTCTGATGAGAAAAAAATTTATATACTGGAAGAAGTAATAGTTAATCCTACTTCTTCAACAACTCACGTTGCATCTACCTGTGAAGTCAGTCGAAGTACAGTACACAGGGTGTTGAAAAAAAATAAATTTCATCCATACAAATTAAAAATGGTTCATCAACTCTCAGACGACGACCCAGACCGAAGACTGGAATTTTGTGAAAATATGGAAACTAAAATTAACCAACAGCCAGACTATGTCAAAACAATTTGTTTTAGTGACGAAAGTACTTTCTATCTAAATGGAAATGTAAATACACAGAATGTGAGGTATTGGAGTGACGCAAATCCTCACCTGTTTCGTGGAACACATACCCAATTTCCCCAGAAGGTGAATGTTTGGGCAGGTATCCTGGGAAACCACATCGTTGGGCCTCTTTTTTAAAATACCAATTTAACTGGTGAGGTTTATCTGGAGCTGTTGCAAAACGCAATAGAACCGTTAATCCTTGAAATTTTGGAAGATAATCCAGATGTATTCGGCAATTTGGAAATAACATTCCAACAGGATGGTGCTCCTCCACACTATTACGGTGCAGTAAGATGGTATTTGGATGAGGAGTATCGTGGTAGATGGATTGGACGACGAGGTTCAACGGAATGGCCAGCTCGATCAACGGACCTCACACCTTTGGATTTTTTTCTGTGGGGGTACCTTAAATCGAAGGTTTACGCCAATGAACCTGACAATATTGACGTTTTAAAACAACGTATTGTTGCAGAATGTGCGGATGTTTCCGCAGACACATTTGCAAAAGTACGAGAAGAGTTTAAAAATAGGATATTTCACTGTCAGGAAGTGAATGGAGGTCACTTCGAGCAATTTCTTTGAGTAGATACTGATTCTTAAATCTGTAATTTATATCATACTGAATGGAATTTAAATTTTAATGTTTACTAATGAGCCATTAAAACTGCCATAAACACAAACAAAATTAGTATCATTGAATAGTTTTTTTCGATACCTTTTAAAAGAGGTGTCGCTTGCCGTAGGGTTCCATTTAAAATTATTGGTCACAATGGCCTTGTGACGTCATCTTTGACGATTTCGTCATCTATCATCACTAGTAGGGAAGTTTACAACCTTTAATATTCAGTTTCCAAATTTCACTTGTTTATGTATAATCGTTCCAAAAATAAGAGGGGGGAGGGGACTTTTGAGAAGCACTGTATACAGCAGGTTCCTTCCGTATTTCGGGGAGATTCCGTGCCAAAACAATAGGGGCTATACGAATTTCTAAAACGTCTTCTGTCGGAGTTACCCCTTTAAAGGGGTATGTTAACATTAGGTTTTTATTTTATTTCTCGATTTTGAAACAGAGAAAATAAATGGCGTTGAAAATTACAACCCTTAATGGTTTCGTCATTGTATCTTTTTACGCAGTTGGAAATGTGCAATTTAACAATGCTATTCAAAGACTAGACTCACCATAAAACTTGTTTGTTTTTTTAGCGTGAATCTTACTGTTTTTGAGTAAAAATGAATGTTTCTCCTTCATAATTCCGAAACACAAATTAGCAAATACATTTACAACTCGACTCGCTAACGGAGGGTTTCGTAATCGATAAGTAGAATTAATTTCTCGAAATCAGTTACTTCCATTGAAAATATTCCGCCAGAACCACATCTCTTGTTTCACCTCGAGCAGTTTCTGTCAGACAAAGACGACCCTTACATTGCTAAGCTCGAAACTTGCCGAGCATCACTTTATCAGAAATATTTGTTTGTCACACGTCAAAATTTTGGAATTAGCTTCATGACGTTTTTCCCTACGACTATAACCCCCAAACGTATTCTTTCTCACTCTGGTCGTCCACGTGGCGAGGAAGTCTGGTTAATGTGAGTTATTGTACAGCCGTTCAAGGTGCATCATAAAGTTATTTGATTGTTGGAAAAGTTTCGGGCAATTGTGGTATCACTTATAGTGAGACAAGCCAGATTGCCCCCGAAGGGAAATTGATACTGGCATATTATCCGTAGTAGATAGGCCATAAAAACAAGCGAAACAAGCAAGTTCTCTGTGTTTCTTGGACCTTGCTTCCTTTCCGGCGCACTTGTCCAGCTTCCCCTCTACTGCGAACGCCGCAATTAGAGGCTTCGTCCGATTGCGCGCAGCCATCTTGCTCGAAGTAATACTGCACCCAGAGTGTTTCTATGATAATGTAAACTATTTATTGTTGGTGATTGCGCGTACTTATGACGGCTGTGTGAGTTCTATTTATTGTTGGTGATTGCACGTAGGTACTTATGACGGCTATGTGTGTGTGTTCTGTGTAGGTTGTGTTACTAACTTCATACGCCACTTTAGGAGCAGCACTTAAATTGGAACGCAACAGTGCATCGGGCTCCAAACATTCACAACGTCCCCCAAACAATACGCATGGTTTCCACCTCTTACAGTGGTACCAAAAAATTTGGAGATGTGTAGTTTTCGATAAAATTAAGTATATTGATTAGCTACAAATGCTTCTTACCGGGATAGTTTCATGAAATGTATAGGGGAGTCCATGATTTGGTGGACTGTGAACCTCGTGATAAATTAGGTAATAGAAGGTATTGTTCAGTGGCCGCCAAAAGAGTGCTATCTTGTCGGCTTCTTTGCAATGCTCTAAAGGCCTCCGGAGAAGAGGGCGTAGTGCAGTACTTGATATGCTGCTTCTTCCTTCCTTAGCTTCAAAAATAGTTGCTGAAAGAAAAATGAAATGATTCATAAAAAGGAATTTTTATCGTGGTTATAATCTATGAAACAAGTAAGTCATGTCAAGTACCTTGCACTCACAATTGACCAAAAGCTTACTAGCCTGTGCTTTGTAATCAAACAATTACGTGGAACTGTCTCATCACATGTACTAAAACTAACCTATTTCGAACTTATACCGGGTTATTCACTATAAATTACCACCCCATCATCGTTATTATTGGCTATAGAGAAAAAGTGAAATGTAAAAATTGTGTGATGACTGAATTTTGATAAAATGCTATCAATAAAAACTTTTTAACAAAAAATTAAACCGACGAAATACGGAACTGAAAAGTAAAAAATAAAATAAACCTTCTTAGTCTCAATAAATAAGCTCCTAAACTAATGTAAGTAACTAATTTTGAGTCGGCGCCAAACAAACAAGCAAATGAATTAGGTAAGGCGTTAAATGATGGCATCGAGCGTTGACATTCTGATAATTTTTTAAGTAATTTAATTATCTTCGTTGATTGTTCGTTTGGCGCCGACTCAAAATTAGTTACTTACATTAGTTTAGGAGCTTAGTTATTGAGACTAAGAAGGTTTATTTTATTTTTTACTTTTCGGTTCCGTATTTCGTCGGTTTAATTTTTTGTTAAAAAGTTTTTATTTTTAAATTTTTTGTGGCTGAAATCTACTAATTACTAATTGCTCGTTTTTTGATTACTTCCAAAATACTTACTTACCCACCTTACTTCAACTATTACCAGTTAAATAATATGATTATCTACTTTTACTATTTGTTGTAATATAAACTATTTTTGTTGTTCTGGTTAGTTTATTTCATTACTTTGTATATCATTCCATCCTCTCATAGAATATAATGATTGTGATAATGACACTAGCGATTTGTCATTGTCAACTACATATGTGTGCCAATGTTCACAAGTGAAAAATCAATTATCCCCTATTTTTCTAGCCGTAAGGCCATTCGAAATCCAAATATGATCAACTATGAGGTATACCCTATCTGATAAAAAAAGAATCATCCAAATCGAAGATCCCAGTATACAAAGTTATCGGTTAACGGACCAGAATTCAGAGGGTGAGTGATCAATATCCTTCATTTTGCTACCCTTAGGGGTGGATTTCATCTTTTAAATTCAAATAGGACCAACTTCGAAGTACACCCTATCCACTGAAAAAAGAATTATCGGAATCGGGCGCCTCAGTAAAAAGTTATGCGTGATCATACATAAAAAAAATAATAAAAAAATAAAAATATACGCGTCGGCTAGAGATCCTCCTCCTTTTTGGTTTCGTCGGTTGAAAATACAGTAGCGTGCAGATTACAGGGGATTTTTTTTAATACCCTGTATATTATTGCATTTTTGGAATGATCTTTTTTTCCTGATTACAAAAATAGACCATATGTTACCCCTCTCTTATACCGTTTTTGAGTTATTGAAAGTCGTATAACTTAGACTAGTTGTTACTGTAAATACCTATCCTATGAAAGTTAACATTTTTAAAGTAAGCTATGAAAATGACAACTATATTATGTTTGTTTAGTGACATTATTTTAATGGAATAATCAAAATGGTTTACAGTGACGAAGAAAAAGTTCAAACATATACTTAAATAAATTAATTGATATTCATACTAATAATAGTTCAACGGTCCATTGACATATTTGAGACAAAATTGGGGCTTAATCGATCTATGATAGGCTGAATTTTCGCCTTTGTGGCCCCCGGTAATTAGGGAAATTGGTATGACATCTCTGGATTCAATGACACGGGCCTTGGTGGAAAGATTTAACAAACTTTTTCATCAGAATCTGGAGGTTTTGTTCACAGAATTCAAAAGCGAACTGAGGTTTTGGAAGGCGAAGTGGGTAAAAACCTCCGAAGAAAAACTTCCTATTCCTGACGAGGCTTTAGGAGCCCTTGCTCACTGCGATAAAGTGATGTTTCCTCTGATAACATCATTTTTAGAAATTTTTGTTACACTTCCGATCAGTGCTGCCACATCGGAAAGAAGTTTTTCTTCGTTGAGGCGAATAAAAAGTTGGCTCCGATCTACTATTTCAGGAGATAGCCTATCTGGCTTAGCCATTATTAACGTCCATCCAGACATTGCGATCAATGAACAATTAGTTAGTAATAGATTTGACAACAGTGGCCAAAGGCATATGGATTTTGTTTTATAAACAATAAATTGATAAGTTTATTATTGGAGTTGTGGATTTGTGTTTTTGTTTGTTTCGTCACATTTTTTTCCATCTTATTTATGTTATTGTTAACTGATTTCAGTTGTTTTCAGTATATTTGCAATACGCAAACAGTGGCCAAAAGCATAAATATTTTGATTTATGAACAATAATTTGGTAAAGTTCTAGAAGTTATGACTTGTCTAATAGATTCGTTGACACCCGGTATATATATATATATATATATAATTGTTTGCACAAACATACTTACAGTTCAATCCAAAACTTGCTAGGCTGCAGGTACATTTCGAAGTCAAGCAGTTGAATCCCTGAAAAAATGAAGGGTGAGTTTTAGGCCAGTAGATATAGACAATCAATTAACATTAATTCCAAAAGTTTTCAAACTCCAATTAGTATATTAGTGCAACAATGAAAACAAACCATAAAATTTTGCAGAAGTCTGCGATGAACGGAGCATTGTTTTAATTGCAAAAAACGTTTTAATGCTTTATTATTGCACTGAAAATTGCAAAAGTTCTGCAAACTAGGCATACCCATAGTAATGGTGTTTTACAACATGCATTAAGTTTGCAACCTTGTGAAAGTTACGGAACCTTGTTTTTTGTAATTTTTTCAAGTTTAATTCTTAATTTGTTTAAAAAATTTACAAAAGTTCTGCAAATTGGATAAGTGAACGGAAAAAAATTTAAAATATCCACGTACATTTGCAACCATTTCTGGAAAACGCATAATTTATTTATCAGACTTTTTTATCGACGCTCCCATTTTCAATACACACAAGCATTGAAATAATTACCAAAGTTTTTTATTGTGGCTGCAAATAAAGAGAATATTGGTCTTAGTGGATATGCAACTTTGCAACCTTATACGAAAAATAAAACCTATTTATACGAAGGCGTAGAAGTGCCACACTTTTTTTTATTTTATAATTCAGACTTACAAGTCGGAATTCCGACTTGTATCTCGGAATTCCGACTTGTATCTCGGAATTCCGACTTGTATCTCGGAATTCCGACTTATATCTCGGAATTCCGACTTGTAGGTCGGAATTCCGACTTGTAAGTCGGAATTCCGACTTATAAGTCGGAATTCCGATAAGTCGGAATTCCGAGATACAAGTCGGAATTCCGACTTATAAGTCGGAATTCCGACATAGAGGTCATAACAATGTTTTGTCAATTGAATTGACAAAACAACAAACCACAAAATATTGAAAGTTTTCTGTTAAAACAATGGTACAACAAAATTTAACACCGCCCCGAAATCCAACTAATGTTGGTTACAAAACACAAGCATGGTAAAACCAAGATCCAAATGTTTTTAATGTTTTCAATAAATTTTACTGAAGATGCTCCCGAACGAGGGCGAAACGTTTAAATAAATGTAATTTTCTTCTCATTTTAATACAATCGAATCTGAAACCCAAGAAATCTTCAAAAATACAATCACCAAGATTCAAGAACCCACTATACCCAATATATATATATATATATATATATATATATATATATATATATATAAATATATGAATATTAAAAGTTCGGGTTGAACCGCGTCCAGATTTTTTTTTATCAAAACTGGCAGAATGTTAGGGAAACGCGACATTAAAACCTATTTCACCGCAAATAATAGAATCTCTGATTTACTCAGGTCTCCTAAAGATAACATACCTAATGAGTCTCAAGGAATATATGAAATATTGTATTCCGAATGCCCTAGGACTTATATAGGACAAACTAACAGGCGAGTCACCAGTCCGACACTTAGACCCTTCTTTGGCAATCTCCAAGCACTATGAAGAGACAGTATATGTTCTCAAGGAAAATGCATATCCGGATCAGTTTGTAGAAAAAATAATCACCGACATTGAAAACAAAATTCCATCAAACAACCAATTAACACAACCAACAGGAGTACTCCCACCACCTACACATTTCACAACCAACATAATACCTTATGTCCCCGGATTATCTGAAAACGAACGAAACGAAACGAATTGGACATAGGTATGATGTGAGAACAACAAACACACTGAGATCTATACTAACACAAACAAAACCAAAAAACGCAGAAGAAAGTACCAAAAACTGTGTTTACAGCATACCTTGTTCGTGTGGTGATAGTTATATAGTTGAAACGTCAAGACCATTGGAAGTGCGCCAAAGTGAACATCAGAGTTACATCAGAAATCGACAAATAACCGGATCAAAAATTGCAGAACATATCCTCACATCCAATGGCGATCATACGATTGAATGGAATAGGACAAAAATCTTGATGAAAGAACCACATCAAGAGAGGAGAAAATTGAAAGAAACGGCCTGTATTCTTCTTTCCAATAACAACTGCTTTTCAACAAATTCTGTTGAAATGGATCATACATGGTTACCTCTACTCAGAGAGGAAGTGAGATATGGTAGAATGCTAATAAACTGATCTGAACAACACCCCATATATCAAATGAACAATACGTCACTCTCAAACTTTTTTGGCAAATCTCAAGTGGCATCCCTCAGTTAAAAAAGCGAAAAAGACTCTGCGAGAAAAAATCCAAATTATTAAAACAATTAAAGGAGATTTAGAAGATTTTGAGAACGGGGGCAGATATAGTCCCCGAAACGTCAAGTAAAAACTATATAGAAAAGTATCTTTTGAATTAAAAAATCAATAAAAATTATAGGCAAATTCAGAAAACGGCAAGTTATTGACTAATTGAATCATTTTTCTATAGGAAATATAATTTGGTGAACGCAATAACTTATCGGGGTGAACTAATTTCTACACTTGTATAGATTTTCGGGATTATATTTTCAGTTTCAGACTGTGGAAGGTTACCCAAAAACATGTCAAGAAACGTTGTTCCTCCACAAGAAACCACATTCATTCAATAAGAAAATGATTCTTACGTGTCGATTACATTTTAGTTCTCCATTCGAATTCAATAGCATTTTTCATGAGAAACCACAATTGGAGTAAGAAAGTTGAGTGGAAAGATAAATTATAACTTTATTCAATTCAAGAAATACATACCTGTAAAAATTAAATTTGAGATGTAATATCGATTTCATAAATTTTTATTTTTCACCAACGTTTCTGTTTGATGACGAAAATTATGTACTTGCGAGATATACAATCGATAACGTTTTGATATCCTTCCTTCCATAGAGCATCGATTATTCATTTTAAAATCTCGCCGATTGCTATAAAGTCATGTTGTGACAAGTGAAAATTTTAAATGAAGAATGATTGCATGTCATTTCTAATGCGATAAAAAATCAATGTTTTCCAATAGTCTTTTAGTAGAATTTAGCAAAATTTTTTTATGTTTTCGATTGTTGCATTCGAAAATATTAGATTAAATTTGTTTCGCTGATTAGTCGAAAACAGTGATTGCTTCTGAGATCAATAATTAGTTTCAAACTTTTTAATGGTTAACTATGTAACCGTATTATTCTTCGAATGCAATTTCAATAAACCAGTACAAAATATAACAAATATACGCGATGGATAATCAAGAATATAACTGGACCACTGTAGATATGTCGGTCTAATATATATCTTAAACCTATTTACACAATGTTTGCATTTATGGCCAAATTATTAAAAAAAACTGTTCCGTTGAATAATGACGGTTGCAAATCTCTTGCTTCATGTAAAATAATAGTCGTAATTTTTATTGCAATTTGCATAACTTTTGCAATTAATTCAGAAGTTGTAAAAATGCAAAAAAAAATATTGGTGGATAAATATACGAAGGCGTAGAAGTGCCACATTTTTTTTTATTTTACAATTCCGACTTGTAAGTCGGAATTCCGACTTGTATCTCGGAATTTCGACTTGTAAGTCGGAATTCCGACTTGTATCTCGGAGTTCCGACTTGTATGTCGAAATTCCGACTTATAAGTCGGATTCGACTTATCTCGGAATTCCGACTTATAAGTCGGAATTCGACTATCGGAATTCCGACTTGTATCTCGGAATTCCGACTTATAAGTCAGAATTCCGACTTATAAGTCGGAATTCCGAGATACAAGTCGGAATTCCGACTTACAAGTCGGAATTCCGACTTACAAGTCGGAATTCCGAGATACAAGTCGGAATTCCGACATACAAGTCGGAATTCCGACTTACAAGTCGGAATTCCGAGATACAAGTCGGAATTCCGAGAAACAAGTCGGAATTCCGACATAGAGGTCATAACAATGAAAAAACATTGAACAAATGAGATTATTATAACATATATATATATATATATAGATATAGATATAGATATAGATATAGATATAGATATAGATATAGATATAGATATAGATATAGATATAGATATAGATATAGATATAGATATAGATATAGATATAGATATAATATAGATATAGATATAGATATAGATATAGATATAGATATAGATATAGATATAGATATAGATATAGATATAGAATAGATATAGATATAGATATAGATATAGATATAGATATAGATATAGATATAGATATAGATATAGATATAGATATAGATATAGATATAGATATAGATATAGATATAGATATAGATATAGATATAGATATAGATATAGATATAGATATAGATATAGATATAGATATAGATATAGATATAGATATAGATATAGATATAGATATAGATAGATATGATATAATATAGATATAATATAGATATAATATAGATATGATATAGATATAGATATGATATATAGTATATATATATGATATATATGATAATTATATATATATATATATATTATATATATATATATTATATCTATATATATATTATATCTATATCTATATCATATTATATCTATATCTATCTATATCTATATCTATATCTATATCTATATCATATCATTATATCTATATCTATATCTATATCTATATCTTTATCTATATCTATATCTATATCTATATCTATATCTATATCTATATCTATATCTATATCTATATCTATATCTATATCTATATCTATATCTATATCTATATCTATATCTATATCTATATCTATATCTATATCTATATCTATATCTATATCTATATCTATATCTATATCTATATCTATATCTATATCTATATCTATATCTATATCTATATCTATATCTATATATATATATATATGTTATAATAATCTCATTTGTTCAATGTTTTTTCATTGTTATGACCTCTATGTCGGAATTCCGACTTGTTTCTCGAAATTCCGACTTGTATGTCGAATTCGACTTGTAAGTCGAATTCGACTTGTATCGGAATTCGACTTTATCTCGAATTCCGACTTGTAAGTCGGAATTCGACTTGTATGTCGGAATTTCGACTTGTATCTCGGAATTCCGACTTATAAGTCGGAATTTGACTTATAAGTCGGAATTCCGAGATACAAGTCGGAATTCCGAATAAGTCGGAATTCCGACTTATAAGTCGGAATTCGAGATAAAGTCGGAATTCCGACTTATAAGTCGGAATTTCGACATACAAGTCGGAACTCCGAGATACAAGTCGGAATTCCGACTTACAAGTCGAAATTCCGAGATACAAGTCGGAATTCCGACTTACAAGTCGGAATTGTAAAATAAAAAAAAATGTGGCACTTCTACGCCTTCGTATATTTATCCACCAATATTTTTTTTGCATTTTACAACTTCTAATTAATTGAAAAGTATGCAAATTGCAATAAATTACGACTATTATTTTACATGAAGCAAGAGATTTGCAACCGTCATTATTCAACGGAAATTTTTTAATAATTTGGCCATAAATGCAAACATTGTGTAAATAGGTTTAAGATATATATTAGACCGACATATCTACAGTGGTCCAGTTATATTCTTGATTATCCATCGCGTATATTTGTTATATTTTGTACTGGTTTATTGAAATTGCATTCGAAGAATAATACGGTTACATAGTTAACCATTAAAAAGTTTGAAACTAATTATTGATCTCAGAAGCAATCACTGTTTTCGACTAATCAGCGAAACAAATTTAATCTAATATTTTCGAATGCAACAATCGAAAACATAAAAAAATTTTGCTAAATTCTACTAAAAGACTATTGGAAAACATTGATTTTTTATCGCATTAGAAATGACATGCAATCATTCTTCATTTAAAATTTTCACTTGTCACAACATGACTTTATAGCAATCGGCGAGATTTTAAAATGAATAATCGATGCTCTATGGAAGGAAGGATATCAAAACGTTATCGATTGTATATCTCGCAAGTACATAATTTTCGTCATCAAACAGAAACGTTGGTGAAAAATAAAAATTTATGAAATCGATATTACATCTCAAATTTAATTTTTACAGGTATGTATTTCTTGAATTGAATAAAGTTATAATTTATCTTTCCACTCAACTTTCTTACTCCAATTGTGGTTTCTCATGAAAAATGCTATTGAATTCGAATGGAGAACTAAAATGTAATCGACACGTAAGAATCATTTTCTTATTGAATGAATGTGGTTTCTTGTGGAGGAACAACGTTTCTTGACATGTTTTTGGGTAACCTTCCACAGTCTGAAACTGAAAATATAATCCCGAAAATCTATACAAGTGTAGAAATTAGTTCACCCCGATAAGTTATTGCGTTCACCAAATTATATTTCCTATAGAAAAATGATTCAATTAGTCAATAACTTGCCGTTTTCTGAATTTGCCTATAATTTTTATTGATTTTTTAATTCAAAAGATACTTTTCTATATAGTTTTTACTTGACGTTTCGGGGACTATATCTGCCCCCGTTCTCAAAATCTTCTAAATCTCCTTTAATTGTTTTAATAATTTGGATTTTTTCTCGCAGAGTCTTTTTCGCTTTTTTAACTGAGGGATGCCACTTGAGATTTGCCAAAAAAGTTTGAGAGTGACGTATTGTTCATTTGATATATGGGGTGTTGTTCAGATCAGTTTATTAGCATTCTACCATATCTCACTTCCTCTCTGAGTAGAGGTAACCATGTATGATCCATTTCAACAGAATTTGTTGAAAAGCAGTTGTTATTGGAAAGAAGAATACAGGCCGTTTCTTTCAATTTTCTCCTCTCTTGATGTGGTTCTTTCATCAAGATTTTTGTCCTATTCCATTCAATCGTATGATCGCCATTGGATGTGAGGATATGTTCTGCAATTTTTGATCCGGTTATTTGTCGATTTCTGATGTAACTCTGATGTTCACTTTGGCGCACTTCCAATGGTCTTGACGTTTCAACTATATAACTATCACCACACGAACAAGGTATGCTGTAAACACAGTTTTTGGTACTTTCTTCTGCGTTTTTTGGTTTTGTTTGTGTTAGTATAGATCTCAGTGTGTTTGTTGTTCTCACATCATACCTATGTCCAATTCGTTTCGTTTCGTTCGTTTTCAGATAATCCGGGGACATAAGGTATTATGTTGGTTGTGAAATGTGTAGGTGGTGGGAGTACTCCTGTTGGTTGTGTTAATTGGTTGTTTGATGGAATTTTGTTTTCAATGTCGGTGATTATTTTTTCTACAAACTGATCCGGATATGCATTTTCCTTGAGAACAGATTTTATGAGGTTTATTTCTTCCTGTAGATTCTGGTTGGAATTGCAAACTGTTTGGGCTCGATTATAGAGACATTTAACTATACCTTTTTTCACACTGGCATGATGGTTTGAGTTGTAGTGTAGATATCGATTGGTATGCGTCTTCTTTCTGTGAACAGATGTTTCCATTCGGGATGATGATTTTTGTATCATGACATCTAAAAATCAGAGTTGGTTGTTTTGTTCTGATTCTAACGTGAATTTGATCGTCGGTTCTTGAGCGTTTATATGATCCAAGAAAATATTTAATTCTTCTTCACTTCGATTCCAGATAGCGAAAACATCATCCACGTATCTCCACCATATTTTTGGACCATTGTGGAATGTTCCAACGAAGGATTCTTAAAAGTATTCCATGAATATGTTACTTAAAATGGGTGACAAAGGAGAACCCATCGCCATACCAAACTCTAATTAGTTTGCCCTTTCTACACTTGTATAGATTTTCCTGATTATATTTTCATTTTCAGACTGTGGGAGGTTACCCAAAAACATGTCGAGAAATCATTTTCTTAATTTATAAAAATTTGGAAAATAAAGAGGGAAAAACATGTTGGTAGGCAATTCTATTTCAGTTGTAGGACTATTAGATGAATGTGGATTGTTTTTGGTTAGTTAAATAGTTGTCTGTCATAAGAATACAATTAATTGTCAGTCTTCTTGTTATTCTAGTAATAAATCATGTTACTAAACTGCTGTGCATTCATTCCTCTGTAAACAAAACACTATGACGTAACACAGTTGTAGGTTAATCGTACAACTGTACGAGTGTTTTTTCTAAATCTCAATATTTCCTACATTTTGTAACGAATCAAGAAAATTATGAAAACGTGTCGAGAGATTGTCGATCCTCCTCAAGAGTATTTTTTATGCAAATTCCTAATTGTAATATGATGTTTTGAATTCATATCGAAAACGTTAGCTTTCAACATTGAATGATTTCACCTAACGTTGACGATAATAATAATAATAATAATATATGTTTATTCTGTAAAAAAATATCATTGAACAAGGCGATATAATAGTTAAATAAGACATTACAAACGAACATGGAGAATCCCACTAAAACCGAAGTTGTGCGTGGTAACACAATGAATGTCATTTATTAGGTATATAAAAATCTTTATTATTCAGATAACACAAGTGTTGCAAAAATAAATATTTTTTTAATTCCCAATGTTCCGCATTGTAACATAGTTTGCAACAACAACAACAACAACAACCACACAGGAGATTTTGAAGCAAGTGGTGATTGGAAGACGGTATCATACAGGAGACACCCAAATTATGAGAGAAAGAAACTTGAGCATAAATTATCTACAGGAAGTCGAAGCAGTAATGAGGCTATGGCATCCTTAAAAGTTATAAATCGGCTAGGCTGGATCTACCTTTCTGGATTCCACCCTGATACAACCAAAGAGGACCTACTGAAATGCCTGGATGGGAAATTTGCAGACCAATATATTTGTGAAAAGATAACAAAACGACTTAACCCAAAAATGCTGTCCTTCAAGCTTGGAGTCCCTATACAGCTTGAAAAACAAGTAGGGTCCCTTGAATTTTGGCCAAAGGGCATAATTGTTGAAAAATATACACCCCAAATCTACAGAAGCCACCAAAAAAATTTTCAGAAGGAACAACAGAACCAAACCACCACCTAGGTAACATCCAAAATACAGGATATAAACTGCTACATCTGAATGTGCAAAGTGTCAGATTCAAGTTTAACCTGCTAGAGGCTCTAGCTGAAGAATTTGATTATGATTTTATATGTTTAAACGAACATTGGTTAACTTTCGATGAATATCACAGTGTGAATCTCAAGGGTTACAAGCCTGTCTCTGGTTTTTGCAGGACTCGCATGGAACATGGGGGGGTTTGTATATATGTGAAAGAGCAACTGAAAGCCTACCCATTACCTACTAACATCTCAAATATTTCCTCAGAATTGCATTTTGAAGTTTCTGGCCTATGTTATAGTAATCTCCAGCTGTTAACAATTTATAGGTCTCCAGACGGTGAGTTTGGATCTTATATGTCTAAAACAAATGAGCTGCTTGGCAAGCTAGATCATAAAAAAAATATAATCATAACTGGTGATTTCAATGTTAAATTCAATCCTATGGATAATCAGGCTCACCAGCTGTGCAACCTCTTTGTATCAATACGGATTGCACTACACCGTGAGCATACCAACTAAAGGTAAAAATTGTCTTGATAATGTGTTCACTAACTTTAGGGAGGGGTACTATCAGGCAGATGTCTTTGACCCTTGCATATCGGATCATTCAGCAATAAATTTCTACTTCAAAAAAGAAAAGAGTAAGGAAACAACGTCTAGAATAAATTTCAGACCAATCACAGAGGCAGGATTGTTCACTTTATACAAAACCCTAGAAAATTTAAATTGGAATGAGGTAAATGACAAAAACCAAGAAACACAAGTAAGGTTTGAAAATTTCATCAATATCATCAATAACGCAATTGAATTCTCCCTGCCCAAAAAATCTAAACTAAGCACAAAATCCAACAAAATCACACCCAAGATTAACTGGTTTAATGATGACCTAATTCAAATCAGAGAAACACTTCGTTTCATGAATGATGTACATAAAAGAAACCCAGAAGTTATCCCCAAAGAAAATATCCGTGAGTACAAGCGCTTTTATCGTACAAGCCTTTCCAATGCAAAAAGAGAAGCTCATGATGTTTATATAAAAAATTCCTCCAATAAACAAACAGCAATGTGGAAAGTAATCAAAGGAAACAACCCCATCACAAAATCTGAAAATGGTCAAAACCTATCAGCAGAAAACTTCAATGTTTATTTCTCGAGGATAGCCGAGGACTTAGTAGAAAATCTACCCCAGACTCCTTCAAATCCCGCAGAAAAAATTAAATTAGATGAAAACCTAAATTTTTGTTTCCGTGAAGTAAGCTACAATGAGGTACGAGAAGTCATTTCAAAATTGAAAATTTCAAAGTGTACGGATGCTTATGACAACAATGTCAAAACGGTAAAAACCATAGCCAACCTAATAATATATCCCCTGACAAATTTGATAAACTCGTGCATAGCAAATAACATATTCCCAAGCATTCTAAAACTGGCTAAGGTAATTCCTATTTACAAAAAAGGATCGGCTGAGGAACTATCAAATTACAGGCCTATCTCTCTGGTACCGATTTTCTCAAAAATTTTTGAAGCACTGCTAAAAATACAAATTACTGAATATTTTGAATCAAACGACCTGTTCAACAAATGCCAATTTGGGTTTCGTAAGAATCTCTCCACAACTCTCGCCATAAATGAACTTGTACAAGTCATAAATAATGGATTTGAAGAGGGTTTATATGTCCACGCGGACTTTCATGACCTAACTAAAGCATTTGGTTGTGTTCAACACGACTACTATTAATAAAGCTAACCCAGTATAACTTTAGCCCAAATAGCATTAACTTAATGTCCTCTTACTTATCAGACAGACAACAATATGTCACACATAACGGTAATATTTCTAACAAAGCCTGGATGAAACACGGGGTGCCACAAGGCTCAATCTTAGGACCTACCCTCTTTCTTATTTATATAAATGACCTATCGCATAACATTGTTGACAGCAAAGCTATACTGTTTGCAGATGATACCACAACATTAACTTCATCCAAAAACCCTGACACACTCAGAGATAACGTGGCGACCCAGAATACAACCATCAAAAACTGGTTCACGGCCAACAAATTGACCTTAAATGAGAGCAAATCTCAATCACTAGTATTCACTCTACGTCATCATGAAAAAACTCTAGCTGATCCTGTTAAATTTTTAGGGGTTTATATCGATCCTCACCCAACTTGGGAATTCCATACAAAAAAATTGAGTAAAAAACTCTCTTCCATTACCTATATGATAAGAAATCTCAAAAACAATGTTTCTTTGGATGTTCTCTTGACATCCTACTTTGCTTATTTTCACTCGAACATGACATATGCCCTATTAAGCTGGGGTCATTCGTGCCACCTAGACAAAGTTTTTGGAGTTCAAAGACGTTGTGTGAGAGTAATTGCGGGTCAATCCTACAGGGACTGTTTCAAACAAAAATTCAAAGAACTGGGCATTCTAACAGTGCCTTGTGCATATATCCTCGAATGTGTTACCTATGTAAAGAAAAATCTGGCATCATATAGTACAGCTGGAGATTCCTATGGTTATGACACAAGAAATAAAGTCAAACTGTTCCCAAAAATATCATCGCCTCGATAAGACTAAAAACGGAACTAGTAATTTGGGCCCAAAAATGTTCAATGCTCTTCCACATAGAATAAAAAATCTAAATGTAAATTGTTTCATCAAAATCTTAAAGAAATATTTTGTAATGAAGGTGTTTTACTCATTTGAGGAATACCTCAATAATGATTTCAGTGATTTGTCATCATATACTGATTAAGTCATAATGCTCAATTATATATTAGTATTTTAACATCTTTATATGTGACCCAGATTTTGTATAGTCTAACATGTATAAGTGTTTTAAATTTTTACTGAATTTTGAATTTTTACTGACTTGTGTAATGTTCTAAATCTTTACTGACTTGTGTAAATACTTAAATGTATCTAAGCACCAATAAATCTATCTATCTATCTATCTATCTATCTATCTATCTATCTATCTATCTATCTATCTATCTATCAAGTTATTATACGCCACCAATTGGTAAAATGAGTTGTCTGCCCGATTCGCAAAACTTTTGCTTTTTGGTAGAGTACAAGTACGAAAATATTTTTTTTTAATTTTACCCTCATTTCCGTGTTACAGACGGGGTTGCAAATTAATGAAAACATTCTACGTCAGGACATCTCCACTTGCAACCATTATTTGAAACTTTTGTAATAATTCCGATTCTTATTTCAATAAAAAAAAACAATTTAATGAAAAAATATATTTTCCGTTTGACGCAAGAGGTTGCAAATAAAAACTGTTGTCAAGAACATTATTTTAGTTATTGTTTCGAGTTTGCAGAACTTTTGGAATTTTCATCGAAAAATTAGGACTAACAACAATTTTTTTTCGATAAAACAGACATTTCCGTTTATGAGTGGTCGCAAATTTATCAGAGGATGTAAATTGCTATTTTTCAAAACTTCGAAAGTTTGCAGAACTTTTGCAAATTTTTCCGCGCTAATAATGTGAAAATTTATTAAATCCCGATTTTTCAACATCTTCCGTTCAGAAAAAAGGGTTGCAAAATCAGACTACATATCATCTGAAAGTCCTCTTCACTCTACTGAAGTTTTGAAACTTTTGTAATTATTATTAAATTTTGGGAAAATCATGTCTATCTCTACTTGGCTATTTGTTTGGTCAATTGAATCGGAGAAGCGTGCTGTTTGATTTGTTATTCCAACGGTTACCGAAAAAATAATGTACGCAATACGCCCGGAAACTGTTTTTTGGAAATTTGTCTACTCGTCCAAAAAACAGTAATTTCCAGACTTGTTACGTAAATTACAATTTCATATACTTCGAAAAAATAATACATTCGCTCTGAATTGATCTCACTCGGTATATCACTGCTGCCTATAATTTTGTCAAAATAATACTTTCGATGCCAAAACTGGTTATTTCTGAATTAATCGAATTCTGTTATGATTTATAGTCATTTTTGATGAAACTACACCGATTATTCGACAAATAAAACAAATACGGGCTTAAGATAAAAACTCGAACCATAAGTTTGATGAAAATGACTTTTTTATGTCATAGGGGGTGTTTAGTAATAATGTGGATAGTTTTAAAGATTTTGCAGTCTGCAGAAAATTAAAGTAATCTGATTTCTGAAGATATGAACTGGACGTCCATAAAATCAGACGTGGCACATCCACCACTAGAAGATAAGCTTTAGTCGCCATCTTTCAAAGTTCAAGATAACCTTTTGAGAGGTTAGGTATTCGTGTCGAAAAGGACAACATTCTTAATTGAAAATTGAAAAAAATATCTGAATAGAAACTAATACAATATTTTCTTAGGAATATCTAACAGAAAACAATTACTTTCCAGGCACTCTGCCAACTCCAGACGTGAAAAGATTCTAACTTGAAAGAAAAAAATCTATCAGTAAACATTCGAATTTTTATTCAGATAATCGATTGTTTTTCATCCAGTACCAATTCAGAATTTATATTAAATGTATGATGTATGTATGAGAATATCTCTCAAAAGGGAATAAACACCAGATATCACTATCAACATTTATACGAGAATGGCATCACGTTTATTCGACCCCAAGGATTGGAAAATAAAGATATTATTATTATTAAAGAAATGTCACTAAACAAAACATAATATAGTTGTCATTTTCATAGCGAAATTTACATTTTATATTATGATTGACCATTTTTTTTATTCGACAAGCGTCGAGCTGTACTACAGTTTTACCTTTTTTTCTTTTGTTGATAGATGTATTGAAGTTAATTTTTGTGTATTATTTTCTCAACCGAAGTTAAAGAAAGGGAGATTGAATTCAATCAGATTATTTTAATTGAGAGGCAAAAGTCAATTATTAAGTTATATTATCACTTGAATAGAAGTACCTTGAGACAAAAGACAAAAAGTACTAATTTTTATATAAAGAAGTTATTAAAAAGCAAGACCTTTGCATACTAGCCGAAGGCATATATCCAAGTCCGACGGACTAGTGGTAAACCAAAATATCAGTGCCTTACATGACAGTATAGAAACACTCTATCAAAATTGGTGTTGTGTGTAGAAAAATCCATTTTTCTACATACACCCGGTGACAACAGCTGCCCTTATAATATGTAAATATTATATGTAGAATCATTTTGGACAAAGAGAGTGTGACTATTCTTTACACGAGGAGTAGAGATAATATAAGTAAGTATGGGAAATTCCATTATGTTATTAAATCGGGCGGACGAATTTATTTAAAGTTCGTCCATTCTTTCGATATATTTTTCGGTAGGAAAAATATTGAGAGTTATCGGTAAAATAGTTTTTTTTTAGAATTTAGTTTTTATCTGAAAAAATTAAAATAAAGGCAAGTCAATAGTTTATTGGCATGTTCTACAAAAGCGTGTTATTCAGTTTTTTTAAATATATATTGTTTATTGATTTGTTTGAAAATATGAACAGGATGTTCATAAAATCAGATGTTTCCCTTTTCAATATATTATTTATATTTTTAACTTCAATTAAAAAGGATCACATATCAAAATATCGTGTGAAACACGTTGGGAAACCCTATTTTTCATAACTCGCTTTCTTTTGCGGAACTCGCTTCGCTTGTTCCGCAGAAATTCGCTCATTACGAAAAATAGTGCTTTTTCCAATTGTGCCGAAAATGACTGATTTAATAATCATAAGTTATGCTTTTTGAAAGAAGGAGGCATTTTGAGTGATTTGTGTGCGAGAAAACGGTGTATAAAAATCCCATAATGAAGAAGGAAAAAAATGTATAACTCGGAAACGGTATGAGACCGGATTTGTGTCGAGGAGGCAAAAACTAGTAAGAAAAGTTTTACAGCTTTCTTCAGGGAGCATGAACACGACGCCTATACATTTACCTATCAGAAGTAATAAATTATGAATCTACCCTTACGACTAGCCGCGCCATAGGTGGTAAATATAAAGTTACCCTACACATGCACTCTGAATATGGGGAAAATACTTTTCTTACGTGTTTTTGCCTCCTGAACACGAATCCGGAAGGAAAATGCGGCGGTCTCATACCGTTCCCGAGTTACAGCACTTTAAAAAAAAATAACCTCATTTTCAAGTTTCCCCTTCATTTATCACCAACAAGAAAAATAAGGCAAAGTTACTAAATGTCTTCTGTCAAAGGAACGAAAATTGTTTATTTGGAACTGTGTAAGAAGGAGAATTTTTTTCGATAAGAACGACGATATTTTGTGCAAAGTGGTGCCGAAAATAAGTGATTTATTTATTGTTTATGCTGATAAAAAAAAGGAGGCATTTTGAGTGTTTTTTGTGCGAGAAAACGGTGCTTGAAAATGAGGTTATTTTTTTTAGAAGTGCTACTAGGGAAAGGTATGAGACCGCCGCATTTTTTTTCCGGATCCGTGTTCAGGCAAAAACACGTAAGAAAAAAGTATTCTCCCCATATTCAGAGTGCATGTGTAGTGTAACTTTATATTTACCAAAACAGGTATTTCCTACAAAGGGCTAAAGAGTGTGTTTTTCTTATAGTATTTCAAGTGCGAATTTACACGATCCAATAAATTGGTCAATTTTGTGACGTTGAATTTTATTGATAGGTGTAAACAGAAAATTGTCGTCAATTTAAACTTGACCAATAAATTGATGAGTTTAGAGTCGGTTCTAATTTTTCATCAATTTTTAGTGACAATTTGCAGTAACTTTCGGCCATGAATTGGATGCCTGCTAGAACAGAAATTTTCAGGTTATATGTTATTATTTACGCGATTTCTCATACCCTACCCTGACAGCGGGAAAAATTATAGTGCGAAAAAAAACATAATTTACGTTGCATTACATTCGCAGCAATGTGCATTGCTGAATATAAAAGACAGATGTAGAAGATGGTGGATTAGATCTTGGATTGAGAAAAGAGGGAAAGGAAACTTGACATTAGTTCACGAAAAATTCCTGAATGCAGATCCTAATCAATTCAAACGATATTTAAGAATGGATCAGAGTCAATTCAATAAGCTATTGAATAATATTCGGAACTTTTCCTAAAGTTGAACCATTTCTTGTCAATATGTTGGTATTCCTGAGTAAAAATTGTTGCCAAAATTGACCAATAAATTGTCAGGTGTAAATATAACCCATATTGATCAATTTTATTGTTCAATTTATTGATCAATTTTATTGGATCGTGTAAATTCGCACTTTTATAAATATATTTGTAATGACAACAGTCGTTGGACCACTAAAAGAGTTCATTCAATGTATTTTTTGTTGTTCTATTATAAGTAATCTGATTTACTCACCCGCGAATCAAAGAGACAGGGACAAAAAGAAGGTTGCACTTTTTTCGCTGGATCTTTAATTTCGACCTCCTCGGTAGAATTAGTAACGGAACTCATTACGCACTGTACAATCACAACAAACACCAACACTATTCTGGGCAAAATCATGGCAAAGGAACTCATTTTTCACAATCGAATCACACATCTGGACAAAAACTCGTCAAACACCTCTGTTTCTCGGATAGTTTAATGCGAGTGAGTTTGTTTGGCCAGATATGGAAATAATAATGTCTGTTATCGATTTATTATTGGTTTTTCCGAGCACAGGTAACACTGCAAATGGAGTGTATAACTTATTGTAATGGATTCATTAGACGTAGATAATGATATTATAATTGGATTCAAAATGGGTCTATGGGATCAGGATATAGTGCAGCTTATGCTGGATTATGGCGAATTCGGAGAATTACGGCTACCTATTCGGAAATTTTGGGCAATTGAAAGTTCTTAACCACCGGATGTGAATTCTTATACCTAATAAATTACAACTAATCTCTCGTTTTTGGAAATTCACAATTTTATTTGTTCAATTTAGTCCAGACATATTAAGTAATAGTGAGACTAAGCAGAAGGGATGAGTTTATTTATGTATAGAACTAAATAGTTCTATCAGAACATTAATTAATATCTGAAGATGAAAAGAATACAAGATAAAATACATAACCCAGTAAAATATTTGAAAGATAAAAAAGTTCATGACTTTCGTATATGAAGACTGCAGGATTATTTGGGAAACATCAATCATGGATAACAACACATTTCTGAAGCAATGTATAGAAATATCGAAAAAACCTGGTGTTATATTTCCAGAATATTTGTTACATAAAGAAAGCATATTAATAATGAGAGAACACTTGATTTGTTGAAAATATGAACAGGATGTTATTAAAATCAGATGTGGAATCATCTGCGACTGAAAGATAAACTTCAGTCACTATCTTCCATCGTCAAGATAACCTCTTGTGGGATATTCATGTTGCAAAGGGAAACATTCTCAATTGAGAATGTTTCCCTTTTCGAGAAAACACTATTCTGAATATGAAAAATAATAGTTTGAAAAAAATGAAAAACACGCTTTCATAAAAAACCAGACGAAAAAAATATAAAATGAGAAAAAAATGTATTTTATTTAAAAAAAAGCGTGGGGTGCATGGTATCGCCTTGGTGTGTAATGTACTATATAATTATTGATACCATGCACCCCAAGCTTTTTTTTAAATAAAATAATTTTTTTTCTTATTTTCTATTTTTTTAGTCTGGTTTTCTATAAAAGCGTGTTTTTTAGTTTTTTTAAACTATTATTTATTTCCTACTTTTTAGTGTGGTTTATTTATAAAAGCGTATTTTTTTATTTTTTTTTAAACTATTATTTTTATAATTTTTTTGCAAATAAAAAAATTGAATAATCTTATCAAATTAGGTAATCATAATCTCCGACCCCGAAAACCCCCACATACTAATTTTGAATAGAATCAGACCATAATCACAAAACTCGGCCGCCATTTTGGAGCCGCCATCTTGAATTTTCCAATTTCACAGAAGAATCATAATATTCGACCCCAAAAACCCCCACATACCAATTTTGAATAGAATCAGACCATAATCACAAAACTCGGCCGCATCTTGAATTTTTCAATTTTTACAAAATAATCATAATATTCGACCCAAAAACCCCCACATACCAATTTTGAATAGAATCAGACCATAATCACAAAACTCGGCCGCCATTTTGAAGCCGCCATCTTGAATTTTTCAATTTTTACAAAATAATCATAATATTCGACCCCAAAAACCCCCACATACCAATTTTGAAGCGAATCAGACCATAATCACGAAACTCTGCTGCCATTTTAAAGCCGCCATCTTGAATTTTCCAATTTTTACAGAAGAATCATAATATTCGACCCCAAAAACCCCCCACATACCAATTTCGAATAGAATCAGACCATAATCACAAAACTCGCCGCCATTTTAAAACCGCCATCTTGAATTTTCCAATTTTTACAAAAGAATCATAATATTGACCCCAAAACCCCCACATACCAATTTTGAATAGAATCGGACCATAATCACAAAACTCGGCCACCATTTTGAAGCCGCCATCTTGAATTTTCCAATTTTTACAAAAAAATCATGATATTCGTCCCCAAAAACCCCCACATACCAATTTTGAATAGAATCGGACCATAATCACAAAACTCGGCCGCCATTTTGAAACCGCCATCTTGAATTTTTCAATTTTTACAAAAGAATCATAATATTCGACCCCAAAAACCCCCACATACCAATTTTGGATAGAATCAGACTATAATCACAAAATTCGTCCACCATTTTGGAGCCGCCATCTTGAATTTTTCAATTTTGACAAAAGAATCATAATTTCCGAACACAAACCATCTCGGATACCAATTTTGAAGCGAATCGGACCATAATCACAAAACTCGTACGCCATATTGGAGCCGCCATTTTGTTTTTCTTCACACAAAAATTTCTTAATGCATTGTCACCGGAATAATGTATACCTGCCAAATTTCAAATCATTCGGACGTCTGGAAGTGGGTCAAAATCGCGCCCAAAGGAGTCGGTTACAAACAAACAAACAAACATACAAGTGAAGCTAATATAAAGCGTGTAAAAAGAGCTGGTATTCACATTCAATTGTTTTTTTTTTGACATGTGCTTAAGCCGTATAACGCCAAATTCATCATGAATTGTTGAATTGGATTCAAACCACAATCTTCATGTTTTTACAAGTTTTTATTTAGTTTCACCTGTCCCGATGTTTGTCATCAAATCTTGCAAGTTAAATTTGACCCACTTCTAGTTGTCGATTAACGTGAAATTTGGCAGGTGATGATAGTTCCCGTGACAATGCATTATGCATTTGTTAGAGAAAAAAACAAAAACAAAATGGCGGCTCCAATATGGCGGACGAGATTTGTGTTTATGGTCCGATTCGATTCAAAATTGGTATGTGCGGGTTTTCGGGGTCGAAGATTATGAATTTTCTGACAAAATTCATAAAATCATAATGGCGGCTTCAAGATGTCCGACGATTTCTGTAATTATGGTCCGATTCGATTCAAAATTGATATGTTAGGGGTACTTACTAAAAAGCACAAAATAAAATAATTAATAAAAAAAACCTTTTTAAAAACAAGCTTTTATTCAAATACCCTAAAAAGTACAAAATAATTGTTTTGGATGTGTGACGTAAGTTATTCCGTGAGTTATAGATTCAAAAGCTTGTCGCATCTGTATTCGAAATGAAAACTTTGCGCGACAAGCTCTTGAATCTAGAACTCACGGAATAACCTACGTCACACATCCAAAGCAATTATTTTGTACTTTTTAGGATATTTGAATAAAAGCTTGTTTTTAAAAAGGTTTTTTTTATTAATGATTTTTTATGATAGATTCATTTTCCTATGTTAGACAATGTAATATTTCTTCGAAAATTACTCGAAAAGTAATAGGTGTACCTACGTGATTTTTCACTAGTAAGAAAGGTAACCCTCGTACTTAAAAATGGCAGAATAGTAATAAACTGATATAGTCCATCCAATATCAATTGCAGAAGCTGTTTCTATAGGGAGCAAATGAAAACTCACTTCGCTAACACGAGCGTATATGCGAAGAAACGGAACAAAAAATAATCTGTACTACTCGTAAACATTTTCCGTCGGCAAACGGTAGATCAAAAGAGCCGATAGTCAACGTGGACTCGAGTGACGGCTGTCTGTTGTACAACCGATTCGTCTGGGCCAATCAAGTCAATGCTGGCAGGTGTGTCTCTACGATGGGAGGTCATGAATCACGCGTTATATTTGTGTTTTAATAGCTCTGAAAGATTAAAAACCAGTAGCGTCTGTGGTCTTGGTGTGTGCCGATCGAAATACGTTTTAGGATATAATAATAACCTACATCAAACAATGAAAGAAATTATTTTTCTTTCTTAATGTACTTGTATAAATAAAAGCTTGTCTTTAATTTTTTTTCATTTTTCATTATTTATGAAGTATTTTTAAAATCTTAAAATATCTAAATAAAATTAGTTATCTCCGCCACTGCCGCTCACAGGATTTCGCCGCAAGACTTTTTTATGCTTCTGCAATTGATATTGGGAAAACTTTACTGAAGTTAATAGAAAAATTACAATCTATATAATAAGAATGAATCTCGATTCTTTGTAAGCGGAAAACGTGAGAACGGCTGAACCGATTTGGCTATGTTCGTAATAGCCGGAGGATGGTTGATACGGGAAAATTAGGAAAGTTGCCCGGAAATTGAAAAATTCGGGTATATAAGAAATTTGGCGAAGAAAAAGACTATGGAGTCATACTAACATCGAGTTATTACCAAAGAGGAAATAGCCTAGCGGTTACACTGTCGCAGAAGGTCACAGAAACGAATTCCGGTCAGGATAACATTTTTATTACAAGCTTTAATTTTTAGTTTCACCTGTCCCGATGTTTGTCAGTAGATATGCTAGGCGGGTTCTGGCGCAACCCCTATTTTGGGGTGGGTTTTGGCGAGTGAGTGAGGGGGTGGTTTCGGGTGGGGGTGGGATGTGGTGGGGGTATGGGTGTTATTGGGGAATGGTGGCAGCCATGTTGTGTATGGGAGTGTGTGATTGAGAGTGGGAGGTGTGGAGAGCTGTGATAGGTCGTGGGCGTGGTGATAGCCGCCGGCCGTTATCCAATAGCCGCAGCCATATTGGGGGGTGTCAACCAATATCCGTCAACGGCATTGGTCGGACGGAAGTGTCACGTGATCAGTGAATGGCGGCGGCCATTTTGGAAAGTGGGAGGAGCCAGCGATGATGCGGCTATGACTCAACCGACAAGTCTTTGCAGGAATATTATCTACGTCAGCACTTCTTATCAGTTGTTTATTTAAGCGACCGGATATCGGCGGCATCCTTTGTTTACATTGAGATAAGATATCGGCGGCGGCATCGCTGTGAAAGAGTTTGTTTGCATTTACAAGATAAGAGTATGCAGCTGCACGCTCGAACCGTGGGATAACTTCATTCAAAGTCATATGATTACTATTCGTATTTGTATCTAAGCGGACTAAGGCACTGTCGGCGACATGGAAGCAGGACGGATAACTTTTAAAACGTCACCAAATATACAGGGTGGATCGAAAGAGTGTTTAGAGGAGGAGAAGAACGAAACAAGTATATATTGGAGTTTTTTGTTGAAATGACGTCAGTTGAGGTTATGTTGTCGATGACAGAGGAGTATACACGGAAATTGGAACAGTTTCATCGAAAAGTCAGAGCTCTGAACGAAGAGTTACAGTTTTATGAAGAGAAACGAAACGTCACAAGAAAATTGAAAAAGTTGAATCTCTACACGACACAACCATCAACATCGAAATATGATTCAAATGGTACTAGTGACTTTGATTCTGAACACCATCTTATACGTAGACATACCGTATGATGATGATGTACGTGGAGTAGCGGTTTCTTTCAAAGATGGCAATCAGTCTTGGATTCCAATGAATCGAACAGCAGGACTTCGAAGGTTATTCTTCACCACAGACCACCCCACCTCGAGGATGATAACAACAACACCATAATCGAGAAATATCAGCTCAAGTTTGAAATGAATGATTCTACAAGTACAGTGATGCCATGGAGAAGGCTTCCAACGGTAGCAGTAGCGATGACGTCACCAACACCGCCACCACCACCAATACTACCACCCTTGGAACATGAAATATATAAGATTTTTGTACTCTCATGTGTTGTTATAACCATAATGTTTTTGCTTTGGCGAAATTCCTATTCAAAACTGTAAAAGAAGCTTGGAATCGTCATGTAATATCAAAATAAATGAATAGAGAGTCTAACCTGACTTTTATTTCACAAACGGTGTACGTGACGTGAGCCACGTATACCGTGTGTGAATAATGAGAGAGAGAGATACCTCTGACGGTTTCCCTCTTTGTTTTCATTTCAAACTTGGCTTTTTTTTTCTCAA